>CM060108.1:2218774-2658774 GCA_030522415.1 Channallabes apus
CCAGATTACTGCTCACACAGATGCCCCGGTAGTTATTAGGGTCTAATTTGTCTCCACTCTTATGAATTGGGGATATAAGCCCCCGGGTCCAGGCGTCAGGAAAACAGCCAGCTTGAAGAACCAGGTTGAAGAGCCTCAACACAGCACTCTTCATTACAGGAGTGCTGTGTTTAAGCATCTCCGTCCTGATGCTGTCTGGACCACACGCCTTCTTGTCTTTAAGGTTTTTCAGTGCGTCAGTCAGTTGGTCTGGTGTAATTTGGTAATCAAGCGGGTTTTGGTTATTTTTTATGATGGTTTCTAAATTTTCTAGTTTATTTTGGATTACTTTTTGATTTGTTGTAAGATTTTGTGGGGAGATTCCTTTAAAAAGTGATTCAAAATAGGTTGTCCATATTTTTGGATCTTTTATCGACATGTCCTGCGTGTGTGTCGGGTTTAGGCTGTTCCATTTTTCCCAGAAATGGTTTTCATTGATGGATTCTTCAATTTCTCTTAATGTCTGATGGTAGTGCTGTTGTTTTTTCTTGTGAAGTAACTGTTTATAGTTCTTCAGTGTTTCACAGTATTTTCCTCTGAGTTCAGTGTTTTGTGGTAGTTTGTGTTTTTGGTTGGATAGCTGTCGGAGCTGTTTTCTTGCAGACTGACATTCCCCATCAAACCATTTTTCAGTGTTGGATTTTTGTTTATGGTGTTTGTTTGTTTTACACAGATTAGCTTTAGTTGCTGCTATGTGGTAAATTTGATTGATTTGCTCTACTGCGAGGTTTACACTGGTCTGATTGGGTTGGAACTCGGTTGTTAGGAAGGTGTTAATGAGATTAGTGACTTCTGTAGAACTCATTGCGTTGGAAAGTTCACACACACTGTTAGGGCTCCATTTATAGCCCTGATTAAGGTTCAGTAGTTTGTAGTTTTCTCTTGTGTTAATTGGCTGCTGGATTGTTTTTAGGAAGACATTAATTTGGCAGTGGTCTGATAAGGGTAGCTGTGGTCTGACAGTGAAGGCACTTATGCAGGAGGGGTCCATGTCAGTGATGGCGTAGTCGACTACACTCGACCCGAGAGCTGAGCAGTAGGTGAACCGACCCAAGGAGTCTCCTGGGATCCGACCATTAAGCATGTACAGGCCCAGGCCTCGACAGAGCTGCACTAACTCCCTACCGTTCTTATTTACTATAACATCTGGCTCGACTCTTTCTTTTGTTGTAGGGGTTAAATTGGGAAGTGTGTTAAATATATTTTCTTTTTGGTGAAGATCCGTGGTATCACTTGCCATTTCCAGGCTCAGGGAAATGTACTGCTGTGTGGAGACTTTAACGCCAGGACAGGTTTGGCATGTTTCTGTGTGGAGGTTGTGGAAAAAGTCTTGACTGTAGTAAGGGGACTCTGCAGGTGGAGTATAAACTGCACAGATAAACAGACTTTTCTCATTGTTAACTGAATCCTGTAAATTCTGAAAAACTCTGTAATTGTCTGTCTCTCACTGTCTCTCTTCTCTGTCTGTCTCTCTCAGATCTGTCTGGACTGAACATAGGAGGGACGGGTAAGCATCCTGTTATTGATGATGTTTTTGTAATTATATTAGTACAGTTTTATTAGAACTATTCAGTGAACTGACAGTATACATGTATGGGGACGTGTGTGTGTGTGTGTGTGTGTGTGTGTGTGTGTGTGTGTGTGTGTGTGTGTGTGCAGGCCCCAGCGCAGGTCTCTTGGTGAAGGAGGAGTTTGACCCCCAGCCGTCTCATTCCAGCTCTGATGCGTCTCACAGTATTCAGACTGTCCAGCATCAGCCCGTCCCGTCTCACCCGGCCCCGCCCATCGCCACACAACCACCACTTCCTGAGGCGTTTAACAGCCCCGTCCTTATGCCACCGCCTGAGGCAGCAAGCTCCGCCCCCAGCCCGGCATTCTCCACCATCGCTCCGCCCCCGTCCTGTAAGGCCTGGTCCTCTGTATCTACACACACACACACACCCTGTTCCCTACAGAGTGCACTACTCTAGTCCTGTTAAAAAGTGTGCACTTTAGTAAACACGCTGAATTAAAAATTGTTTAAATAAACAAGATTGCTAGTAAAAGTCCCAGCTTGACTTGAACGCCCCTCAGATATATGTATAGTCCCAGATAGCAGAACAACATTGAATCATCGTTGAATCAACATTAAAGCATCAACCAACTTGTCATTGAATCAATGTTGAAATTTCAATGTTAAACGTTGATTTTTCATCAGGTTTGCACCTTGAAATAATGTTATTTCAATGATGAAAAATAGATCAAGATGGGCATAAAATCAATGTTTGTTCAACGTAAATTCAATCACTTATTTTACATTGAATCAACATTGAATCAACATTGAAGCAATTATAGTTTAGTCTTGCTTTATGAACAGCAAGATTCTATGACAGTAAATCATGTCCGTTTTGGTTTATTTCTTTAAATCAGAGACCATGTAGGGCTGAAAAACATTTTTTTTTAACAAAAAGTCAGTAACTCAACATCCTTCAGTTTACATGTAAACATATTTATTTATTTATGCTCCATACCCATTTAAACAGGAAGTAACATCACAATTACAATAAAACAACTATATAATAAAACACACTACAACTTACATACAAATTATTATAAACTGGATGACAAAATGAGTTTTTAGAAGAGAACTATTAGAAGAGATTGTTAATTCTGAATTCATAAAACAGAATCTAACTGCCAAGAGAAGAGACTGGAAAACCATAATATAAAAATGGCAGCCTGCCTCAGCAAAATTCAGTCAAATGCAAATAGAAACAACCAAGTCAGAAACACAACAGATGACTGAAACATTATTCGTAAGTTGAAATGTATTTACGCAGCAAAACAGATAAGATAACAAGCAAAACAAGGCATAAGATAATAAGAGATAATAAGAGAGTCTGAACTTATGGTTTTCCACCACGAGCAATTCCCCCCAGCCGTTCTGGGACATAACGAAGCCATTTCTGAACTGTTGAAGCAAAGAAACTCTGTAAAAAACATTGATACAGTCTTTTTAACATTAAGGCACAAGCATGAATCATTCAGCCATTTTTGTAAGTCATCTAAGGCTAATGAAAGCTGATGGGCTGCATCATCAGCACTTTTAGCTTGTGTAAAAATTACCGTATCATCTGCATACATGATCATGTCCACATGTCCAAATTCTGTGCCTCTCCTTGGTTTCATACGGATTACATAAACTGAGAATATTTGTTTTCAATGTGACTTGCATCATTTAAAAGTAGACACTTTAAGCTTTATATAGATATATTTCTCATTTCAGTTAATTTTAGTGACGTGTTTCAAAAAGATTTTCACGGAGACTGAGGTTTCATATATGTGCATATATCCTCATATACTGCATGTGGCCAATTAGGATTAGTTTTTTGCATTTTTTTTTGTTAGTTCTTAGTTATTGCCTTGATAATAGAAAATATGAGCTAGGCATCATGTATGACAGTTGCCAAAGTGAGATATGAGCTAAAATGACCAGATCCTGCCATAGGAGACATATCTTGTATGTACATATAGGGCTTATATGTGGATATAAAGAAGCAATACAGGAGACCTATATGGCCTGTATATGCACATATATGCACCTCAATGTTGCCTACATGTGGCATATATACGCATATATGCAGCATATATATTATCATATATATGCATATATCCTCATATTTACATTTACATTTAGGCATTTGGCAGACGCTCTTATCCAGAGCGACTTACATTTTTATCTCATTATACATCTGAGCAGTTGAGGGTTAAGGGCCTTGCTCAAGGGCCCAACAGTGGCAACTTGGTGGTTGTGGGGTTTGAACCTGGGATCTTCCGAACTGTAGTCCAAGGCCTTAACCACTGAGCTACCCCTGGCCCCATATAGGTGCGGTTATATGCGCATATATACTGCATATAGGTTTCATATATGCACATATGTCATCATATAGGTGCGGATATATGCGCATATATACTGCATATAGGTTTCATATATGCGCATATATCCTCATATAAGTTCTTTCCATGTGGGGCACGCACACTGCTCTGGGTCAGACACAGACAACGGGAAACAGGAACTAAGCTCTCAAACAAATGCTTCCCAACAGAATACCGTAGGTCGCATCGGCAAAATTCTTTCACCGTGAGTGGCAGGAACTTCCAGACTACAACATATTGAATTCTCATGCCTGTAGAGTGTATTATAATGATGTGGCGACAGTGTAAAAACACCTTCCGATGTTAAATGCGAGGCGAAAATTGAGTACTTTTGAACGGCAAACAGGAATTAAGCTCTCAAGTGAGTAAACTACACCCTAAAAAATGCTGGGTTAAAAACAACCCAATCTGGGTTGTTTTTAACCCAGCTGCTAGGTAAATATAGGACTAACTAAATGCTGGGTTAATGTAACCCAGCAAGATGGGTTATTTGTTTAACCCAACAAGATGGGTTAAATATTCAATCCAAATGCTAGGTCATATTTAACTATAATGCTGGGTTAATTCCACCACATAAATTGGTCTATTTGTGAGGTAGAATTGGGTTAATTCTACCTCACAAATAGGTTATTATTATTTTCATGTTTTACAGTGAATCTGTAAAAAAAAAAAAAAAAAAACACGCATGTCTATTAAACAGTTAAATTACTTTGATATACTGGTCTATTACAAAAAACATACATGTATGCAATAAACATCATCCTATTAAATGTTCTTAGAAAAAACATTTATTTTTCAAAAGCACAAGAACAGATACTCAACAGTGACATCATTACTATACTATTACTGATAAGAGCAGAATGGAGTAATTGAACAAATAGGCTGAAGCAACTTCTACAGAGCAGGATCAAAACTATCCAGCCCTGGTCTCATTTTAACATACAAACACTGTCTGTCTATGACTTTTCAGGTAGGTCTCGCTATTTCATAGCAACATTACAACATTACTGAGAGCAGTGCTGGTCATTATCTCCCAACGTCAGGATGTAGGGGTACGGCCTCGACACTTCAGCCTGCTGGAGGTATTCCACCATGTTGGTTCCAACCTTAGAAAGAAAGAAATGAAAAAGTTAAAATTTTGTTGAATAGCAAAGATTAAACTGAATAAGACTCTCAATTTCGTGTGAAATACGATTGATACTAAAAAATTACAAAGCTGCCCATTAAGATAGTGTATAGGTAACCAGAAACAAAAACATGGAGACCGCTACTACCAAACATAAAACAGCAAAATAAGCATGGCTTTTAGGATACAACTCTTTATGTCAGACTAGTTGATATTGTAGTCTGCATTGATTTTAAGCTAATTACCGAAAAAATTTTATAGCTGGTGTCATACTGGTACATTACAATCACCAAAATATTAATACTTCATCTAGTAGTTACCTGTACAGCTGTGGTACTTTTTCCTGTAGTTGGCGCGCTGACTGATAGTTAATTTAACTTTGGTTAAAGAGAGGTACCTGGTTAGCTTACATGCTATTACTGGTGATACATTTGCATACTTGCCAAAGGGGGAAAGGTGTAAAATATTGTTATAACTCGGGAGAAACGCAGGAGAAATTTGACCGCAGAGTAAATTACTAGCTAGTGAAAAACGGGAGGGTTAGCATGTCTGTATATTTGTGAGAGGGTCAGTGTTTTGTAAAACACCAGCATTTTATTGTCTCAAGCAGTGAGTTTAATAAAGTTCTAAAGTGGTTGCTAACGCTAGCAAACTAACTAAATGCCTGGTCATGGTAGCCCTACAGTTAACAGTTTAGCGTTCATTCATCACTTCACCATCTTCGTAACCCTGCAAACATTCTACAGAGAAAGATAAAAAGCTCAGACATCTTAGCCGTTTCTTTCATACACAGGTGGGGAGGCTAGCAGCTATTCTCAGCTAAATTATCATCCAGTACCTCAGACCAGCCGGAAAGTTTGTGTGTAACCTTAACACGGTAACAGTAATAAATGTTACATATAGTAATAATTTTTCAGTCATATGTGAATTAGGTGAGTGAACATGTGTATACAGACCTTGTATTTAACGCCATTTCCCCTTAAATGTCCGAGGAGGATGAACCGTCATCAGCGGTGTGGGAGCTCAAGAGACACGAAGCTGAGTGACAGCCGCTGAATCCACCGGTGAACTTTGGGGGAGGGGCCAATCAAACTTCAACCCAGCAGCTGGGTTACACAAAAACTACCCAACTCTCTGTAAATAACCCAGAAAAATGACCCAACAGCGGCAACCCAGCGTTTGGGTAGAAAAAACAACCCAGCATTTTTTAGAGTGTAGGCAGCAAGGTAAATACACAAAACTTACCGTCAAATTATTTTTTTTCCTTAATAACTATATATATATATATATATATATATATATATATTTTTTTTTTTTTTTAATTATTTTATTTATTTTTTTATTTTATTTTTTAAGCACCATGGCAAATCTCTCGTAGTCAATTTTTTAACCTGTTTTAAACACATACACACATGCATACACATTTTTATAGAAATGCACTTAGTTAATTTAATTTGCCTTACATTGTTGAATGAGGATGGGTTCCACAACCAAAAATCAACATTGATTCAATGTTTGTCTTTTCAACACAGAAAAGCATTGAATTATCAACATTGATTCAACATTATTTAGCATTGAAAAATCAACCTCAACCAAAATGATGATTCTGATGAAATTTCAACATTGAGTCAATGTCACCTTGCTATCTGGGGTAGTCTCTGAATGATGGACTCTCTGGGCATCAGATTACCCATAATGCACCGCAGGGTTTAGATCCTTCATATAGTGTGATGATTATAAGTGTGTGTCTCTGGAAACGGCTCACATGAAGAAACTACATCTGATCATTTTTGCTCCTCACTTCCTCTGCTCCCTGTGTAGTGTGCACTCTTCACCAGCAGAGGGAGTAGGACTCAGGAAGATGATGTGATTTGTGCACTGATGGATTGATTCAACTAGATTCTTCTTTTCCACCCGTAGCAGGCGGTGGCTCATGGCCGAGAGAGAGTGGCTTTCCGGCTAACCTGTCCAATCCGAGCGGAGCGCTGCAGCACCACCCACCTCAGTACTGTGAGTTACAGCACTTCACATCCTAACATCAGCCAACAAACTTTACCTCATTTTTGTTACAAGTTTACCTTATTTTGTTTGAGGTTTCCTTATTGTTGGTTTAAACATTACCCAGTGTCATTCATAACATTATCTCAGGTGCTGTCGTAAAGTCTCCATATTGCTGCCATAACTATACCTCATTTTATAATGTTACCTCATTTCTTTCGTAATTACCTCATTACCGATTTCATAATATCTTTATCCCATCATAAAGTTGTCTCGTTGCTTTTGTAACGTTTCCACATGTTTGTTATAGTCTTACTTAATTTCCTTTATTAAATTACCTCATTTCCATAATCTTACCTCATCATAACTTTTGCCTCATTTCTTATATTACCTCAATGCTGTTATAATGTTGCCTCATTTCTGTCATTTTATTCTAACATTGCCTCATTGCCGTTACATTGTTGCCTCGTTTTTGTCATAACAATTCCCTATTGCTGTGATATCATTACCTCATTTCCTTTATAATATTATTTCATTACTGTCGGGTATCTCAATTCCTTATTAACATTATCCTCGTTACCTCGCTGCTTCATTTCTATAATAATACCATTTTCATCACCTGTTGCCTCCTTTGGTGCCACAACGTTGCCTCATGTGCCACCATCATATGGCCTCGTTTCCCTCAGGATGTTGGTCTGGGTCGCTATAACTCTACCCATTTCCTTCATAGCTTTACCTCATTTCTGTCATAACGTGGCCTCATGGACGTCATTTCTGTTATTTTTTTGTTGTCATAATTACTGTAAAAATAATGTAACATCGTCAGTGTCGTAATGTTACCTCAGTGATTCCTTATTGTTACTGTTACAGTCAGATTTATCTAGGTGTTTACAATTTTTGTGATGTTTGTTTTCATCTCGATCTCTCTCTCTCAGGGCCTGTACATAATGAACTGATCTTCCAGCCCCCGATTTCCACACATACAGGTATAACACACACACACACACACACACACACACACACACACACACACACACACACTAATGTAGACTCAATTCATAGTAGTATTAAGATCATCCAGACTGCCTTTTCTCTGCCCCCCCCCCCCCCCCACCCAGCTCCAGATTACTGGTGCTCCATAGCGTATTTTGAAATGGATGTTCAGGTGGGCGAGACATTTAAGGTTCCGTCTTCGTGTCCGGTGGTGACGGTGGACGGTTATGTGGATCCGTCAGGAGGAGATCGGTTCTGCCTGGGCCAGCTGAGTAACGTCCACCGCACCGAGGCTATTGAGAGAGCCAGGCATGCTAATCTATCCCAGAGTGCACGACTAATCACGTCTGCACATTGTTCATCTTCACATTTTAATTATGAACCATTTTAAAAGTTATGTTAGAGGACAATTAATAAGTATTTATCTAAAAACAGTTTGTATCTCCAGTTAAATGTTTATAGTGTGAAACTCTGGATACTCTCTTTGATCTTGATCTCTCTCTCTCTCCAGGCTGCACATTGGTAAAGGGGTACAGTTGGAGTGTAAGGGTGAAGGTGATGTTTGGGTGCGTTGCCTTAGCGACCATGCCGTGTTCGTCCAGAGTTACTATCTGGATCGGGAAGCCGGGCGTGCACCGGGTGACGCTGTCCACAAAATCTACCCCAGTGCTTACATCAAGGTAACTCCAGTATAACGACACTATATGAATATATTTCCTCAGGTTCTGAAACCCACAGACTACAGAACACACGTTTATAAACCCCAGTACACGATGTCTGTTCTCTGATCCAACCCACCCCCTCACCATCCCATAATACACACTACCCATCCCTTCACCTCTAACTACTGCTCTGTTGTGTGTGTGTGTGTGTGTGTGTAGGTGTTTGATCTGAGGCAGTGTCACCGGCAGATGCAGCAGCAGGCAGCCACAGCTCAGGCAGCAGCCGCAGCTCAGGCAGCAGCAGTCGCAGGAAACATACCGGGACCCGGATCAGTGGGAGGGATCGCGCCGGCCATCAGTGAGCGCACACACACACGCACACACACACACACACACACACACACACACACACACACACACACACACACACACACAATACTGTCATACTGTGACATGTTCTACATTAGTAGTGATGAAATACTTGTGTGTATGTGTGTGTGTGTCAGGTCTGTCTGCGGCTGCAGGTATCGGGGTGGATGATCTGCGGCGGTTGTGTATTCTGCGCATGAGTTTCGTGAAAGGCTGGGGTCCTGATTATCTTCGTCAGAGCATCAAAGAAACGCCGTGCTGGATCGAGATCCACCTGCACCGAGCGCTGCAGCTGCTGGACGAGGTTCTGCACACCATGCCTATAGCTGATCCTCAACCGCTCGACTGACCTCTGACCCCAAACACTCAACTCACCTAAAACCTCACTGACCTCTGAGTGACCTTTAACTTAACCACTCAAATGACCTTCAGTCCCATGATTGACCTTTGACTTCACTCTGATCTCCTTCGTGCAGAATGAAAACAGACTTGTGTTCTTTTCTCGACTTCAGTGTTGAACCTGAAACACTCGGTGGTGAGAGAGAGAGAGAGAGAGAGAGAGAGAGTAACCCTCGTTACTGTACGACTTCATCTTCTGTAATAACAGCTCGACACAACGGACCTTCAAGGTGACGCTCCTACACACACACACACACACACACACACACACACACACACACACACACACACACTGAGCTCCTCACACACACATTACTGTGATAAGAAGGACAAAACAGGAACCGCAGGAACCTCATCAGGATCTCTGAGGAAGAGGACATATCTCCAAGAACACTACCAGAACATGAAGCAGCTCTCCACACACACACACACACACACACACACACACACACACACACACACACACACACACACACACTGCTGCATCGCAGCTTCTCTGTAGATAACTTTTCTAAAGTAGATGACAAACTAAGGCAATAGTTATGAGTATCACCAGAAAAAGAACTGTATTGTGCCCAAGTGATGTCGTGGAAACGTCACATATCCGACATGCTGTAAACATCACAATAAACACAAATCACAATAATCTGCATTTAGACATTCTGGTGTAGCATAAACAATGTTAGTCATTACTTAGTAACAGAGTCACAATAAACACCATTCAGTGTTTCTCTGTGTCCCGGGACTGTTTGTTTGTTTATTTATTTTTAAGATGAGTGAGATGATTATATTTTCTCCCAGCTTGGTTATTTGCCCATGCACCAGACAGTTCTTTCCCATCTTACCACACATGCTGCAAGAGGACGGTGAAGGCAGGTGTGTAAAGCCATGACTTTATTTCTACCCACTGCTTGAGCTGTATCACATTCAGGGGAAAGTGCTGTCTGCCTGTTTTGTACAGTGATCGACCTGTGTTTCTCTGTGTGAGCGTATGCCCCTCTTCCACCATCTGTGTTTCGGTGAGTCTGTACCCATGATAGCCTCAGCTTTCTGTTCTTAACTGACAGGGTAGGAACCTGGCGTGGTCTTCTGCTGCTGCTCCATCCACCTCATGGTTTGACACGATGTGTGATCTGGGATGTTTTCCTCTTCACTGGTGGCTATATATAGATTTATTTGAGTTACTGTACACTTCGTGTCAGCTCACAGCAGTCTGTTAGTTCTCATCTGATCTCACTCATTAACAGTGTGTTTCAGTCATAGGGTGCGTTTATTGAATCCCAGCAGTAGATCAGCAACTTCTGAAATACTCCAACAGCCCAACTGCCACCAACATCCTGACCATAGTTAATTTTGAACTGAAAATTGAGTCTTTGTCTTCAAATAATAACTCTTTGTATGTCATTGCTTTCATTGAACAATCTTTATAAGTGTTTATAATTTCAATTCAATTAAATTGGCGATGGTGCTGAGGGAAAAACTGCCTGTGAAGAAAAGAAACTTTCAGAGGAACCAGACTCAACAGGGAACCCATCCTCATTTAGTTGATATCAGATAGCAGGAGTTTTTTGCAGACATAAATAGCTCCATCTGGAGCTGACACAATTTCCAGATGCCTGAGAATGGGTAGGAAAAAAAAGAACAGCTGGAAAAGCATAGCTACCGGTTATTATATTAGCAGCACTAGAAGGTCTGCATTTAAATGTAATGGAGTAGTAGGTTATGACATGAATTATGTGAATGCTAGGCTAAAGAGATGTGTCTTGAGTCTACTTTTAAACTGGGAAACTGTGTCTGAGCCCTGAACATTATCAGGAAGGCTATTCCAAAGCTTAGGTGCTAAATATGAAAATGCTCCACCCCCCTTTTGTGGACTTTAATATTCTGGGAACTACCAGAAGTACAGAGTTTTGTGATCTTAAGGAGCGCTGTGAATTGTAACATGTCAGAAGACTGGCTAGATACATGGGAGTTAAACCATTTAGGGCCTTGTACATAAGTAATGCTAGTTTGTAATCAAAGCAGGGATGATAATATTGGGGTTATATGATCATATTCTTTTGATCTAGTGAGAACCCTGGCGGCTGCATTTTGGACTAACTGAAGCTTGTTTATTGAGGATGCAGGACAACCACCTAGTAATGCATTACAATAGTCCAGTCTGGAGGTCATGAATGCATGAACTAGCTTTTTTGCATCAGATACGGATAAGATGCTCCAAAGTTTGGCAATATTTCTAAGATGGAAAAAGGCTGTTTTTGTGATATTTGAAATGTGATTTTCAAAGGACAAGTTACTGTCTAATATTACGCCCAGGTCTTTTACTGCTGAGCTGGTAGTAACAGTACATCCTTCTAAACGTAGGCTAAATTGTGGGAGCTGTTGTGTGCTGGTTTTTGGGCTGATAAGTAATATCTCTGTCTTATCTGAACTTAGAGAAAAATGTAATCTTTTATATCTTGGACACTCTCGGTTAATGTGGACCACTTGGGTATTTCATCTGGTTTTGTTGAGATATACATTATAATTGGGTATCATCAGCAGAACAATGGAAACTAATCCTATGTCTTCTAATGATGTTACCCAAGGGAAGATATGGAGAATAGCAGAGGTCCTAAAACTGAACCTTGGGGACGCCATATTTTACTGGCATTGCACCAGACATTTCCCCATTTAATTCAATTCAATTCAATTCAGTTTTATTTGTATAGCGCTTTTAACAATTGACATTGTCTCAAAACAGCTTTACACAACCAAAAGAACTATTTAAGTTTGTGTGAAATGTGAATGTGTATGAATCAAAAATGTTCAGATAGTCCCTGGTGAGCAAGCCCGAGGGCAACAGTGGCAAGGAAAAACTCCCTGAGATGGTGATAGGAAGAAACCTTGAGAGGAACCAGACTCGACAGGGAACCCATCCTCATCTGGGTGAAACAGATAGCAGGAAATGATCTGCATTTATACAGTGTTAAGTGTTAGGTTCAGCAATAATAGTTGATGTTAATTGATGTTATAATAGTTGATGTAAAATTGAGTCCAGTAGTTATTGGAGACTCAGATAGACTTGTAGAAAGTTGCAGTCCTGAACTATCGAATTGTCAAGTCCTCAGAGAAACAGCTGACAACACCAGTCGAGGCCAGAACCATCTTCTAAGTAGATAGAATCATCCCCAGACACCAGACGCATCCCAAAGAGACACACGGGGCATCAATGCGATGAGACCTCCAACCAGAAACGGGGCACCAGGATGGATCAGACAGGTCCGGAGGGCAGAGGGAGTCTGGATCACTGGCAGCTCAGGAACCACATGTGTAGCTCGACAGAGAAAGAGTGAAAGGGGGAGACAGGGGGAGAGAGGAAAGAGAAAGAGGGGGAGGAAGAGAAGAGGAGGAGAGATTGCAATTAGGTATGGTCACAGTCACAATGTCTAATGTGAACGTATATTTACTGTAGAGTGCAAGCAGGGACTCCGGCAGGACTAACTATGACAGCATAACTAAAAGGGAGAGCCAGAAGGTAACACAAACATGAGGGCTCCCTGAGATGTAAAGCAAACAATCACCTCACCGTCAACAAACCTGAGTGATCAAATGAGACTGAGGAAGACAGCATCTAAACATACCAGTTCACCATAATACTCTACGTCCATGAGTCCCCCAGATCTGCCCCTTTACCTTATGGCAAATCTATTTATAAAAATGCTTGGCTAAATAAATAGGTTTTGAGCCTAGACTTAAACACTGAGACTGTGTCTGAGTCCCGAACACTATTTGGAAGACTATTCCATAATTTTGGGGCTTTGTAATAAAAAGCTCCGCCCCCAGCTGTAGTTTTCATAATACGCGGAACTGACAAGCAGCCTGCATCCTTTGACCGAAGTAGGCGTGGCGGATCGTAAGACACTAGCAGTTCGCTCAGATACTGCGGCGCGAGACCATTTAATGCTTTATATGTCAAGAGTAGTATTTTAAAATCAATGCGAAATTTCACAGGGAGCCAATGTAGTGAAGATAGGATAGGGGTGATGTGCTCGTATCTTCTGGTTCTAGTGAGGACTCTCGCTGCTGCATTCTGGACTAGCTGAAGCTTGTTTATGCACCTAACTGAACAACCAGACAGTAAGGCATTACAATAGTCCAACCTAGAAGTGATAAAAGCATGAACCAGTTTTTCTGCATCATTTACCGACAATATATTTCTTATCTTGGCAATATTTCTGAGGTGAAAGAATGCTATCCTGGTGATATTATCTACATGAGCTTCAAATGAAAGCCTGGAATCTATAATCACGCCGAGGTCTTTTACTGTTGCACTTGATGGAACAGAAAGGCCATCTAAAGTTACGGTGTGATCTAAGATTTTACTTCTAGCTGTATGCGGTCCTATGACTAGAACTTCTGTCTTATCCAGATTAAGCAGAAGGAAGTTAATTAGCATCCAATTTCTTATGTCCTGCACACATTGCTCAACTTTAGTAAGATCGTTTTTCTCATCAGGTTTTGTTGAGACGTATAGCTGTGTGTCGTCAGCATAACAATGAAAACTAATACCATGCTTATGGATTATGTTGCCCAGAGGAAGCATGTAAAGGGAAAAAAGCAGTGGGCCTAAAACTGAACCCTGCGGAACGCCAAACTCCACTAGAGAACATGCAGAATAATCACCATTTAAGTCTACATACTGATAATTTATTTATGCTGATAATCTAAAAAATGTAGATTTAGATCTACAAAATAGTATCGATTAGACAGGTAGGATCTGAACAATTTCAATGCCTGTCCTTGAATACCTCATTGATTTTTTTAAGCGATCTATGAGAATATTATGACCTATAGTGTTGAATGCAGCACTAAGATCAAGTAAGATGAGTATTATTATTATAAAGGTTTTGTTCATTTAACAAGGTTTATGGAGACTTACAAAGAATTACAAAGACGTTGTTGAAGACAGAGTTACAGGGACTTAAGGGACTTGTTCCAGATAGTGTGAAGTCCCTTTAGTGTGAAGGGACCTCATACTAGGATCATTTCCAAAAACACTTGACCCCAAAGTCTGGTTCGTTGTGATCAGTGACAACACAATGTTTACCCACTCAGGAACCATTCCTGAGTCCTGTTGAAGAGGTTGTTTCTGGCATTTTCTGGACTACTCAGACACCGATCAAATCAGATATGCAACCAAACGTACAGTACGTGAACATGGAAATAGAACATGTCAATCTCATCCTCTGACCTACACAGCCATAGCTGATACAGTAGGAAGGCATGCAAGAGTGACACTTCACATTTTTTTCCCAGAAATATCAATAATGTTAGGCATAGCATGAAAGTTACCTTGTTCTCTTCTTCTCTTGTGGTTAATTTCGCCACACAAAACAAATAGGTGCATACTGCCAACTGCTGTATCAGAGGGTGTAAATACTTAGGGGGCTTGGCTAATGCTGACAGTTGAGGACTTATAACTGAAATTTGCCTACAGTCTATCTGATCCTTCAGCTTGCTCATCAATGACAATCTGATCATTCTAATTCATACACATTCACATTTCATACAAACTTCCATAGTCTTCTTTTGATTGTCTAAAGCTGCTTTGTAACAATCACAATTGTTAAAAGTGCTATGCAAATAAAATTTAATTGAATTCAATTGAAATCTACTGATGCCCAGCCCTAACTGTAAGTTTCTGGCCCTAAAATGTTGTTGAATGAGTTGGCCCAGTGAATTGTACCACTGCCTTCTCTGTACATTGCCCATCACCAAGGGTGGAAATACATCTGTCGTGGGTCTGGTTAGGGCTTCAGGTATGTTGACACCAAGGCAATATGATCATTTTGGTCCTTAGCCTCCCAAACCACAAAAACCTTACCGACAGTCTGTGGACCACAGTGTGTTAGCCATGCTAGCTTTTTTATGCAGTGCACCTCTATCCATTTTCATGACCTGGTATCTTACTACAACTCTAAACTATACATCCTCCTAACACACAAGCTGTCTCTTTTGTCTGTTTGCAACATGGTTTACTCATTCGCAGAGTAACTTAAATCCAGTTTCCATGAGTTCCTTAGATCTGCCTAAGGCAAATCTGTTCACAAAAAGGCTTGCCTAAATAAATAGGTTCCTGTGTCCTGAACATTAATTGGAAGACTATTCCATACCTTTGGGGCTTTGTAAGAAAAAGCACTAGCAATACACTAGCAATTCCCTCAGGTACAGTGGCGTGAGACCATTTAGTACTGTTTAGGTAAATAGTAGTATTTATCAGTGCACAATTTCACAGGGAGCCAATGCTTTTATCTTCTGGTTCTAGTGAGGACTGCTGCATTCTGAACTAACTGAAGATTGTTTATGCACTTAGTTGGAATCCGGGCAGTAAAGTGTTCCAATAATCCAACCTAGAGGTGATAAAAGCATGAACAAATTTTTCTGCATTGTTTAGTGACAATATATTTGAACTACGCATGAAAAATGCTATCCTGGTAATACTATCATATTATGAGCTTCAAGTGAAAGATTGGAATCTATAATCACACCTAGGTCTTTTACTGTTATACATGATGAAACAGAAAGACCATCCAACTGTGAGGCCAGTAACTGTGTGATCAGAAAGCTTGCTTCTAGCTTCATATGGTTGTAGTACCCAAACTTCTGATCCGTTATAATTTTATTAATAATAACTGCTTTAGATGCTAACTAATCCTGACATGACAGAAGTTTGACATTCTCTGTTTAACTGAAACCTGGATTAAACAGGACGAGTATGTAGCTCTAAATGAAGCTAGTCCTTATGGATACAGCTACAGTACATACACCAGCCTCGGTTAACTGGTAGAGGTGGAGGCTCGCAATTATTGATAATCAGATGATAATCTGACTATCGCACAAAAACACGGACAGAAAGTAAACTCATTTGCAGTTCTCAATAGTAACATAAGTGTAGCTACAAATATGAAGTCAGCTCAGTCAATCCCGATAATCATCATTTACAGACCTCCAGGGCCGTATTCTGAATTTCTTAGTGAATTTGCAGATTTCCCCTCAAACCTAGTTGTTTCTGTAGACAAAGTGTTAATTGCTGAAGATTTTAATATTCATTTTGAGAATCCAGAAGACCCTCTGAGAACATCATTTATGTCCATACTGGACTCAGTAGGTGTAAATCAGTGTGTAGTATGACCTACTCATAAAGCAGGTCACACTTTAGACTTAATAATTCAATTCAATTTTATTTATATAGCGCTTTTAACAATGGTCATTGTCTCAAAGCAGCTTCACAAAAATTAAAGAAATGTAACAAATCATAATAATAATAATAATAATAATAATAATAATAAATAAATAAATAAATAAAATAATAATAACAGAAAATAAATAAATAAAAACAAATAATAATAATAATTATAGAAAAGAAAATAATTGGAAGTGTGGATGTGTGAGAAAAATGTGCAGATAATGAGACGAATGAATGAAATTTCTCTGATGAGCAAGCCAAGGGTGACGGCGACGGTGGCAAGGAAAAACTCCCTGAGATGGCATTAGGAAGAAACCTTGAGAGGAACCAGACTCAACAGGGAACCCATCCTCATCAGTTCAGCATAGGGATGAGTCAGTAGGTGCAGAGGGCAGATGAGGTCTGGATCACTGGAAGCACAGGAGCAGCATGTGTAGCTCCAACCATCATAAAGCTGAATCCAGCTGGAGCTTGTCCTTCTCTGGATGCCTCAGGAACCTCGCAGGGTCGGCCTTTGTCTACTGAAGCTGGCAAAATCTCCCGATGCCTCGGGATGGGTAGAGAAATACAGAACAGATGGGGAGAATTAGCGTAGTTGCCATTCGGTATAGGTGTACTGGAGTATGAGTACTGGGATGTTATGTGTATGCCAGATTAAAAAGATGCGTCTTGAGTCTACTTTTGAACTGAGAAACCGTGTCTGCTCCCCGAACACTGTCTGGAAGGCTATTCCAAAGCTTTGGAGCTAAATATGAAAAAGCCCTACCCCCTTTTGTAGATTTTGAAATTCTGGGAACTACCAGAAGTCCGGAGCTTTGTGATCTTAAGGCGCGTGGTGGATTGTAGCGCATCAGAAGACTGGTTAGGTATGTGGGAGCTAAACCATTTAAGGCCTTGTATGTAAGTAATACTATTTTGTAATTTATTCTAAACTGAACAGGTAGCCAGTGCAGGGATGATAATATTGGGGTTATATGATCATATTTTCTGGATCTAGTGAGAACCCTGGCAGCTGCATTTTGGATTAACTGAAGCTTGTTTATTGAGGATGCAGGACAACCACCTAGTAATGCATTACAATAGTCCAGTCTGGAGGTCATGAATGCATGAACTAGTTTTTCTGCATCAGATACGGATAAGATGTTCCTAAGTTTAGCAATATTTCGAAGATGGAAAAAGGCTGTTTTTGTGATATTTGAAATGTGATTTTCAAAAGACAAGTTACTGTCTAATATTACTCCCAGATCTTTTACTGCTGAGCTGGTAATAACAGTACATCCTTCTAAGCGCAAGCTGAATTGTGAAAGCTGTTGTGTGCTGGTTTTTGGGCCAATAAGTAATATCTCTGTCTTATCTGAATTTAATAAAAGAAAGTTATTGGTCATCCAATCTTTTATGTCCTGGACACACTCAGTTAATCTAGACAACTTAGGTATTTCGTCTGGTTTGGTTGAGATATATAATTGGGTATCATCAGCATAACAATGGAAACTAATCCCATGTCTTCTAATGATGTTACCCAAGGGAAGCATGTATATTGAGAACAAGAACTTATGTTCCTAAGTTTAGCAATATTTCGAAGATGGAAAAAGGCTGTTTTTGTGATATTTGAAATGTGATTTTCAAAAGACAAGTTACTGTCTAATATTACTCCCAGATCTTTTACTGCTGAGCTGGTAATCAAGAGGTCCTAAAACTGACCCTTGTGGGACCCCATATTTCACTGGCATTACACCAGACGGTTCTCCATTTAGATCTACAAAATGGTAGCGATCAGACAGGTAAGATCTAAACCATTTTAATGCCTGTCCCTGAATACCTATATAATTTTGTAAGCGATCTATGAGAATATTATGATCTATAGTGTCGAATGCAGCACTAAGATCAAGCAGGACTAGCAATGAGATGCAGCCTTGGTCTGAAGCTAAAAACAAGTCGTTTGTAATCTTAACTAGTGCAGTTTCTGTGCTATGATGGGGCCTGAAACCTGACTGAAATTCTTCAAGGATGTTGTTATCCTGCAAGAATGTGCATATTTGAGCTGATACTACTTTTTCTAGTATTTTTGATATGAACGGGAGGTTTGAAATCGGTCTGTAATTTGTTATTTCATTCGCGTCCAAATTAGATTTTTTAAGAAGCGGCTTAATAACTGCTAACTTGAAAGGTTTAGGGACGTGACCTAGATGTAATGAAGAATTAATAATGTTTAGGAGTGGCTCTCCAACCGTACGCATCACTTCTTTTAAAAATCTGGTTGGGATTGGGTCTAACAGGCACGTTGTTGATTTAGCCGAGGTGATGAGTTTATACAGCTCTTCCTGTCCTATACCTGTAAAGCAGTGAAAATCTAAATGTGAAGCTATAGGCTGAACTGGATCGTGAGATACTATTAGAGGTTGAGCCTCCATTATTTTCTTCCTGATATTATTGATTTTTTCATTAAAGAAGTCCATAAAGTCTTCACTTCTAAACTGTGATGAGATACTCTCTGCGGGCATCTTAGGTTTTGTTAGGCGAGCCACTGTACTAAATAAGAACCTGGGATTGTTTTGGTTTCTTGCTATCAGTTGGCTAAGATGCTCGGTCCTAGCAGTTTTTAGAGCCTGTCTATAGCTGCACATACTGTCTTTATACGCAATTCGAAAAAATTCTAATTTAGTTTTCCTCCATTTTCGCTCGAGGTTACGGGTTGCTCTCTTTAGGGCGCGAGTATGACTGTTGTACCAAGGTGCAAGTGTTTTATCTCTGTCTTTTTTTAATCTGATGGGAGCAACAGTGTCTAATGTACTGGTAAAAATAGTGCCCATGCTGCTAGTCACTTCATCTAGATCATCTGCATTTAGGGGTCTAATAAGAAATTGGGACAGATCCGGCAGATTACTTGTGAATCTGTCTTTAGTAGTGGGATTCATATTTCTAACAGATTGATAGCGTGGGGAGACACAGCTAATCTGTTCTACGGGTAGAGTATATGTCAGGAGGTGATGATCTGTGATATCATCACTTTGAGGTATGATCTCTATATTAGAGACATCTATACCATGGGATATAATTAAATCTAGCGTATGATTAAAGCGGTGAGTTGCTCCAATTATATTTTGCTTAACCCCAAAGGAATTTAGTAAATCCATAAATGTGAGTGCTAAAGCGTCGTTAGCATCATCTACATGAATGTTAAAGTCTCCTACTATCAACACTTTGTCAGAGTTAACCAATAGGTCTGATAGCAGATGTCCAAATTCTTTAAGAAAATCGCCATATGGCCCCGGGGGTCTGTACACGGTGGCCAGGGTAAAATATAGCAAGGGTTTATTACGTATTTCATTTAGTGCAACATTAATGATAAGCGCTTCAAATGAATTAAACCTGGGCCTTATTTTCTGGGTAACAGTGAGTACATCATTGTAGATAGTGGCGACACCACCACCGCGACCAATTAGACGGGGCTCGTGCTTATAGAAATATCCTGACGGAGTAGACTCATTCAGACCAAAATATTCATTTGGTTTAAGCCAGGTTTCAGTGAGACAGAGTGCGTCAAGGCAATAATCTGAGATAATTTCATTAACAATAAGTGCTTTAGGCGCAAGGGATCTAATGTTGAGTAGTCCAAACTTTAGATGTGGATTTTGACTACTTATTTTGCCTTTTTCTGGTTTTCTGGTTATCAGATTGTTTCGGGCAAATTTAACAAATTTATTATTTTTTCTCAGTATTCGGGGAACAGACACAGTTTCTATAGGACAAGCTATGTGTGTGCGTCTATCACTACGGTGAGTTGTGATGTGTCTAATATGTTTGGAATCTACAGTATGACTTACCGCCAGTCAGATGGTTCGTAGTGTCCTGGAGATGTTGTCAGAGAGGACCGCTGCTCCAGCTCTGCTAGGGTGTAGGCCATCGGTGTGATAGAGCCTAGGACGCTCCCAGAAAACATTCCAGTTATCAACAAAGCGTAATTTCTGTTGTTGACACCAAGATTGTAACCATTCATAATATCCTTTGTATTAAGAAATATATGGAACGATATTGCATTTGCAATTGCGTTTCCCATATGTGGACGCACAAAGTGTGCCATAATTCAAATGCAATTGCAAACTCTACATTACCGTTTGCTGATTCGCCTTTGCGAGCGCACACTGACGCCAAATTTCAAATGAAAAAACAAAGTCCATTTGCATTTGTATTTCCCAGGTCTTACACGTCATGAACCTGTCATATTTAAATATCAAAATCAATCACCACGTTTGCTTTTTCACTTTCTCTGCGCCGCGCGTCAAGCCGGCCAAAATTCAAATGCAATCGCTAATCCATTTGCAATTGCATTTCCAACATGTTACACAGAAACCTGTCAATCAGCGTCAGGGGCGGGTCTATACTGTGGGGCGGGATTGTATGGGGAGTGACGTCACTCGCACTCGCTGACCAAGACGGGGATATTTGAGCACTGGAAGTGAACCGAGATTATCTCATTTGTTTATCAAGAAATAAACACACAAAAATGACAAATCGCATATTTTCTTGCTCCGGAGTGGACAGAGAAGTTTTTACAAATAAAAATATTTTTAGATCTTCTCCTGTTACAGCCTGCTGGAGCTAAATCTTTCAGAAACGCTGCGTACCGGTGTTATGCGCTAAAATGCCTCCCTGCCACGGATTGCACCCCCACAAAATCTCTGTCAAATATATGAGGACATCACAATCAAATATTCATATTATTATTATCAAATATAATGAGTATTATCACGAAGCGATTTTTATTATAAATAAGAAATATAAAAATATACATGTACAACCCCTGGCAAAAATTCTGGAATCACCCTCTCAGAAGATGTTCATTCAAATGTTTAATTGTGTAGAAAAAAAAACAAGCACATACATAAAGCACAAAACTATTTTCACTCAACAATCCAAACTTCTGGCTGTATAAAACACTTTAAAAAAAAAAACAAAGAAAGATAACTATAGTCAACGACAACTGTTTTAACAACTCAAACAGAGGAAAAAAATATGGAATCACCATGCACTTTGCATTTCTACAACTGCTAATTAGTCTACAGTTAAAAAAGAGTGCTTGCACACATTAGGGATGTGTTGAACCAAGATGATTGACATAACTCATAGCTCCAACACGAGAGATGTCAGTTGAAACAAAGGAGAGAATTATCAAACTTCTTGAAGAAGGTAAATCTTCATGGAATGTTGCAAAAGATGTTGGTTGTTCCCAGTCAGCTGTGTCTAAAATCTGGACCAAGTACAAATCAAATGGAAAGGTTGTAAAAGGGAAGCGTACTGGTAGACCAAGAAAGACATCAAAGCGCCGAGACAGAAAACTTAAAGCAATATGACTTGAAAACAGAAAATACACAACAAAACAAATGAGGAACAAATGGGCAGAAAGTGGAGTCAATGTCTGTGACCGGACAGTAAGAAATCGCCTAAAAGAAATGCGATTTGCATACAGAAAAGCCAAAAGAAAACCATCATTAACATCTAAACAGAACAAAAACAAGGTTTCAGTGGGCTAAAGAAAGACAATCTTGGACTGCGGATGACTGGATGAGAGTTAGAGTCAGTGATGAATCACGAATCTGCATTGCGCAGGGTGATGATGCTGGAACTTTTGTTTGGTGCCGTTCCAATGAAATTTATAAAGACAACTGCCTGAAGAAAACATGCAAATTTCCACAATCATTATTGATATGGGGTTGTATGTCAGGTAAAGGTATGGGAGATATGACAGTCATTACATCTTCTATAAATGCACAAGTTTATGTTGAGATTTTGGACACTTTTCTTATTCCATCAATTGAAAGGATGTTTGGTGATGGTAGCATCATTTTTCAGGATGATAATGCATCGTGCCATAGGGCAAAATCTGTGAAAACATTCCTACAGGAAATACTGTGGTGTGAAAAACTATTTGCCCCCTTCCTGATTTCTTATTCTTTCGCATGTTTGTCACACTTAAATGTTTCGGCTCATCAAAAACCGTTAACTATTAGTCAAAGATAACATAATTGAACACAAAATGCAGTTTTTAAATGAAGGTTTACGTTATTAAGGGAGAAAAAAAACTCCAAATCTACATGGTCCTGTGTGAAAAAGTGATTGCCCCCCTTGTTAAAAAATAACTTAACTGTGGTTTATCACACCTGAGTTCAATTTCTGTAGTCACCCCCAGGCCTGATTACTGCCACACCTGTTTCAATCAAGAAATCACTTAAATAGGAGCTACCTGACACAGAGAAGTAGACCAAAAGCACCTCAAAAGCTAGACATCATGCCAAGATCCAAAGAAATTCAGGAACAAATGAGAACAAAAGTAATTGAGATCTATCAGTCTGGTAAAGGTTATAAAGCCATTTCTAAAGCTTTGGGACTCCAGCGAACCACAGTGAGAGCCATTATCCACAAATGGCAAAAACATGGAACAGTGGTGAACCTTCCCAGGAGTGGCCGGCCGACCAAAATTACCCCAAGAGCGCAGAGACGACTCATCCGAGAGGCCACAAAAGACGCCAGGACAACATCTAAAGAACTGCAGGCCTCACTTGCCTCAATTAAGGTCAGTGTTCACGACTCCACCATAAGAAAGAGACTGGGCAAAAAAAGCCTGCATGGCAGATTTCCAAGGCGCAAACCACTTTTAAGCAAAAAGAACATTAAGGCTCGTCTCAATTTTGCTAAAAAACATCTCAATGATTGCCAAGACTTTTGGGAAAATACCTTGTGGACCGACGAGACAAAAGTTGAACTTTTTGGAAGGTGCGTGTCCCGTTACATCTGGAGTAAAAGTAACACAGCATTTCAGAAAAAGAACATCATACCAACAGTAAAATATGGTGGTGGTAGTGTGATGGTCTGGGGTTGTTTTGCTGCTTCAGGACCTGGAAGGCTTGCTGTGATAGATGGAACCATGAATTCTACTGTCTACCAAAAAATCCTGAAGGAGAATGTCCGGCCATCTGTTCGTCAACTCAAGCTGAAGCGATCTTGGGTGCTGCAGCAGGACAATGACCCAAAACACACCAGCAAATCCACCTCTGAATGGCTGAAGAAAAACAAAATGAAGACTTTGGAGTGGCCTAGTCAAAGTCCTGACCTGAATCCTATTGAGATGTTGTGGCATGACCTTAAAAAGGCGGTCCATGCTAGAAAACCCTCAAATAAAGCTGAATTACAACAATTCTGCAAAGATGAGTGGGCCAAAATTCCTCCAGAGCGCTGTAAAAGACTCGTTGCAAGTTATCGCAAACGCTTGATTGCAGTTATTGCTGCTAAGGGTGGCCCAACCAGTTATTAGGTTCAGGGGGCAATTACTTTTTCACACGGGGCCATGTAGGTTTGGATTTTTTTTCTCCCTAAATAATAAAACCCCTCATTTAAAAACTGCATTTTGTGTTTACTTGTGTTATCTTTGACTAATAGTTAAATGTGTTTGATGATCAGAAACATTTTGTGTGACAAACATGCAAAAGAATAAGAAATCAGGAGGGGGGCAAATAGTTTTTCACACCACTGTACATATAATGTCAATGGCATGGCCTGCAAATAGTCCGGACCTTAATCCAATTGAAAATCTGTGGTGGAAATGAAAGAAACTGGTCCAGGACGAGGCTCCAACCTGCAAAGCTGATCTGGCAACTGCAATAAGACAAAGCTGGAGACAGACTGATGAAGTCTACTGTTGGACATTAGTTAAATCCAGGCCTCAGAGAATTCAAGCTGTTATAAAAGCCAGAGGTGCTGCAACAAAGTACAAGTAGTGTTTTTATTTGGTGATTCCATATTTTTTTTCCTCTGTTTGAGTTGTTAAAACAGTTGTCATTGACTATAGTTATCTTTCTTTGTTTTTTTAAGTGTTTTATACAGCCAGAAGTTTGGATTGTTGAGTGAAAATAGTTTTGTGGCATGTACAGTATGTGCTTGTTTTTTTTCTACACAATTAAACATTTGAATGAACATCTTCTGAGACGGTGATTCCAGAATTTTTGCCAGGGGTTGTATATGAAAATAATATATAATTAATATATTTTCCCCCTATACTACATGTGTTTTTTTTTAATATAGATTATTTTCTAATCAAATTCGTTTGGTGCAATTTGTAAATCATAAACCTATTAATTTATGTTGTAATATAATATTTGATAGAGGTTATGTTGGGGGGGGGGAGGGGCAATCCGTGGCAGGGAGGCTTTTTAGCGCATAACACCGGTACGCAGCGTTTCTGAAAGATTTAGCTCCAGCAGGCTGTAACAGGAGAAGATCTAAAAATATTTTTATTTGTAAAAACTTCTCTGTCCACTCCGGAGCAAGAAAATATGCGATTTGTCATTTTTGTGTGTTTATTTCTTGATAAACAAATGAGATAATCTCGGTTCACCTCCATTGCTCAAATATCCCCCTCTTGCTCGGCGAGTGACGTCACTCCCCATACAATCCCGCCCCACAGTATAGACCCGCCCCTGATGCTGATTGACAGGTTTCTGTGTAACGTGTTGGAAATGCAATTGCACATGGATTAGTGATTGCGTTTGAATTTTGGCCGGCTTGACGCGCGGCGCAGAGAAAGTGAAAAAGCAAATGTGGTGATTGATTTTGATATTTAAATATGACAGGTTCATGACGTGTAAGACCTGGGAAATACAAATGCAAATGGACTTTGTTTTTTCATTTGAAATTTGGCAGTCAGTGTGCGCTCGCAAAGGCGAATCAGCAAACGGTAATGTAGAGTTTGCAATTGCATTTGAATTATGGCACACTTTGTGTGTCCACATATGGGAAACGCAATTGCAAATGCAATTTGCAATTGCATTTGAATATTGTCCGCGATATCGCTCCATACAAATATATTTCGTATGAGAAATATAACCACAATTCTGTTGACTAAAATAATAATCTAATCTAAAAAATAAGATTCCTATTTAATACCACAGCAAAATTAACCAGGGATAAGACCACTGCAGAAAAGTCTACATCAACAACATGCAGTAGTGAGGACTTAATAAACTTTATCAATAACAAACTTAAAATTAGGCAAAAAAATCAGGCTTCGAAACATGACAATTTAATAAACTAACAAAGTGATAACAGAAGTTATCACTAACCATATCAGACCAGAATATTTTACTTATTGCTTCTGCAAAATCATCACCTTGTGTACTAGATTGTGCCAGCAATAATGGATCCCCTGTAAAAATTTGTTTACACAGGTAACACTCAGCAGTGGGTACGTTCCAAAATTATTAAACCATTAATTAAGACTGGTGGGCAGCACAGTGAAGTAGTGGTTAGCACTGTCGCCTTGCACATCCAGGGTCCGGGTTCGATTCCCGTCTCTGCATGTTCTCCCAGAGCTTGATGGGTTTCCTCCCACAATCCCAAATTTCCCATAGTGTGTGTCTATGTGAGTGTGTGCGCCCTGCAATGGATTGCACCCTGTCCAGGGTATACCCTGCCTCATGCCCTAAGTGTCCTGGGATAGGGTCCAGTCCCCCCGTGACCATGAATATAGCATAAAGTGGGTTAGACGATGAGCGAGTGAGTGACTAATTAAGACTGACCTTGATTCTTGTCAGCTGTCCATATCAAACATCCTTCTATCTCCAAGAACCTAGAAATGTATTAGTGCAGCAGCTACTTTCATATCTACATAGGAATATCTCATATTGGTCTGGATCACTGGCAGCTCAGGAGCAACATGTGTAGCTCGAGAGGAAGAGGGAAAGAAAGAGGGGAGGAGAGAGAAAGAGAGGGAGAGCAGAAGAGGATAGATAACAGTTAGGTCTGGTCACAGTCACATAATTTATAATGTGAATGTATATTTACTGTAGACTGCAAGCAGAGACTCCGGCAGGACTAACTATGACATCATAACTAAAAGGGAGAGCCAGAAGGAAACACAGACATGAGGGGGAACTGGGATGTAAAGCAAACAATCACTTCACCATCAGCAAACTTTTTTGTAAAAAAACTAAAATTATTTGCTAATTTAAATGCAAGCAGCAACTTTTTCTTTTTTTTTCTCTCTTGTTTTTGCACTCAAATATTTTTCCTCCTATATTAATTGCCCAAAAAGTATATAGCTTCACATTTAGATTTTCAGTGCTTTACAGGTATAGGACAGGAAGAGCTGTATAAACGTATGACCTCAGCTAAATCAACATTGTGCCTGTTAGACTCAATCCCAACCAGATTTTTAAAAGAAGTGATGCTTACGGTTGGAGAGCCACTCCTAAACATTATTAATTCTTCATTATATCTAGGTCATGTCCCTAAACCTTTCAAATTGGCAGTTATTAAGCCGCTTCTTAAAAAATCTAATTTGGACGCGAATTAAATAAATTACAGACCGATTTCAAACCTTCCGTTCATATAAAAAATATTAGAAAAAGTAGTATCAGCTCAAATATGCACATTCTTGCAGGAAAACAACATCCTTGAAGAATTTCAGTCAGACTTGTTTTTGGCTGCATCTCAATACTAGTCTTACTTGATCTTAGTGCTGCATTCAACATTGTAGATCATAATATTCTCATACATCGCTTACAAAATCACATAGGTATTCAGGGACAGGCATTAAAATGGTTTAGATCATTCCTGTCTGAGCGATACCATTTTGTAGATCTGAATGGAGAACCGTCTGGTGTAATGCCAGTGAAATATGGGGTCCCACAAGGGTCAGTTTTAGGACCTCTACTGTTCTCAATATACATGCTTCCCTTGGGTAACATCATTAGAAGACATGGGATTAGTTTCCATTGTTATGCTGATGATACCCAATTATATATCTCAACAAAACCAGACGAAATACCTAAGTTGTCTAGATTAACTGAGTGTGTCCAGGACATTGTCCCTGTCCTTCCTTATTGGATGACCAATTACTTTATTTTACTAAATTGCGATAAGACGGAGATATAACTTATTGGCACAAAAACCAGCACACAACAGCTTTCACAATTCAGCCTGCGTTTAGAAGAATGTACTGTTACTACCAGCCCGACAGTAAAAGACCTGTGCGTAATATTAGACAGTAACTTGTCCTTGGAAAATCACATTTCAAATATCACAAAAACAGCCTTTTTCCATCTTATATAATAGAAATATTGCCAAACTTAGGAAAATCTTATCAGTACCTGATGCAGAAAAGCTAGTTCATGCATTCATGACCTCCAGACTGGACTACTGTAATGCATTATTAGGTGGTTGTCCTGCATCCTCAATAAACAAGCTTCAGTTAGTCCAAAATGCAGCCGCCAGGGTTCTCACTAGATCCAGAAAATATGATCATATAACCCTAATATTTTCATCCCTGACCTGGCTACCTGTTAAGTTTAGAATAAATTACAAAATAGTATTACTTACATACAAGGCCTTAAATGGTTTAGCTCCCACATACCTAACCAGTCTTCTGATATGCTACAATCCACCACACCTTAAGATCACAAAACTCCGGACTTCTGGTAGTTCCCAGAATTTCAAAATTCAATTCAATTTCAATATGGATTGGCACCCTGTCCAGGGTGTACCCCGCCTAGTGCCCGAAGTCTCCTGGGATAGGCTCCAGGTCCCCCGCGACCCTGAACACAGGATTAAGTGGTATATAAAATGAATGAATGAATGAATTCAATTTCAATTAAATTTTATTTGTATAGCGCTTTTAACAATTGACATTGTCTCAAAACAGCTTTACACAATCAAAAGAATTATGTAAGTTTGTATGGAATGTGAATGTGTATGAATCAAAATGTTCAGATAGTCCCTGGTGAGCAAGCCGAGGGCGACAGTGGCAAGGAAAAACTCCCTGAGATGGTAATAGGAAGAAACCTTGAGAGGAACCAGACTCAACAGGGAACCCATCCTCATCTGGGTGTAACAGATAGCAGGAAATGATCTGCATTTATACAGTGTTAGGTGGCCGGCAGTTCAGCTATAATAGTTGATGTTAAATTGGAGGCCGCATCACCTCAGTTCAGTCCTCTCCCCCTGCTCCTTCATCTTTTCTGCCATCCTCCCATCGTGTTCTCTTCCTCTCTGTGCGCTTCTTCGACCTCAAGCAGATCTGTATGTCATGTCCATTCTCACTGGAAAAGCGTCTATCGATCCACGTCATACACTCCTGATTATGTTGATTATTCCAGACAGGATTTCACATCTTGTACTTGTCTTCAGGCCAGTTGCCTGAGTTTTGTGAAAGTCAGCTCCCAGTTTAGACATGAGCAGTCCTCCAAGTTCTTGTGAAGTGAGTCTAAATTCCTTAGTGTTCCCAATGTATGTCCTCCAGCCTGTCTTAGGCCTGACAGCTATTTGTTGACCTGCTCCAGTTCTCCAGCTCCATGGTCTGTGCACGAGGGTTTTTCCTTCCATCTGACCCCGCCAGTTTGACCATGAGCATTTTTCAGAGTTGAGCGGTTCCTCATTCTTCACTGCTGAGTCGATTGTCCAGCTTTGTTTCTTCCGTTTCTCCGATATACGATGACACAGGTGAGATCAGGACTCGTGTTTCTGCGTGCGCTGCAGAGCTGTATGATGGGGTTGAGAGCAGTTAGGGCCCCTAACTCACAGTGAACTCTCACAGTCCCCTTGACTCCCCTTGAGCTTGCACTCTGCCGTAAAGTCCTCTTGACTTTTACCGGTGCACCTTACACTCTGACTTGATTTACCTCAACAGTCCCCTTGACTGTTTTTCCATAAAGTCCTCTTGACTTTTACCTGTGCACCTTGCAACCCTCCACTCTGACTTGATTTAACTCCGGAGGTCCTCACACCGAGCACGTCTGCTGCAGGGCCAAGTTTTCATAAACGAGGAAACCAGTACCCTATCTCTCTCTCTTTTGTGTGCCTTTGCACTTTTTGGGTACTTCACGAGTCCCGGACTCGTGTGATAGATCCAAGTTTAAATCTATCCCAGCCACTGTGAGAAAGCGCACTTCTTACTCAATTACAACTTAATGACTTTGACAATTACAACTTAAAGAAAAATAATTTCCTTACCACACTATTTTAGTTCTTTTAGTTCGCTCCGGTGTTGAATCCCCGGTCCTCTCATGCTCGATTGCCAATTAAGCGTTCGAGATCAAGTGAAAAAGCCTTCAAGACATCAGCGCTTACGCCTCCCCGGGATTCTCCAATGCCCTCCTCAAACACAGAGCGCTGCCGACAACGCCAAGTTGTGGTGGAAATTCTGAAAATATTACAAAGACAAGTAATTCATACACTGGGTAAGAACAAAGTAACAAAGGTTTTATTTTAAACTTCTGCAGAAGGACCAGTCTCATACAGCAAACAGTTGCAGCATGGAGAAAGGTGATCTCTTTCTCTAGCTGACCTATTTTATACACAAACATCTCTGTTAACATAATCAACGCCCCGTACGTGAAGTTCCTACATTCAAACTCATGACTCTTTATCTGCCGCAGACCAGATGTCTGTACCTTATCATTTATTCAGGGACAACTACAATCAGGTTGTTTCTATTCTGTTCTCGGCCTTGTGTCTCTAAGCTTCGACAAACAAGTTCAAACTTCTAAAGTCTACGTGACACACTTACTACAAGGATCAGATAGAATTAATACATAATTAAAATATGATTTTTCCATTACAACCCATTGACAAGCTGTGCCTCATATGTGAAATGGACTGTTAATTATATAATTATATCATAACTAGTTACGACTGTTTGTTTTGGTACATAAATGTTATGACCACTAGGGGTTAGCCGCAACAGAAAGAGAGAACTAAATGAGCTTACACCAGAAAGATTTTTAATTTGTTTATTTGTAAACACTTTGTGACAAATACTATACAACTTAAAAGATTTTTTAAAAAGGTTTAAAGGTCATAAGGTTTCATGGCCTTACAAAAAAAAAAAAACACAAAAATGTAATTGCCAGTCCCCCTGCCTGTCAATTAGGGACTGAAATGTAAGAGGCATATTGTACTTTATGAATTTGTTGTTGTGTTTATTTTATTGTAATTTGTTGGTTGTGCACTAAGCAACATGTTTATCAGTTATTCATTTAGCATTAAGCTATTAGTTAAGCAACCATTTATGACAACCGTATTGTGTGTAATGTGTGTGATATCATTCACCTATTACATGTAGTTGCATGACGATGTCACTGTAAAAAGGGCGGTTTAGATGCGGAACTTGTGGAGAACCCAAGCTTTTTGACCATAAGAAAAGGTGATCCAATTTAAGAAAAGGTGATCCAACGTAAGAAAAGATACAGCGATTGGGTTGTTGTAAGTACAGTGAACTTACTCAAGACAACTGTACGAAATGTTGAATCTTTGATGCTGGAAAATAAAACAAGAGACAAAGAGATCATTGGACTTCCGTGTTGTGAGTAAATAATCAAATAAAATACAAAGATATGCGTCAAAACCTGTGGAATAATATGACCGCACAGTTAGCTCAAACCATAATTTTTAGAACCCTGAGGCTAATTTTAACCATTTGAGGTCAGAAACCTAATTTGAACTGACATCCAACCTTAAACCCCAAGCCTTAATTTTTATTTTAACCCTTATTCAGGTGTTAGGGCTTATGGAGAGACTTTAAAACAGCCTACCCTAAAGAGCGATCTTTAGTCTATAAACTATAAACAGGCGATATTGGTCAATTGTTATAGTTAACACTAGAAGCGCAGCGCCAGTGTCACCTACTTATAACGCGGTTCAGCTGTCATTTGACCGCCTATTGTTTTGAATGGGAAGCTGTTACTGACACACAATGATCGCTAGATGGCGCCTTCACCCAAAGCAAATATTTTAGCTCCAAGATAAATTTGCACTTGGACAATGCGCCATTCATTCCCACGTTGATAATCAGCGGTATTTTTTTTCATATTCAACTGAGAAAACCTACTACAGAATCTTTAAGGGGACAAAGGAAGAGAAAAAAATGGAAGAAGAAAAAAAACAAGTCAAATTTTGCATTATAACCCAAAGTTTTTGGCATTACTTTTTTCTGCCGTTTTTTCTCCTCCTTTGTCCATCTAGGGGCTTCGTCCTATAACAAAAAGGAAAGCTCTACTTAATATTATATCATTTTGAGAAAATCCATTAGTTCGTTCATTTTATTTGAAGCTTCTGAACGTCTCGGATGGAGCAGGAGCAGCGATGTAGTTCTGAACTCGCTTCCGTGAAATTATCGCTAAAACAATATTAAATTTGAATAAATAATCAGATCTACCACAGCAGATAATAAACTATGGTGTGTCATACCCGAAGCAAACACCACGATTATGCCTCGTTTCGTTCGACAGGAACGTGGTTCACTTGGCCGCGGTGTAATGTTTCACTGTTTATGCTCACATAAGAGTAATAAAAGCGAGTGAAATGTGGAAATGATGAGAACTAAATGAGAACTAAACCAAAGATTTCGGTAACTCCACTGAGTGTAACATCTGTATAGTGACACTGAACATCTTCACTTTTCCGTTTACCTCTGAAAAAAAAAGCTGTATTTTGTTTGTTTATATTTAGAATTTTTAGAACAGTTGAAGAAATACGCACGCACACACATGGATACACACACACACCTCCCCTGAGCCCTCGGTAAACATCCAATCACCGTCGGTATACAAATGAGTCAAGACGTAGCCTAACGTGGTGTCGTGTCGGATTTCAGCGGTCACGGAGTGGGAAGACTTTGAAGAAGCTGTAGTGACAGTTTCACTTTTCCGTTTACCTCTGAGAAAAAAAAAAGCTGTATTTTGTTTGTTTATATTTAGAATTTTTATAGTAGTACGAGAAAGTTACAGTTTGGTCTGTGTACTGTAGTTCGCACCCTTGTAGAGAATAAATAAATGAATAACACCTTCATATCCCCTGTCAAGAGAGTGCCATAGTCCATTGTTAGTTTTAATGATTTGGCTGAAATTATCACTACATAAGTACCCTCACACCATTGATCATGAGTTTCAGCTCAAACTAATTCTATACTTGTAACAGAAAATGTAGATGCAGATTCCAAATGTGTATATAGATAGATAGGTGTGGGTGTGTGTGTGTGTGTGTGTGTAGGCTCTACGCAGGGGCAAGAGAGGGCAGCGCACCCTCAAATAAATGTCTGCACATGTTAATATATTCCTAAAATGTATATATTACAAGTTGATAAACTGATCTGCGGTAGCGGAAAAATCAGCTGAAAAAAGGACAGGCTGCAGCGCACGCGCGCACACACACACACGCACGCACGCACGCACGCGTATAAGCATTTCACTGCTTTTTGATTTTGATTTTGCACACACACGCACACATCTATCTATCTATCTATCTTTTATATAAATACACATTTGGAATCTGCATCTACATTTTCTGTTACAAGTATAGAATTAGTTTCAGCTGAAACTCATGATCAATGGTGTGAGGGTACTTATGTAGTGATAATTAGTTTCAGCCAAATCATTAAAACTAACAATGGACTATGACACTCTCTTGAGAGGGGATATGAAGGTGTTATTCATTTATTTATTCTCTACAAGGGTGCGAACTACAGTACACAGACCAAACTGTAACTTTCTTGTACTACTATAAAAATTCTAAATATAAACAAACAAAATACAGCTTTTTTTTCTAAAAAAATGGTAAACGGAAAAGTGAAGTTGTTCAGCTGTTTACTGTCACTGCAGCTTCTTCAAAGTCTTCCCACTCCGTTACCGCTGAAATCCGACACGACACCACATTAGGTTATGTCTTGACTCATTTCTATACCGACAGTGATTGGATGTTTACCGAGGGCTCAGGGGAGGTGTGTATGTGTGTGTGTGTGTGTGTGTGTCTGTCTGTGTGTGCATGCGCGTGCGTACTTCTTCTACTGTTATAAAAATTCTAAATATAAACAAACAAAATACAGCTTTTTTTTTTTGAGGTAAACGGAAAAGTGAAGATGTTCAGTGTCACTATGCAGATGTTACACTCAGTGGAGTTACCGAAATCTTTGGTTTCATTCTCATTGAGTTGCCACACATCATTTCCACATTTCACTCGCTTTTATTAGTCTTATGTGAGCATAAACAGTGAAACATTTCACAGGTTTATAATACACCGCGGCCAAGTGAACCACGTTCCCGTCGAACGGAACGAGGCATAATCGTGGTGTTTGCTTCGGTTATGACACACCATAGTTTATTATCTGCTGTGGTTACACAATAATAAAGCTTTATATCCTCAGGAGGGCTCATTACATTGTTTAGCGATAATTTCACGGAAGCGCGTTCAGAACTAATCTAAACAAAAAAAAAAAAAACATCCGAAGCTTCAAATAGAATGAACGAACTAATGAATTTTCTTACAACGTTATAAAATTAAGTAGAACTAAATCCCTAAATCTCCTTATAAAATATCGCTGATTATCAATGCGGGAATGAATAGCGAATTGTCAAATGGCGAAGCATATGCTTCCATGAAATATCGACATATACAGTATATCTATATATATATATATATATATATATATATATATATATATATATATATATATATATATATATATACACACAGTGGGTGCACAAGCAGTATGTGACTTCTTCCGTCGCGGCGTATGGCGTCAGCATTTGGGTTTGTGTGTTTGCTGGCTTTTTCCCCGCTGAATGGCGCTATATAACTATAGACTGATGCCTCAAGCGTCAGTTCGTTCTCTCCAGGCTTAATGAGGCACAGATCGTCCACAGCCGCATGTCGTTGCAGATAAAATAAAGTGAAACATTGTAATTAAACGAATTCCTAATCACAGTAGTAACATTACAGTACAAATATATAATTAAAATTAAATTCATTTTTTTTAGGATCGAATTTAAGCAACATAAACGTTAAAACACTGAGCCATTTTATTATGTGTAATTAGAAAAGCTACAAGTGTAGGGTCTTGTCATCTTATATTTTGTGTTCTTTAAATTTGTAGCTTTTATAAGACTCTACTTTTATTTAGGTGCACTCACAATGATGAAAAATCTTTATGATTTTGTTAAATAAAGAAAGTGGTTTTGGTGAACTTGAGCGCGTCAGAAAATGAACCCGAACTCCGTGTATACTCGCCTCACAGATGTGAAAAATATATACTTATAGAAAGCGAAATATCTGCTTTTATATAAACTAATGAAAAGAAATTATTAGATTACGTAAGTCGTATGAAAAGTGAATTATAGGCGCGCTCCCTGCTGCGGAGACGACGAGATGACATGATCACCATCAGCACAGCCGAAACCAAAGGAATCACTAATTTATCAATGAATTATTAAAATGGTCAGAGTGAGTTTCCTGGCTGTTTTAACAAATATTTGAAGTAGATAACAGTAGCTCACATTTATAAAAGCATTTTTATTTAGACTATAAAAAATAATCCTGCATTTATTTTTAGGTGTGCCCGCTGCCACAGATCTTATATGGCTCTTTATCGGAGTAAATTCAGTAACAAACCTGTAAAACAGGTATGTATATCAGTATGAATAAATTGTTTAAATGTGATCAGTGATTTATGTAAACGACTCAGTTTAGATGTAAGTAAATGCTCATTGCTGCACTGTTTGGGGGAGGGACGCGCTAATGACGATTTGGTCTGCTGTGTGGAGGCTCGCCCGTGAGAGGTTGCGCGCGCGCACTACACAGCAAAAATATGTTAGTATATCATGACTTAAATACAGCGGCTCACATCGGCGTGCGTTTCTCACAGCGCCGCATAGACAGCGCTTATTTAACACCTATACATATGTGTTTGTTGTATTTCTGGGAAAGAGAAATCTAATCTCTCATATCGGCGCGCACGTTCATCTGACTTTAGATCAAAACTCGGCAAAGTTAAAGAGCGCACATGCGCGCCGCGGGATCACGCAAACATTTTACATTCATTAAAAGGTTTATTCACAACCACATTTCAGCCATTCACACACATGCATTGTGCTGTTGTTTGTACACACTTTCAGTTTTCCCCTTCTACTCTCCTCTTTCATCAAAATGCTCCCGATATGAGCCGACACGAGCAGATTTGTTTCAGTCAGAATATTTATCAATCATAAAGAGAGGCGACATATACTTGCTGATTAAACACTGCATTTTTTAAAGTGAAAGCGTGTGATGTGAGCAGCTTTAATTATTGATAATTAAATCATTATTAAATGGTGGACATAAACAGCAAAAAGAATAATATTATTCTTTTGATTATTATTATCATGTTCTTTTGCTGTTTGAGCGTCTGTGGATTCCAAAATTGACATTTTTACCATTTTTTAATCACTGGAATGGAAGAGATAGAAAGTTTCCTTATCATAACGTGCCTTGTATTGTTTTTAATCGCTCGATACACAACCCATCATTTTTAATGCTATTTTACAAAGGGTAAATACACATGGAATAATTTTATTTGGTTTGTTTATTTATAAATAAAATCTAAAATTAAAACATTGTAGAGTAATTAAAAACAGTGTAGAGTGATTAAGAGCACTACATGTTATGGTAAGAAAAATCTCATTCCAGGGATTACAAACTGTAACAATGTCAATTTAAGAATTCAGAAGATTTAAAATTTATACAAATTTAAGAAGAGGCCTGAAGCAAGATCCAAGATCCTCCCCAGTTTGCTGAAACCATGAACAGTGGTGATTTTAGTTTCTCCGAGTGTATAGGTGAGAACAGCTAAATCACACTTGGAGGTGTATTATTTGCATTTTAATGTGTCTGACATTGCAAATCACACACAGTAACACCCCAGATAGCAGAACAACATTGAATCATCGTTGAATCAACATTAAAGCATCAACCAACTTGTCATTGAATCAATGTTGAAATTTCAATGTTAAATGTTGATTTTTCATCAGGTTTGCACCTTGAAATAATGTTATTTCAATGATGAAAAATAGATCAAAATGGGCATAAAATCAATGTTTGTTCAACGTAAATTCAATCACTTATTTTACATTGAATCAACATTGAATCAACATTGAAGCAATTATAGTTTAGTCTTGCTTTATAAACAGCAAGATTCTATGACAGTAAATCATGTCCGTTTTGATTTATTTCTTTAAATCAGAGACCATGTAGGGCTGAAAAGCTTTTTTTTTTTTTTAAACAAAAAGTCAGTAACTCAACATCCTTCAGTTTACATGTAAACATATTTATTTATGCTCCATACCCATTTAAACAGGAAGTAACATCACAATTACAATAAAACAACTATATAATAAAACACACTACAACTTACATACAAATTATTATAAACTGGATGACAAAATTAATTTTTAGAAGAGAACTATTAGAAGAGATTGTTAATTCTGAATTCATAAAACAGAATCTAACTGCCAAGAGAAGAGACTGGAAAACCATAATATAAAAATGGCAGCCTGCCTCAGCAAAATTCAGTCAAATGCAAATAGAAACAACCAAGTCAGAAACACAACAGATGACTGAAACATTATTCGTAAGTTGAAATGTATTATTCGTAAGTTGAAATGTATAAACAGATAATAAGACATGAGTCTGAACTTATGGTTTTCCACCACGAGCAATTCCCCCCCCCCCCCCCAGGCCGTTCTGGGGCATAACGAAGCCATTTCTGAACTGTTGAAGCAAAGAAACTCTGTGGCCTCCTTTTCTTCAGCTTTCAGCTGTTGTTGTTGTAGGGCATCTAAAGAATGAAAAACAAACAAAAGGTTAGAACTATACAATGCTCTAAAAACTTGGAGTGGTAGTTGTTTATGAATGACAGAAGGTGGGTCCTAAATTTTTGGAAATGTGACTTTTACAAATGTACAGATATGCAACATATGTTTTGAAATGTCCTACAATCTTCCATAGATACAATGCACACATTAGATTTTTTTTCATATACAGGTCCTTCTCAAAAAATTAGCATATTGTGATAAAGTTCATTATTTTCTGTAATGTACTGATAAACATTAGACTTTCATATATTTTAGATTCATTACACACAACTGAAGTAGTTCAAGCCTTTTATTGTTTTAATATTGATGATTGTGGCATACAGCTCATGAAAACCCAAAATCCCTATCTCAAAAAATTTGCATATTTCATCCGACCAATAAAAAGTGTTTTTAATACAAAAAAAAGTCAACCTTCAAATAATTATGTTCAGTTATGCACTCAATACTTGGTCGGGAATCCTTTTGCAGATTCTTGTGTCTTGCGTCTCTCAACTTTCTCTTCACAATATCCAGAGGTGGAAAGTAACGAATTACATTTACTCGCGTTACTGTAATTGAGTAGCTTTTTTGTGTATTTCTACTTTTTAAAGTAGTTTTAAAAATCTGTAATTTTACTTTTACTTAAGTACGTTTTGTTTGAAGTATTGTAATTCGCTACATTTTAAATCATATTCGCTACTGAGTAAAAAATAAATGAATGAAAATGATAAAATAATAAAAGATATTATGCTTTATAAATGCCCCGTTGCGCTCGCGTGTGTGTATCATGTCCTGGTCGCGCGCTGCTCCAGACTCCACTCCAGGTTTTCTGACATCGGCATCTTCCTGACCTTCCCACGGTCGCTTCCGCCCTGAGTGACGTCATCGACTAGCGCGACCATGTATAAAGCGGAGAGAGACGCGGGAAAGATGAAAGAGGTTGTGATTTTGACGTTTTGATATTTGGTTGTGTATTCTGGTTTGACTTTTTGCCTCCAATTGACTTTGATTATTGCTTTGTCCCTTTGGTTTGGTTGGTCTTTGTATATATTTGTAGATAATTTCACTGTTTTTGGTTTAGGGAGTCCGGGAAGGTACCTGTATTTTTGTTTGTGTGTGTGTTTTTTTTTTTTGTTTTTTTTTGCAGGTAATCTAGCTACTAAATATAAATACCATTTTGTTTATTATTTTGGCCTGGGTCCATCCTGAATCTCATCCTCCACCTGGTGTGTGTGTGTGTGTGTGTGTGTGTGTGTGCGTGCAAACCTCATTATTTCATCAGTTAATGATTGGATCTAGTTCTTTCTGCCATATACCACCATTTCCATACAGTTATATATATTATAAATTGAACCCTGAACCATTCTTTTGCTGTATGACCCTAGACTGGGACGTAACACCATATTTAAGTGACCACTTTGATTTTCAAGCACAAGAAAGACAACAGCTTTATTATGCAAAGGTGTTCCTTCAGTTAAAAACAACTAGTTTGAGATTTACATCTGCTCATCTTTTTTGAACTACGAATGCCTCATCCCACCCCGCTGTTAAAAAAAAAAAAAAGTAACTCGGTAACTTTTACTCTGAGTACATTTTTTAATGAACTACTTTTTACTTTTACTTGAGTAGATTTTTATAATGGTAACTTTACTTGTACTTAAGTAAAATTTCACTGAAGTAACAGTACTTGTACTTGAGTACAAAATTTTATTACTCTTTCCACCTCTGACAATATCCCACAGATTCTCTATGGGGTTCAGGTCAGGAGAGTTGGCAGGCCAATTGAGCACAGTAATACCATGGTCAGTAAACCATTTACCAGTGGTTTTGGCACTGTGAGCAGGTGCCAGGTCGTGCTGAAAAATGAAATCTTCATCTCCATAAAGCTTTTCAGCAGATGGAAGCATGAAGTGCTCCAAAATCTCCTGATAGCTAGCTGCATTGACCCTGCCCTTGATAAAACACAGTGGACCAACACCAGCAGCTGACATGGCACCCCAGACCATCACTGACTGTGGGTACTTGACACTGGACTTCAGGCATTTTGGCATTTCCCTCTCCCCAGTCTTCCTCCAGACTCTGGCACCTTGATTTCCGAATGACATGCAAAATTTGCAACCTGTAGCCCATTTCCTGCACACGCCTGTACACGGTGGCTCTGGATGTTTCTACTCCAGACTCAGTCCACTGCTTCCGCAGGTCCCCCAAGGTCTGGAATCGGTCCTTCTCCACAATCTTCCTCAGGGCCCGGTCACCTCTTCTCGTTGTGCAGCGTTTTCTGCCACACTTTTTCCTTCCCACAGAGGTGCCTTGATACAGCACTCTGGGAACAGAATGGGAATGTCTGTGTCTTACCTTCTTGCTTGAGGGTGACAATGATGGGTTTCTGGACAGCAGTCAGGTCGGCAGTCTTACCCATGATTGCGGTTTTGAGTAATGAACCAGGCTGGGAGTTTTTAAAAGCCTCAGGAATCTTTTGCAGGTGTTTAGAGTTAATTAGTTGATTCGGATGATTAGGTTAATAGCTCGTTTAGAGAACCTTTTCATGATATGCAAATTTTTTGAGATAGGGATTTTGGGTTTTCATGAGCTGTATGCCACAATCATCAATATTAAAACAATAAAAGGCTTGAACTACTTCAGTTGTGTGTAATGAATCTAAAATATATGAAAGTCTAATGTTTATCAGTACATTACAGAAAATAATGAACTTTATAACAATATGCAAATTTTTTGAGAAGGACCTGTATGTGTTATTTCACCATCTGCAAATGTTGTCCTACAATGTACATATTCAATGCTAGGAAAACAAATATACTTAATGTAACAATGTAGTCTGTTATGTGCAAAAAAAAAAAAAAAACCTGTAGGACCAAAAAAATTAATAAATAAATAAAAATCAATCCGTGGCGACGGTTTTGCAATTTGTCCCCCGCACTCTCAAATACTTAAACTGTTCCCTCAGTTTAACAAATCGTGGCCACGGATTAACAAACTGTATGCACAAATTTCCAATCCGTACGCTCAGATACCGTACTGTTTGCATATTTATTCTTAACATGAAGACTTATTTTGGTGATTTTATTATAAGCTTTTTACCCAGAGTTAGATGCATGCTGCACTGTTAATGTTATTATTAAATAACGCCTATTATTACATTGCATTTAGTTTGAGAGCAAAGTAATGACAACATAAACTGTACATTATTTGTTTTGTATTGCTTTTTACCTTCTCCTCAAACTCACACTGCATGATTTTCAAAGTCATCGGATCACCATTGTTTTCACACTGTACTATCTGTGGTAGCATTTAGTTGCTGCTGTGTTCACACTGCACAATGAATTGGCGACAGGAGATTACACACTGCATGACTTTACAATAGGATGAATCGCCAACAACTCTGTCTGGTGTGCAAGCTACAGCCAAACGCACACAAGAAGTGATAAGGAAACAACCCAAGATCATGCTGACATTGTGGTCTATAATTCCTCCCCGAACAAACAATAATTAAAAAAAGATGACGTCCTTGTTTAAGATCCCATATGGTCAAAACTGAAATTTCATGGCTTTTTTCATGGTAACTGAGGTCTAGGGGCTATGTAACTACCATATAAGTTTCAAAACATTCAATCCACAGTAGAATGCACACAGCCTGCATAAAGTAGCTCTGCCTTTTCACGAGCTGCTGTGATGTCCAATCTACTCAGTCACCGCTTTCAGTCACCATCAACCACCATCCCACCCTTCTTTTGCCAAAACATCACGTCCATGCCATTGCTGAACAACAATAACATGAAAACAAGTCGAAAAAACGCCGTTCAGTCGATAGATGTCGAAACTACATCATTACACAGGCTTCCGAACAACATTAATATAAAAGACCAGTGGCACGTCAGCTTCAGCATCTTTCACACAGCCATTCCATTAAACTTTAAAAATTTACATTTAAAATTTTATTTAATTAATAGAAGTTAATTGATGATGAAAATCTATTTATGACATTATTTTTGACAGCATTATGATTATTTATTAAAACTTCAGACAACAACAATTAGTGCCACGAGGTTATTTGCAACACTATATGTTCTACAAAATAGAGGACTACACACCTTACAGCGCAATATAATGTGGCTTTAGAAGAGGAAAGGTAGGATTAAGTAGTGAGCAAGCGATGAATTAGGATTATAGGTCCCAAGCAGATACAGTAACAATAATGGGTGCCCTACCTTATGCAGTCTCCATTGATGCCTAATAAACATTGATACAAGTAGGCTATGGTTAAAGTGGTGAACTTATAAAGTCTTAAATGTTTTGTTTTCCCTTCTCAACGCATTATGCATTTACTCACCAATAATGGCTACCTTTTTAATTTGGTCAAGTCTCCAAGTCGAAGGTGCCCAGCAGCAGATTCCGTACCATGGCAGTAGCAGAGGTGGCAAGGCGGGCTGCTCTCCACGCTTCTGCCTGGCAAAACACCCCAGAGCCTTTTATAACTTCAATCTGAAAAATTATTTCACATCACAATATTAATTTATTGGCAACTTTTAGAAACTTTTCATGTTTCATACTGATTCTTATGTTTATCTTCCCAATAGTTAATAGGATTTTATGTATAAATGCAGATTAATGATAAAGATACATGCAGGGTAAAACTGCAACAGGAACAGTACAAAATAAAAACTGAAAAAGGACGGACATTCAGAGTAAAACAGTGCAAGATAAAAAAAAAAAACTGTACAAAACATACATGCAGGGTAAGCATTGGTGGGAGCAATGTCCAAGCAGTGTAGAGAAATATTTCTGTACGACTTCATTGTTTTGTGCTGTGTAGTATAGTATTGTAATAGCTGATCAGAGTGATCAACTCCCCATGTGCTGGTTGTATGCAGTCACAGGACATGGAAATGTCCTACATAAGGCAGTATTTTAGCCACCTGGAACTAGCTTGTTTGTGCTAAATAACATTACCGATAGCAGTGTTATAAGCTAACCAAAATGGAGCCAAATACACATTAGCAACCATAATCTAAAGCTATCCAAAACAAGGTGAATATAAACATCTGTAAACTCCATAAGGCATTAGCTTAGCCACCGGGAAATATCATGTTTGTGCTACATGAGGCAGCATGTTAGCATGATTTACCTTAACTATATAAATGGCATTGAAAGCCAATGTGTCACACAAGCTGACAAGAGCTAGCTGTAGTGAGGAACATATTTACTAATATTAGTTTAATATTATCAGAATACGAGTTATATAAGACTTAATAACTTACCCAGTGTAGCATGGGTCTATTCTCTGTTCAAAATGCTCCCGTTCGTCGTCGGAGTCACACAGACTTCTTCTGAGGTAAATGTAAACTTTCCAGAACATTCTGAAGAGTTTCCTCGGATGTGTAAGCGCGTGCCATCTTCCAAAACGTGCAGAAAACTCACTGAATCGGAGTATTTTCAAACCTGTCTCTCTGTGTTCGTTTTTCATGCCGGTGTCCGGGGGCGTGGTCTAGTATGTAAATTACTCGGACTAATTTCCGTGTGATTGGCGCTTGGGCGTGTCCTGCATCTGGTCATTAGCATATAAGTGTGACAGAAATTCTGTGCCTCTCCTTGGTTTATATGGATTACATAAACTGAGAATATTTGTTTTCAATGTGACTTGCATCATTTAAAAGTAGACACTTTAAGCTTTATATAGATATATTTCACATTTCAGTTAATTTTAGTGACGTGTTTCAAAAAGATTTTCACGGAGACTGAGGTTTCATATATGTGCATATATCCTCATATACTGTATGTGGGCAATTAGGATTAGTTTTTTGCATTTGTTTTTGTTAGTTCTTAGTTATTGCCTTGATAATAGAAAATATGAGCTAGGCATCATGTATGACAGTTGCCAAAGTGAGATATGAGCTAAAATGACCAGATCCTGCCATAGGAGAAATATCTTGTATGTACATATACAGTAGGGCTTATATGTGGATATAAAGAAGCAATACAGGAGACCTATATGGCCTGTATATGCACATATATGCACCTCAATGTTGCCTACATGTGGCATATATACGCATATATGCAGCATATATATTATCATATATATGCATATATACTGCATATAGGTTTCATATATGTGCATATATCCTCATATTTACATTTACATTTAGGCATTTGGCAGACGCTCTTATCCAGAGCGACTTACATTTTTATCTCATTATACATCTGAGCAGTTGAGGGTTAAGGGCCTTGCTCAAGGGCCCAACAATGGCAACTTGGTGGTTGTGGGGTTTGAACCTGGGATCTTCCGAACCATAGTCCAATGCCTTAACCACTGATCTACCCCTGGCCCCATATAGGTGCGGTTATATGCGCATATATACTGCATATAGGTTTCATATATGCGCATATGTCCTCATATAGGTGCGGATATATGCGCATATATACTGCATATAGGTTTCATATATGCGCATATATCCTTATATAGGTTCTTTCCATGTGGGGCACGCACACTGCTCTGGGTCAGACACAGACAACAGGAAACAGGAACTAAGCTCTCAAACAAATGCTTCCCAACAGAATACCGTAGGTCGCATTGCCAAAATTCTTTCACCGTGAGTGGCAGGAACTTCCAGACTACAACATATTGAATTCTCATGCCTGTAGAGTGTATTATACTGACGTGGCGACAGTGTAAAAACACCCTCCGATGTTAAATGCGAGCCGAAAATTGAGTACTTTTGAACGGCAAACAGGAATTAAGCTCTCAAGTGAGTAAACTAGACAGCAAGGTAAATACACAAAACTTACCGTCAAATTATTTTTTTTCCTCAATAACTATATATATATATATATATATATATATATATATATATATATATTATTTTATTTATTAAATTTTTTTAAGCACCATGGGAAATCTCTCGTAGTCAATTTTTTAACCTGTTTTAAACACATACACACATGCATACACATTTTTATAGAAATGCACTTAGTTAATTTAATTTGCCTTACATTGTTGAATGAGGATGGGTTCCAAAACCAAAAATCAACATTGATTCAATGTTTGTCTTTTCAACACAGAAAATCATTGAATTATCAACATTGATTCAACATTATTTAGCATTGAAAAATCAACCTCAACCAAAATGATGATTCTGATGAAATTTCAACATTGAATCAATGTCACCTTGCTATCTGGGACTGCAAGAACAACAACCTAATAGAAATAAGAGGCCTTGTTTATACTGCATAAATATTATTTAGTAAAACAAAATTCGTAATTAGAAAAGCTACACGTGTAGGATCTTGTGTCATCTTATATTTTGTCTACTTTAAATTTGTAGTAGATTTATTAACTGAAATACATTACACTAAACGGGGTTCTGTATTCTTTTCGGTCAACTTGAGCGCGTCAGAAAATGAACCGATACTCTGTGTATACTGGCCTCACAGACGTGAAAAATATATACTTACAGAAAGCGAAATATCTACTTTTATATAAACTAATGAAAAAAATTATTAGATTATGTAATTCGTATGAAAAGTCAATTATAGGTGCGCTCCCTGCTGCGGAGACGACGAGATGACATGATCACCATCAGCACAGCTGAAACCAAAGGAATCACTAATTTATCAATGAATTATTAAAATGGTCAGAGGGAGTTTCCTGGCTGTTTTAACAAAAATTTGAAGTAGATAGCAGTTGCCCACATTTATAAAAGCATTTTTATTTATATAAAACTATAAAAAATAATCCTGCATTTATTTTTAGGTGTGCCCGCTGCCACAGTTCTTATATGGCTCTTTATCGGAGTAAATTCAGTAACAAACCTGTAAAACAGGTACATCTGTATGAATAAATTGTTTAAATCTGATCAGTGATTTATGTAAACGACTCAGTTTAGATGTAAGTAAATGCTCCTTGCTGCGCTGTTTGGGGGAGGGATGCGCTAATGATGATTTGGTCTGCTGTGTGGAGGCTCGCCCGTGAGAGGTTGCGCGCGCGCGCACTACACAGCAAAAATATGTTAGTGTATCATGACTGAAATACAGCGGCTCACATCGGCGTGCGTTTCTCACAGCGCCGCATAGACAGCGCTTATTTAACACCTATACATATGTGTTTGTTGTATTTCTGGGAAAGAGAAATCTAATCTCTCATATCGGCGCGCACGTTCATCTGACTTTAGATCAAAACTCGGCAAAGTTAAAGAGCGCACATGCGCGCCGCGGGATCACGCAAACATTTTACATTCACTAAAAGGTTTATTCACAACCACATTTTGGCCATGCACGCACATACATAAAGTTAATAGAAATAAGAGGCCCTGATTATACTGCATAAATATTATTTAGTAAAAAAATTAATTCCTCCGTGCCCTCGAAGACTTGTGCGTACGGTTTAGCGCTGATTAGACTGTTATAGAGGAGAATTATGATGCCGGATCAAACTTTTTAAAAATATTATTGCTTAAATGTGTGCTGAAAAAACTGTTGTCACCAAAAATGTAACAGATGCGGACTCATATCCATCAATCTGATATACAGTATGCTGGAGATGCAGGTGGGAAGACACTGCTTTGTGTAGTTAACATCAAAGACAAAAATAAACTTGCTCGATTGGTGTTGATATTAGGGCAATTAAACCCTGATAGAACGAACAATAAATTATCAAGTACGGGCTAATGCTTAACAGTTGCGCAATTATATTTCTATTCAGTAAAGAAAAACACTATTGTTATTATTTCAATACATACTGCACAGCTGTGAGAATTGTGGCAGGAATATAATGCCATATGATTCACATTCATTTACAGTATGTGCGTCAATGTCCAACTTAAACCAAGCATGCCTTGTCACGCTTGGATGCTCAGTAGTGTGCAATGCAGCAAGTGCAAGCCAAATGCGAACAAATAACGAAATAAGAGAGCTTGATTATACTGCATAAACATATGCGTCTGAATGACGCATAGATAGTATGCGCGATCCCTTCTCTGCTGAGAGAAATGAGAATCGCAGGTTGGAAAAGGCAGGAAACATCACGCCGCCGTGTAGCTGTCAGCAATTTCACGTAAATAAGAGCAAAATAGCTTTATACTGGCTTTTACAGGTGCGATTTAAAAATTGTAAGCATGCTGGGTGATTAAGCTCACAGATCTAGGAAAAGTCATGAAAGGAGGGTCCTGGATTTTGATTGAGTGTGAAGTTTTTTTTTTTTTTCCCTTGCGGTCAAATGACCGCTGCTCAGTGCTTCTAGTGTTAAGGGGTTGAAAATTAGGCCTGTGTGGCTAGCCCATGCATAATGCAATTTCTGTGTTCTTCCCAGAGCTGCATTTTTTCCATCCGACTCAACTACTAATCCAACCTCACCCAAACCCCAACCCAAACTGTACCCTTAATCCCAGCACAAACCTTGATTGAAACTCCCCACTTTATCTTAACTTTATTTTTTATTTTGAACTAAATTTTTCCTTAAAAACGCATCATTTTCATTTTAATTATATGTTTGTTTGCAAACATTCTTTTTTGATTGTTTTACACCTTACATGTGTATATATTTCTATATATATAGTAATTGTTTTTTATTATAACACTGATAAATACTCATGTCCATGTTGTAATAAAGGTATTACATTACTCTTAAAATTGGTTTCTTCAGGCTGCAGTGATTAAAAACCAGTGTCCCAGCAGAGTGAATGTTTCGAAGCAGGAGTTAACGACTTTGACAAGTCACTCTAGAGTCTGATGAAAATCAACATTAGAAGAGAAGCGGACACTTGGATGATGCAGATGTAAGTCTAGATTTTCCATCAGCAGCCTCTACACCCCTCGTTGACCGCACTTTCAGACAGCAAACTCTATCGGAACACATTTCGTCAATGGACTCGCAATCAAATGCAGAACAATCAAACCAACATCCTCTTGTTTGAGACTGCCTGAAACTCCAACAAATGCCTCACATTATCATGTTCATCGGTCTCTCATACAGGGAGTAATCCAACGTGACATAACTTTAAATCATGTTCCTCTGCAAATGCCCGTGCCCCTCTGCGCTTGAGTCTCACGTGTGGGACTACTAATAAAGCCTGATCACAAGATCTTAATGTTCTAGAAGGAGAGTAAGGGTGAAGAAGTTCAGAGAGGTAAACTGGTGCTAGGTTGTGTAAAGATTTATACACAAAGAGGAGAATTTTAAAATGAATTCTCTGAGAGACTGGCTGCCAGTGTAAGTCTTTCAGAATAGGAGTGATATGATCATGTTTATGACATTTACAAAGAAATCTTGCCGCTGCATTTAAAAATAAACAACTATACTCAATTTATTTCAACTGTTTTATTTAAAATATATTATTATATTGAAATGGATATATTTTAACTACAGATAAACTAAACTATAGTATGTAAAAACCTACTTTGTGTGTGTAGCACATTTTATAGTGTCTGTACTAAGCTCTGTGTACATAGCACTTGTTAATTGTGCTCTCTCTCTCTCTCTCTTTCTTGCTCTCCCTTTCTCTCGCTGGTGGCTCCGCCCTGATTGGACGTGCGGCGGCGTGCTCCATGATTGGTCATCCTTGGACCGGCACGTCTTTTTAAGATAGTGGAGGAAAGCCAGAAGAGGGCGAGTTGTTGATGCTTGTCCCATGTGCGCGACTGGTAGGGTGTAAACTTTGAGTGCCGAGTGAACTTCGTGATAGAATGTTAGTGGACAGACTGTTGTTGTCGTGCCTTATTGTAGGTGTTGTTTTCTTTTTTTTCTCTTTCCTTTTTATTTCTTGTTGGTTTGTTGGTATAGTTTGGGTTAAGGAAGCAGTAGGGGTTGGTGGCCATTTAAAAAAAAAAAAAAACCATTTACTCCTGTTTTGCGTTGTTTAGATAGGGAGATAGTTTAGCCCTATGTCTTTTGGTTTATACCTCTTTTTTTGGTAGTTTAATTAGTTTACGGGCGGAGATAGAGAAGGGTTTTGTTTGTTGTTTTGGCCTTGGCCTAACCCTGAACACAAGAGCTTCCTGTGTGTGTGCATGTGTGTGTTTAAATAGAATAAAAAATAAAAAAAACGCACGCAGTACCTTTGTTGTGAAAAGTTTATTTAATGTTTCCATAATTTGTTGCATCTCTGGACCCTAGACAGGGGACGTAACAGAGAGATACATCGCCGCAGACCTCTGCACAATCAGAAGACATTACAAAGAAAAGACAGCACGCAAACGTAATCCTCGCTAAATTATTCCATAAGTTATTTAACTTACCGCTATCACAGATGATACAACAGTAGTATTTTTTGTAGTTTTTTTGCCTAACGTGTAAAATATTTAATATCTTTCTCTTGTTTTTAGGGACATTATCTCAGCCATAAAGAATATCACTGATCAAAATGATGAAATGGCTGCAAGATTGGTGAAAAAGCAACTATTGCTAGACTTTGGTGTGGACATTAGCATGCGATCCATACGCAGTGTCAGACAAAAACTTGGATGGAGGTATGGGAAAACTCAACATTGTCCCATGATCCGAGACAAAAATAAAGAGCTTCGTCTTCAAGAAGCTCAAAAATGGATCGAAGAGAAAGAGCTATTTGATGATGTCATTTTCACAGATGAAACAACGGTGGCTTTGAATTGTTTTGCTAAGATGGCATTTTGTAAAAGAAAAAGACGTGTGTTCAAACCAAAACCAAAGCTTCCTTTGAAAGTTCATGTTTGGGGGGCAATATCCAGGCTTGGACCAGGACCGATTGCAATATTTGAAAGGATAATGGCTTGGTCTTTCTTTGAGGAATTTATCATAAAAGAAACCGCCGCCCCATACATCAGAGACACATTTGGGGTTCAGCTGAATCCCCTGATATGAATCCCATTGAGATGGTATGGCATGCAATGAAAGACTATATTAGAAAAACAGCAAAACCAACTACAAAGACTGTGTAGGGGATTGGGGGGCAGGATCTGGGTGGTAGATGGATTCAGCGAAATAATTTGTTTGGTGGGGGTATTTTCAGCACAAAAATTAACACGTTTTATTTTAAACTTAAAATGTCAGTCTAAAAATATAAACAAATCAAACAAATATATAGGCTATTTGCTAGATAAACGCTGATAAGTCCAATAATTAAGTGTGATTATTAAGTCTGATTTAACTGCTATCATTAATATTTTTTATCTTTGAAATCTATTTTACGCAGAGATGTCTTAATTCATCTAAACCTAAACCTACAGTATGCCAACAGCGCACATAGTGTGATAAATTCACACCTATCGTGAATGAAAGGTTAGAAGAGATTCCGCAGAATCTTCTGACACAGTGGTAAGAATAAGATAAGTAATTAAATAATAAAATTATATCAAATAAGAACTTCATCGACTAAAATTTCTCATTCCATGCTGAAGTAGTTAAATATGCTTATACTGTAGCTGTAGATATGTAGGTTACATTTTAAAAGGACAATCACAAACTGCAATTTAGTAAATTAAATTACATTTAGTAAAATTTAGTAAAGTAAATTACAAACTGCATGTAATGTAAAATATGAATGAAACAGTATTATACACAAATATATGATATGGTAGTATATATAATAAAATAGCTATTTACATATTGTAACTTTGGATTGTAATTTATCCCTAGTTACTATGCTATGGGGTCGAGAATCAAAATACGGGCTTATAAACAACACTTCCGGTATTGCGCAATCGAGGGGGGACAAGTTAAGACGCGACACAACAACTAGAATTAAACCAAACCAACTTGCATTATACAAATCAAACCAATAAACAAACAAACAAGGTACACTACAGACCAATATATATAAAATATATACACATATAAAAATAAGTGAAATGTATGCGTGTGTGAGTGCGCATGTATGAATGTCCAAGTCCGTGTTATTGTAAGTATAAAATGGTGTATGGGAGTGATGGCTCGGTCTCACCGGTTGAAGATGGTAAATCCGGGAGCACGAGAAAACGGAAGGAGATGGGTATTGATTGAGTCCTGGGAAAAATAATCGTCTGAAACCACAAACAATCGCTAGGGTTAGTATCGGGTCGCTTGCCGGTTCCGGCACACGTGACCCGACGGCGCTTCTGGATTGTGTTTGCGCATGCTCACGAGAGCTTAACCCTTATGGACCCGAACACTAGTCATGGTACATGTAAACCATTGTCGGGTACCTTTCCATGTGCAGCTGAGCAGCATTAGCCCCTTAATTAGTTGCACGCTCTTCGGAATGCCCCTTTATGTGGCCGCGCTACCAGTGGCGGTTCTACACTGAATTGCTCCTGGGCGAGACTCCCTCCCGGCGCCCCAACCCCCCCGAAAAAAAAAAAACCCTTCACATTTTGTACACACCACACGTTTTATTAAACTTCAGAACTTAAATAAATATAAAAAGTGATAAGCTCAAAGAGGCTCATGGTTTTTGATGGCAGTCATTAGACACTTTATTAATCTAATATAATCTAATCTAAGGGAGGAACAATTAGCTCCTTGGTTAATTTACTGCCTCAAATTATATGCTTTGTCACGTAACCAGAGGTGGAAAGAGTAATAAAATTTTGTACTCAAGTACAAGTACTGTTACTTCAGTGAAATTTTACTTAAGTACAAGTAAAGTTACCATTATAAAAATCTACTCAAGTAAAAGTAAAAAGTAGCTCATTAAAAAATGTACTCAGAGTAAAAGTTACCAAGTTACTTTTTTATTTGTATTTTTTTAACAGCGGAGGTGGGATGAGGCATTCTAGCATAGTTCAAAAAAGATGAGCAGATATAAATCTCGAACTAGTTGTTTTTAACTGAAGGAACACCTTTGCATAATAAAGCTGTTGTTTTTCTTGTGCTTGAAAATCAAAGTGGTCACTTAAATATGGTGTTACGTCCCAGTCTAGGGTCATACAGCAAAAGAACGGTTCAGGGTTCAATTTATAATATATATAACTGTATGGAAATGGTGGTATATGGCAGAAATAACTAGATCCAATCATTAACTGATGAAATAATGAGGTTTGTATACACACACACACACACACACACACACACACCAAGGAGCTGTTCCATGAAAGTAGCTAAATAAAGTCAGACTTCCACGCAAAAGTGAGACTCAAGTTAGCGGCATCTCCAAATTAAGCCTCATGTGGTTCCACAAACGGAGCTCAGCTGTAACTAATCGAGGCTTATTCAAGGCAGGCTTGCATAGTCTCACTTTGTGCGCGCGCCCGCGATATTTAAAAAGCCCATATGAATGGATGAACGAAACATAGATCCGAAATGAGGCCGACAGGTAAAACACGGGCAGTTTTTGTCTCCGCTGCTGAGCAAACGCTGCGCATGGTGATTTAATACACGGACATATTTTTGCACCTTGAATAAAGTATTCCAACTTGTTCAAATTATAGTTTTTTTTTTATTTATTTATTGGGAAAGTGTATTTTACATGAAAAGATGTTATGTTAATGTTTTAAAAAAAAGTTACTAATTAGACCATCTCTAGTTCTGAAATGCCATCTGTTCTGGACAATGTGAATAAAGGAAATGGTGTCCATACTGAGCATGCAGACATAACCCCTGTCCCCAAACAGGACTCCATTAAACTCCCCTGCAAAAGAAGGGATCAATTACATATGCTGTGACACTCCGACAATTCAAGACTATATATATATATATATATATATATATGAAGACTTATTAAGTTATGTGTGCCTACTGACTGTTACAACCATTTATCTTTTAAAATTATGATCACTAGTTTCCATGAAAAATGCTTGTGAAATAAAAACCCTTGCTTGAAATGTTCTCTTGTCTTCTTCTCTAGGATGCTCGAAAGATCCTGGAGACATGGACAGAGCCTGTCCATTTTGCCTCAACATTAGTAATTAGGCAGTTGCTGTCACAGATCATCTGAACACAGAGAGTGGATTTAGTGATATAGCATATTTTGTCTGGCAGAGCATTAATTTAAGATTGCTCAATATATGAATTTATGAACAATGTCAAATTCAAAGCTAAATCACTGGCAATGTACGGAGTTATTGCCCATCTACATACCTGTACATTGAGGCTATGGAAAGATTTCCTGTTCAATAGTCTGCCTCAGTTGGTCCAGCTGGGGTCTGTATTTTGATGTGGGTGCTGTCCACAGCACCCAAGACATTGGGAAAACCCGAGGAACAAATATAGCTTAATACAGGCATATAAATTTTTAAGTCTACTTTAACTGTCACATACCTGCTATTGCATAAAAGTTCTCCTTGATCCTCTGTGTTGGTAGATGGCCAGGAAAGGTGATATAAATATTTTAATATTGCCTCAGAGAAAGGTAGACCATGCTTATTTCACGGCATAAGGTTGCTTTAAATGCTCAGCATCACCAACACTGTAGAGGAATGTCCCACTGGCGAAGAAACGCAGTGCAATAAAGACAGATTGCACTGTGGTCAGGCATTGCCTTCGCCGTGTGGGTTTGCTGAGGTGTGGTTCCAGCAGCTCATATAGGTAGACTATGCTGGAGTGGCAGAGAATGATGTTAGAGTGGTGCAGGACATGTCTGAGAGCGCTAAGACAGTGGTGAGATGTGCTGTAGGTGTGACAGAAGAGTTCAAGGTGAAGGTGGGTTTGCTGAGGTGTGGTTCCAACAGCTCATAGGTAGACTATGCTGGGTCTGCTGAACCGGTATCTCTTCCACAGATAGTCATCTGGGAAGGCAAGAGGGTTTACTCTGTCCCTAAAGACCCTTGGGGCTGGTGGTCTGAAAGCTCTTTCTAATATCCGTGCACCCTCATCCACAGGGTCTTCAATAAATGGACAGGCCATAATTACGTACTGGGGCTTCTCTGTTTCTCTTTCATTCTGAATCTCCATGCAGGTGTTGGTTTCACTCAGTACTGCTTAAATAGGCCTGACCTTCATTAGGCAATTAAGCTGACATCTCGTTTTTTATTATTATTATTATTATTATTATTATTATTATTGTAAATGTAATAAGGCTTTTTTGTGTAACTGTTCATATGAATTTATTAATTTATTAATTTCTGATTTTCTGTTTTCTGTCATTGCATTTCATGTTTGACCTTTTTTAATATGCTTACGATTTTATTTCAATTATTTTGGGGATAATTCCATGATTTTTATAGGCTTAATAATTTTTTATTACACGACATGATTAGTGAGAGCGCGGAAATTAAACTGACGGAACGATCTTTAGGGAATATGTTCCCACACGTCGGAGATTCTTTGAGACACCGCTTAAATAAGCGAGACAGTTAGCCTGCCCCGGACCAGGTTAATTTGCCAGCATAAGTTGCCGGGGTAACTGAGTTTGAACTTTTTTAAGTTTGATTTATGGAACCGAATCTACCAAAAATAAGCCTGACTAAACAAAATAAGCCTGGCTTATACTCTAATCTTGGTTTATGGAACAGCCCCCAGGAGGAGGATCAGATTCAGGTTGGACCCAGGCCAAAATAATAAACAAAATGGTATTTATATTTAGTAGCTAGATTACCTGCAAAAAAAAACAACACACACACACAAACAAAAATACAGGTACCTTCCCGGACTCCCTAAACCAAAAACAATGAAATGATCTATAAATATACATACTATATATATATATATACAAAGACCAACCAAACCAAAGGGACAAAGCAATAATCAAAGTTAATGGGAGGCAAAAAGTCATAACCGGAATACACAACCAAATATCAAAACTCCAAAATCACAACCTCTTTCATCTTTCCCGCGTCTCTCTCCGGCTATATGGTCGCGCTAGTCGATGATGTCACTCAGGGCGGAAGCGACCGTGTGGAAGGTCAGGAAGATGCCGATGTCAGAAAACCTGGAGTGGAGTCTGGAGCGGCGCGCGACCGGGACATGATACACACACGCGGCGCAACGGAGCATTTATACAAAGTATAATATTTGTATTATTTTATCATTTTCATTCATTTATTTTTTACTCAGTAGCGAATATGATTTAAATTGTAGCGAATTACAATACTTCAAACAAAACAATACTTCTTACTTTTACTCTTAAGTAAGAGTAAAATTACAGATTTTGAAAACTACTTTCAAAAGTAGAAATACACAAAAAAGCTACTCAATTACAGTAACGCGAGTAAATGTCATTCGTTACTTTCCACCTCTGCACGTAACAGAGTTATAGCAAATGGAAAATGTCTTTTAAACTATCTACACATATGTAAATTAAACTGGCTATTTACAGTATACTGTAAATATATTGTAAATATATTGACTATAGCCAGCATTAACATAAACAATGGAAATAAATAATTGTACTTGCAACAGTCTTGCTGCAAAGCATAATTTTGTGGTTACATTTTGTGGTATTTAATATAAACCATTAGAATTTCTGTGATGGTTTGTAAATTAGGCTTTTATTGTGTGTGTGTGTGTTTTTTTTAGCAAGGTAAGCATAGCAAGCATCATAAGCAAGAAGGCTAACAAACAAAAAGAGTTAACGTTATACCACTAATTAACATGCTGACATGAATACCTTAATCATACATCCATCCATCCATCTTCTTCCGCTTATCCGAGGTCGGGTCGCGGGGGCAGCAGCTTCAGCAGGGATGCCCAGACTTCCCTCTCCCTGGCCACTTCTTCCAGCTCTTCCGGGGGGATCCCAAGGCGTTCCCAGGCCAGCCGAGAGACATAGTCCCTCCAGCGTGTCCTGGGTCTTCCCCGGGGTCTCTTTCCGGTGGGGCGTGTCCGGAACACCTCACAAGGGAGGCGTCCAGGGGGCATCCTAAATAGATGCCCAAGCCACCTCATTTGGCTCCTCTCGATGCGGAGGAGCAGCGGCTCTACTCTGAGCCCCTCCCGGATGACTGAGCTTCTCACCCTATCTCTAAGGGAGAGCCCAGACACCCTGCGGAGGAAACCCATTTCGGCCGCTTGTATTCGCGATCTTGTTCTTTCGGTCACTACCCACAGCTCATGACCATAGGTGAGGGTAGGAACGTAGATCGACCGGTAAATTGAGAGCTTTGCCTTTTGACTCAGCTCCTTCTTCACCACGACGGACCGATACAGAGCCCGCATCACTGCAGACGCTGACCCGATCCGCCTGTCAATCTCCCGCTCCATTTTACCCTCACTCGTGAACAAGATCCCGAGATACTTAAACTCCTCCACTTGGGGCAGGATCTCACTCCCAACTCTGAGAGGGCACTCCACCCTTTTCCGGCTGAGGACCATGGCCTCAGATTTGGAGGTGCTGATTCTCATCCCAGCCGCTTCACACTCGGCTGCGAACCTATCCAGTGAGAGCTGTAGGTCACAGGGTGATGAGGCCAACAGAACAACGTCATCTGCAAAAAGCAGTGACCCAATCCTGAGCCCACCAAACTGCACCCCCTCAACGCCCTGGCTGCGCCTAGAAATCTTGTCCATAAAAATTATGAACAGGATCGGTGACAAAGGGCAGCCCTGTCGGAGTCCTACTCTCACCGGAAACAGGTCAGACTTACTACCGGCAATGCGGACCAAGCTCCGACACCGGTTGTACAGGGACCGGACAGCCCTTAACAGGGAATCCGATATCCCATACTCCCGGAGTACCCCCCACAGGACTCCCCGAGGGACACGGTCGAATGCCTTCTCCAAGTCCACAAAGCACATGTAGACTGGTTGGGCGAACTCCCATGCCCCCTCCAGGACCCTGCTAAGGGTGAAGAGCTGGTCCACTGTTCCGCGACCCGGACGAAAACCACACTGCTCCTCCTGAATCCGAGGTTCGACTATCCGACGGACCCTCCTTTCCAGGACCCCTGAATAGACTTTCCCGGGGAGGCTGAGAAGTATGATCCCTCTGTAGTTGGAACACACTCTCCGGTCCCCCTTCTTGAAGAGGGGGACCACCACCCCGGTTTGCCAGTCCAGAGGCACTGTCCCCGATGTCCATGCAATGTTGCAGAGACGTGTCAACCATGACAGCCCTACAACATCCAGAGCCTTGAGGAACTCAGGGCGGATCTCATCCACCCCCGGGGCGCCGCCACCACGGAGCTTTTTGACCACCTCGGCGACCTCGGCCCCAGAGATGAAAGAGTCCACCTCTACGTCCCCAGACTCTGCTTCCTCATCGGAAGGCATGTTGGTGGAATTAAGGAGGTCTTCGAAGTACTCTCCCCACCGACCCACAACGTCCCGAGTCGAGGTCAGCAGCGCACCATCCCCACTATACACTGTGTTGACCATGCACTGCTTTCCCCTCCTGAGACGCCGGATGGTGGACCAGAATCTCTTCGAAGCCGTCTGGAAGTCATTCTCCATGGCCTCCCCAAACTCCTCCCACGCCCGGGTTTTTGCTTCAGCAACCACCGAAGCCGCGTTCCGCTTGGCCTGCCGGTACCTATCAGCTGCCTCCGGAGTGCCACCAGCCAAAAAGGCCTGGTAAGACTCCTTCTTCAGCTTGATGGCATCCCTCACCGCCGGTGTCCACCAACGGGTTCTTGGGTTGCCACCGCGACAGGCACCGACCACCTTACGGCCACAGCTCCGGTCGGCTGCCTCAACAATGGAGGCGCGGAACATAGTCCATTCGGACTCAATGTCCCCCACCTCCCCCAGGACGTGGTTGAAGCTTTGCCGGAGGTGGGAGTTGAAGCTCGTCCTGACAGGGGACTCTGCCAGACGTTCCCAGCAGACCCTCACAATACGTTGATACTTAATCATACAGAGAGAACATTGTTGTATACCTTTATCTTTTGCCTGTTTCTCCTCATCGTCTTTTCTTTTTTTTTCTAAATTGGGCATCTGACAGCTTTGGCCTTTTTCTCTCCATCGCTGTGTTTACTTTATAATCGACGATTCGACAATCAGCAGATTTCCCCCAACGCCGTCACTCACGACCAGAAGTCAAGACTAAACCAATTCACCTCCACATCATCATCGCTTTTATTATGTATTTTTATTAGCCATTTCACACAATTTAAGAAATGAAAAAAGTGCAAATTATTGGTGTGTGTTTATAATATATTGAATGAAATGTGCGTTATTTATAAGAAAGTCAGGTAGACATAATTTAGCCCCCTTCTTGTCCGCTTCATTTGGGAGAGGTGAACTGTACTCTGCGCCCCCCCCCCCCCCCCCCCACGTCATCCCCTCCCCTCTCCTCTTGCACCCCTCTCCGCTCCCGCCCCCCGTCATCCGCTCTCCTCTCCGCTCAAACACCGCCCCCCCCCCCGGTCTTCTCCGCTGGCTCAGCTTCTGTGCGGCTCATTCAGGGGCGGCGCGGGCGCAGGTATCACAGATAATAGAAAACCGCTTAGCGGCACAGATTATTATTTTTTACTCCAGGTTCGTGTGCCGCCCCCCACGTGACATAAAAAAATGCTGCCCTGGGCGGCTGCCCACTGCCCTACCCTAAAACCGCCACTGAGCGCTACATAGACCCCCCTCCCCCCCAAGCCTCCGGCATCAGAGGAGAACGTCCGTAAAAGCGCTTAACATTCACCACATTTACTATGTCGGTTTGTCGTGGATTGTCCCAAGATACGGTGTGGTTGATCGGTTGATTGGATTTAAGTTGTTTTACTCTTTGTTTCACCTCCTTCGTGATAAGTCTTTGTCTATACAGTAATGAGTAGGTTGTGTGACCTGGTGTTGGAGGGTTTTTGATGAGCCTTGCTAGTTGTCCTTCTAGTTGTCAGACCAGCGTGAGCTCTGCAGGCATTTTTCCATTGGTTACCTGTTGGGCGGTGTTGATAGCGAATCTGAGCTCGGGTAACCATTGGTCCCAGTTTTGGTGATGGTCCCCGACGTATGAAGCTATCATTGTCTTTAGAGAGTTGTTAACTCATTCCGTCAGGTTCGTTTGTGGGTGATAGCTTGTGGTTAGCTTCTGGACGCTCCCCCTGGTTTGGCAGAGACGTACAAGCAGCTGAGACGTAAACTGGGGTCCTTGAGCAGAGACTAGATATTTGAGGATGCCCTATCTAGTGAAGATTTCCTTTCTTAGAATTTTCACCAATTTTGGAGTCTTTACATTGCTGAGGGGAAACATCTCCACCCATTTGGTGTAATAATCTACTACCACCAGCAGGTATTCATTGGACCCATGATGTCCAATCCCACGGTGTGTCCTGGCTCTGGAACCTCCATGCTCTGTAGTAACCTGTTAGGTTTAGGGTTTTCTGTTTTGTATCGTTGACAAACGCTGCATGTTTTCACGTAGTGCCAGACGTCTTTCCGCACAGTCGGCCACCATGCCACATCTAGCAACCTCAGTAGGGTTTTTAGTTGCCCCAGGTGTCCTCCCATGGGGTTGTCATGGTAGTAGTGGAGAAATATTTTAATTAATGGCTGTGGAACATCTAGCTGGAACTTCTCTCCGCGTTTTACTGGTACCCGGCGATATAATGCCCCTTGGTGATGCTTGAATGAGACTCTCTGATCTCTAGTGCTTCTTGGATGGTCCTCAGAGAGCAGCTTTAAGATAGTAGGGTCCTTCTGTTGGGCTTGGATTATCTCACACAGGTCCCTGGGTAAGTCGGAGGGACCTTTAGTGGTCGTGATGGTTAGACATGGGGCGTCGCCTACTTTTAGCAGCAGGGGTGCTCGGGATAGTGCATCTGGTCCCAGATTTAAACAGTCCATGCAGTCTTTCTGTACCTTGGAACCTATCTTCACCAGCTGGTCAATGGTGTTCACTATTCCTCTTAGACATCCGGCCACTTTTGGGTTGATGTTCTTCAGGATTCGCCCCACTAGTTCTTCCTCGGAGATATCAGGCTTCCACTTTAGACAGAGGGCCCGGTAGTCATAGGTGAAGTCCCTTAGGCGTTGTCCAGGCTGCTGTTCCAGAGACCTTAACCCTCTGAGGTTTGAGGTGATTTTGGGGCCCTTGAGATGTTTGGACATGCTCTGATATTTGTGCTTTTTTCAGCTACTTATAATATATTATTGACCAACCTGTATTTTTCTTGCAATCAGTACAAACTGTTCTACAATAATACGTGACCAAAATGAATGTATGTATTTGCATTTTTTAGGAGAAAAATATTATGCGTGGTTAGTAAGTTTTGTGAAAAAAAAGGAGCTGAAATAAGGCCATGAAACTCATACAGACAGTTTGTTCACAAGACATTGTTTCACAAGGGCTGGTGGACTAGTGTTTTTGCTTCAAAATAATGTGAAAATGATCTTGTTTACTTGCTCACAGAAAACAATATAGTGATTAACACTTTTTAAGTCACTTTTTGAGTGTAAAGGGTCTATGCGAGAAGGTGTGATCTATCATTACTAATGCAGTGATTCACACCTGAGAAGACAAAGGCCTGCATACTGATCTGCATAATGAGCCATCAGACAGGTATGACTGAGAGAGGAGAGTTACAAGAAAGAATCTTAGGATGAAATAAGTTTATATATTTTCAGTGTTTAGGTTATTTGAGAATGTATTTGACAAACACAAAAAATCTTGAGATTCATTTGCGAGTTCAGTTAAACAGTTTATTAGGAACAATCAAAGTTGACTTTTTAGCATTACTGCAGTCACTATAACAGAAAATATAGCTAACAATAATATATATTATAATATAGAAAACAGCTCTTTGTAATTACCAGAACAAATGACTTTACTAATACTGTACTACATTTTTTCTACAATACACTATAGTTTACTATGATGAATATATTCATCATGGTAAACTGTAGTGTTATATTATTATAGTTATATTTAACTAACATCTAGGATATACTGAATGTGCACTTACTCGTGGTTCTCCAGCGTACTCTAAAGTGAACGATACTCACGTGACTTTCTTGTGCACGGCACCAGTGATGCAGCCACAGTCCTAAACAAAAAGAAAATTGAAAGTTGAAGAATGGACGCGCATACAATCATTCACAAATAATAGCTGGTGAACAATTTGACCATTTGAAACACGGTCTAAACAATACAAAACACGTGTATGTATATATATATATATATATATATATATATATATATATATATATATATAAATAAATAAATCAAACTTTAGACAGATCGTAATCAGATTTTATTGCGGGCTTGTAAGCGTGCATATTTCATATTTTAACCAATTTTACTCTCGCTGGCATTTAGTATTTTCCAAATGTACATATAAAATATATGGTGAGAATAAAAGACTTACTCGTCAGAAATTACATCCTCCGTTGAGTCCCAGACGTTGTTCAAAATAAAGTCGTTGCTCGTCTGAGACTTGCTCTTCCTCTGATGAGAAAGTAAATTCTTCATCGCTGTCCAGAACCATCTGAAGCGCTTCTTCAACCGTGCCATCATTCAAACGCAGAAAAAGTAAGTAAGTCTATGATGAAGCTTGTTGTTTTATGCCCTGGGGGTGTGTACGTGATTACCTGCCTCACCTCAGTTCATTTCCATATGAACAGCGCGCGCGCAGGAGGCGGGAGCACATTAGCTGTAATGAGCCGATACAGGAGAATCTGTACCACTCCTTACATTCATACAGATTACATAAAAACAGATTATTTGTTTTCACTGTGACTTACATCATTTAAAAGTAGACCCATTAAGCTTTCTACAGATATATTTCTCATGTCTGTGTGTGCAGTATTCGCGGAGTTTCAGTTCATTTTAGTGACATGTTTCAAAAAGATTTTCGCAGAGACTGAGACCGCTGAAAGCGCACCCGGTTTATTTTATTTATTTTATTAATGTACAAAGTTTTATTTTTAACATGTGTGCATACAAATAAAAGTAGACACTTTACAGATTCGATTAATATATAGATCTTGTCTGTACGATCAAAACTGAAAGTGTAATTTAAGTTCTTATTGGCGCCATCAGGGGAAAACGCCTCAAACCTCATATATGCATTCGCGAACCCCAGAGGGTTAAGTTGTCTTCAACTTCCGTGAGGTAGCGTCCGGTAAGAAAGCCGCCAAGAATGCCTGCTTAAAAGACTTCCAATTCTCCACCTTGCCTTTTCCTGCCTTCCACCAGCTCAGAGCGGGTCCTCATAGAACTGTGCTGAGGGTTCCTAGCAGCTCTGGGCTGGGTAGTGGTCTGATCTCCAGATAATTCTCGCATTTCTCTATGAAGTTGAGCACATATGCCATCTCTGAATCGTCGCCAAAGGCTAGAAACTCAACGCAGACGGGTGGTCGAACATAAAGAGAAGAAGAGGGTGAAACTGAGGAGGTGAGCTGAGCAGAAGAGTGTGCTGGAACGCAAGGAGGAATGTCGTATGTACCATGACTGCTTGTTTGCCTTATCTTTGTCGTAGCTGTGGTGATTGAAGTGCTGGTCGAATGTTGAGCCTGAGATTGTGGAGATTGTGGAGATGCAGGGCTGTAGGCTTGTAACCTGTGGGTGATGGCCGTAATAGTGAGACACAGTTTCTTCATCTGGTTCTTCCAGATGATGTCACGTCGCAGAAAACAGTCAATGACGGCTCTCTCCAGTTTCTCAAGAGCCTCTTGGCAGTAGCGCTTCAGCCCTTCCAAGCTAGCATCCACGGCTTCACGCAAGACTGATTTCTCTGTTGATACTGCTGTCTATGGATTGTCTAAAATCCGGACTCCATGGAGCTCACTTTATCTGTAAGGGCCACCATATCCACCTTGCATTGATTTAGTTCAGTTTGTAGTGTGTGCACAACATCAATCACATGAGCAATAATATCATCATCATCATCATTATTATAATGTCTATCCTATATGTACAGTGAATTAATCAATTAAGTTATTTCATCCGTAGGGTTATGGCGTGTAACCCATGCATCATCTACATCATCCAGCACATTTTTAGCTACAGCAAAGTCGGCCTTCCCGGCACCACTAGCATTACCGTTAGCGATGTTAGCGTCCACTTTGTTCTGCCAAGAAACACAAACCCGGAAAATACCCGAAAACACAGATTCCCCGTACGGGCAACCACTATGAAACATTTGGATTGTAAATATACGGGCTTATAAACATCACTTCCAGTATTGCGCAATCGAGGTGGGACAAGTTAAGACGCGACACAACAACTAGAATTACACCAAACCAATGTGTATTATACAGATCAAACCAATAAACAAACAAACAATTCAATTCAATTCAATTCAGTTTTATTTGTATAGCGCTTTTAACAATTGACATTGTCTCAAAACAGCTTTACACAATCAAAAGAATTATTTAAGTTTGTATGGAATGTGAATGTGTATGAATCAAAATGTTCAGATATTCCCTGGCGAGCAAGCCCGAGGGCGACAGTGGCAAGGAAAAACTCCCTGAGACGGTAATAGGAAGAAACCTTGAGAGGAACCAGACTCGACAGGGAACCCATCCTCATCTGGGTGAAACAGATAGCAGGAAATGATCTGCATTTATACAGTGTTAAGTGTTAGGTTCAGCTATAATAGTTGATGTTAATTGGTGTTATAATACTTGATGTAAAATGGAGTCCAGTAGTTATTCGAGACTCAGATAGACTTGTAGAAAGTTCCAGTCCTGAACTATCGAATTGTCAAGTCCTCAGAGAAACAGCTGACCACACCAGTCGAGGCCAGAACCATCTTCTAAGTATAGAGAATCATCCCCAGACACCAGACGTATCCCAAAGAGACATACGGGGCATCCATGCGACGAGTCCTTCAACCTGAAACGGGGCACCAGAATGGATCAGACAGGTCCGGAGGGCAGAGGGAGTCTGGATCACTGGCAGCTCAGGAATGACATGTGTAGCTCGAGTGAAAGGGGGAGACAGGGGGAGAGAGGAAAGAGAAAGACGGGGAGGAAGAGAAGAAGAGGAGAGATGGCAGTTAGGTATGGTCACAGTCACATAATGTATAATGTGAATGTATATTTACAGTAGAGTGCAAGCAGGGACTGCGGCAGGACTAACTATGACAGCATAACTAAAAGGGAGAGCCAGAAGGAAACACAAACATGAGGGCTCCCTGAGATGTAAAGCAAACAATCACCTCACAGTCAACAAACCTGAGTGTTCAAATGAGAGTGAGGAAGACAGCATCTAAACATACCAGTTCACCATAATACTCTATGTCCATGAGTCCCTCAGATCTACTCCTTTACCTAAGACAAATCTATTTATAAAAATGCTTGGCTAAATAAATAGGTTTTTAGCCTAGACTTAAACACTTGTAACGCTTGGATTTTATTAACCGCTTGGTCACAAAAGAACGGATTCGGGAATCTAAATAGGGGCTTGAAAACACAACTTCCGGTATTGCGCAACCGCAGCTGGACAAAACACGACGCGACACAAAACAATTATAATAAATTAAACCAAGTGTATTAAACAAGACAGACAGATAAATAAACAAACACGGTGCACCACAAACCAATATATACAAATATAATACAAATATAATACAAATCGAAAAAAGAGTGTGTGTGATGTATGCGGGTGTGTGAGTGTGTGTATGAAAGTCCAGTGTCTGAAAAACGGCAAAAGGTATGAATGAGTGGAGTTGGAGAGATGGCTCGATCTCACCAAATGACGATGGTAGGTCTGGGAGATCGAGAAACGGAAGGAGCTGGGTACTGAATGAAATTAAACCAAAATAATCCACAATCAGTCTCTCAGTCTCTCTCAAAAAGCAGCGCGCTGTCATCATCTCTCCGTAACGGCTTCCTTGCCGGTTCCGGCTTCATGCCGGATCATGTGACCCACGTCACTTCCGGGTTCCCATGCGTTGCGATCGCGCATGCGCGGGAACTTGCCCGGTGACCAAACCACTGTCAATGGGGGAAAATAAACCGCTAGGGCACGCCTTCGGCCACAGGTGAGCAGCATTAGCTCCATAACCAATTCCCTGTGTATGAAGGTGTCCCTGATGTGTGGCTGTGCTACATAGACCCCCCCCCCAAGCTTCCGGCGTCTGAGGAGAACGTCCGTACCAGCACTTTAAATTCGCCACACTGACATCGGCTTTTTGTGGGTAGCCCCAAGACCTTGTGTATTTTTTCTGTCTTTTTCTGTGTTTTACCTCTGCTGGACCCTCCCACTGGGGCACTCGCCTTGCAGAATCTCTCTTTGTTGTGGAGGAGTGGGGTTGAGCTTGGATCCACACCAGTTCTCCCGGTTGAAAGTGCGCTGCTTTCCTCCGGGTATTGTGATATCTGGCTTGTGTGGCTTCTAGTTGTTGTGCTCTTTGTTGCACCTCCTCCTGGATAAGTCTTTGTCGGGGTGTTGATGGATGTCTTATCTTGTGTCGGTGGCACATGCTGCAAGCTCTGGTATAACGCCACACGTCCTTCCGCACAGTCGGCCACCACGCCTCCTCTAATAACCTCAGCAGGGTTTTCAGTTGTCCCCAGTGTCCTCCCAGTGGATTGTCATGATAGTATTGAAGGAAACTCTTTATTAGAGACTGGGGAACAACGAGCTGAAATTTCTCTCCTTTCTTTACCGGTACCCGGCGATATAGCACGCCCTGACGACATTCGAAGGTGACCCTCTGATCTTGTGTACCTCTTTGATGATCTTTGGAGAGCAGCTTCGTGATCGTTGGGTCGTTCTGTTGGGCGTTGATGATCTCGCTCAGGTCGCTCGGGAAGCTGGAGGCCTCTTTAGTGGACGTGGTGGGTAGACGTGGGGTGTCAGCTCCATTCAACGGCGGGGGTGCTCGGGGTATGGCATGTGGACCCGGAATAAAGCGGTCCACGCCGTCGTTCTCTCCCCTAGCGCCTCTCTCCACCTGCTTTTCCACGGTGCTCACCGCTCCTCTTAACGCCACTCTCGTGATGATGTTCTCCTGGGTTCGCCCCACTAGTTCTTCCTCGGAGATATCAGGTTTTCCCATGAGACAGAGGGCGGGGTGGTCATCGGCGTAGTCTCCCTGGCGTTGCCCTGGCTGCCGTACCGGAGACCTCAAGTTATCTTCCTCTTCGTCGAGGTCGTCATCCAGTATAAACGCCGCCAGGAAAGCCTGCTTAAAAGACTGCCAGTCCTTCACCTTGCGCTTCTCCGCCTTCCACCAACTGAGAGCCGGCCCTCGGAGAACTGAGCCGAGGGTTCCCAGTAGCTCTGGTCGGGTCAGGGGTCTGATCTCCAGGTATTTCTCTGCTTGCTCGATGAAGTTCCTCACCTCAGCTGTCTCTGACGCGTCGCAGAAGGCTGGGAACTCCACACAGATGGATGGATGAGCATGCAGAGAAGAAGAAGAAGAAAGTGGGGAGGAGAGCAGAGCCGAGGAGTGTGCTGGAACACCAGGAGGAACGTCGTAGATGGCGTGAGTGCTTGGTAGCTTCACCTTGGCCGTCGCTGTAGTGGTTGGAGTGCTGGGCAGATGTGGTGCAGGAGATGGAGGGGATGCAGGGGTGCAGGCCTGTAACCTGTGTGTGGTGGGCGTACTGGTGAGACGCAGTCTCTTCATCCGGTTTTCCCAGATGACGTCCCGTCGCAGAAAACAGTCAACGATGGCTCTCTCCATTTTTTCGAGAGCCTCCTGGCAGTAGCGCTGCAGCCCTTCCAAGCTCGCGTCCACTGCGTCACGCAGACTGATTTCCCGGTTGAGACTGCTGTCTTTGGATTGTCTATAATCCTGCTCTATGGAGCTCACTTTATCAGTAAGCGCCACCATGTCCATCTTGCATTGATAAAGTTCAGTCTGTAGTGTGTGCACTACCTCTATATCAGTCCCATGAACAATATAATCATCAGCATTGACATTATCATGGCTATATGATATATATAAAGAACTAATCAATGACGTTAATTCAGTTGTAAGGTCACGGCGTGTATAAAATGCATCCTCTACATCTACCGGCATGTTATTATGCACTACACAGTCGGCCTTAGCAGCACTACTAGCATTAGCCTTAGCATTAGCACTAGCATTAGCGTCCATCTTGTTCAGCCACATCAAACAAAACTGGAAAATATCCCTAAATACAGATTCCCCGTGCGTACGGGCCACCACTATGTAACGCTTGGATTTTATTAACCGCTTGGTCACAAAAGAACGGATTCGGGAATCTAAATAGGGGCTTGAAAACACAACTTCCGGTATTGCGCAACCGCAGCTGGACAAAACACGACGCGACACAAAACAATTATAATAAATTAAACCAAGTGTATTAAACAAGACAGACAGATAAATAAACAAACACGGTGCACCACAAACCAATATATACAAATATAATACAAATATAATACAAATCGAAAAAAGAGTGTGTGTGATGTATGCGGGTGTGTGAGTGTGTGTATGAAAGTCCAGTGTCTGAAAAACGGCAAAAGGTATGAATGAGTGGAGTTGGAGAGATGGCTCGATCTCACCAAATGACGATGGTAGGTCTGGGAGATCGAGAAACGGAAGGAGCTGGGTACTGAATGAAATTAAACCAAAATAATCCACAATCAGTCTCTCAGTCTCTCTCAAAAAGCAGCGCGCTGTCATCATCTCTCCGTAACGGCTTCCTTGCCGGTTCCGGCTTTATGCCGGATCATGTGACCCACGTCACTTCCGGGTTCCCATGCGTTGCGATCGCGCATGCGCGGGAACTTGCCCGGTGACCAAACCACTGTCAATGGGGGAAAATAAACCGCTAGGGCACGCCTTCGGCCACAGGTGAGCAGCATTAGCTCCATAACCAATTCCCTGTGTATGAAGGTGTCCCTGATGTGTGGCTGTGCTACACACTGAGACTGTGTCTGAGTCCCGAACACTATTTGGAAGACTATTCCATAATTTTGGGGCTTTGTAAGAAAAAGCTCCGCCCCCAGCTGTAGTTTTCATAATACGCGGTACTGACAAGCAGCCTGCATTCTTTGATAGAAGTAGGTGTGGCGGATCGTAAGACACTAGCAGTTCGCTCAGATACGGCGGCGTGAGACCATTTAATGCATTATATGTCAAGAGTAGTATTTTAAAATCAATGCGAAATTTCACGGGGCGCCAATGTGGTGAAGATAGGATAGGGGTGATGTGCTCATATCTTCTGGTTCTAGTGAGGACTCTCGCTGCTGCATTCTGGACTAGCTGAAGCTTGTTTATGCACCTAACTGAACAACCAGACAGTAAGGCATTACAATAGTCCAACCTAAAAGTGATAAAAACATGAACTAGATTTTCTGCATCGTTTAGCGACAATATATTTCTTATCTTGGCAATATTTCTGAGGTGAAAGAATGCTATCCTGATGATATTATCTACATGAGCTTCAAATGAAAGGCTGGAATCTATAATCATGCCGAGGTCTTTTACTGTTGCACTTGATGGAACAGAAAGGCATCTAAAGTTACGGTGTGATCTAAGATTTTAGTCCTAGCTGTATGCGGTCCTATGACTAGAACTTCTGTCTTATCCGGATTAAGCAGAAGGAAGTTAATTAGCATCCAATTTCTTATGTCCTGCACACATTGCTCAACTTTAGTAAGATGGTTTTTCTCATCAGGGTTTGCTGAGACGTATAACTGTGTGTCGTCAGCATAACAATGAAAACTAATACCATGCTTACAGATTATGTTGCCCAGAGGAAGCATGTAAAGGGAAAAAAGCAGTGGGCCTAAAACTGAACCCTGCGGAACGCCAAACTCCACTAAAGAACATGCAGAATAATCACCATTTAAGTCTACATACTGATAACGATCGGTCAAATAGGATCTGAGCCAGGACAGGGCTGTACCCTCAATTCCTACTACATTTTCTAATCTGTGAAGAAGAATAGGCCGGCGCAGTGGTGTAGTGATTAGCACTGTCGCCTTGCACCTCCAGGGTCTGGGTTCGATTCCCCGGCCAGGCTCGATTTCCGTCTCTGTGTGCATGGAGTTTGCATGTTCTCCCCGTGCTTGGTGGGTTTCCTCCAGGTACTCCGGTTTCCTCCCACAGATTGCCCGTAGTGTGTGATTGGTGTGTGAGTGTGTGTGCCCTGCGATGGATTGGCACCCTGTCCATGGTTTACCCCGCCTAGTGCCTGAAGTCTCCTGGGATAGGAGACCGCGACCCTGAACACAGGATTAAGCGGTATAGAAAATGAATGAAGTAATGAATGAAGAAAAATAGCATGATCAATGGTGTCAAAAGCTGCACTGAGGTCGAGTAATACAAGCATAGTTATACAACCCTGATCAGAGGCCAATAGGAGGTCATTTACTACTTTAACGAGTGCTGTTTCTGTGCTGTGATGAGGCCTAAATCCTGACTGATACAGTTCATGTGTGTAATTTCTATGTAGATATGAGCATAGCTGCTCCACTACTATCTTTTCCAGAATCTTAGAGATAAAGGGGAGGTTTGATATTGGTCTGTAATTGGACAGCTGACAGGGGTCGAGGTCAGGTTTCTTAATTATTAGTTTGATAACTGCTAATTTAAAAGATTTTGGAACATAACCAATGCTGAGTAAGGAATTAATTATTCTGTTATAACTGGTACTATCTGTTTAAGAAAATGTGTCAGTATAGGATCTAATATACAGGTTGATGTATTTGCAGAAGAGATGAGTGAAATTAAAGTAAAGTAAAGTATTCTAGGTTCCGATCTGACATGGCTAGGTTAACATCTGTATCAATTACGTTGTTCGGTTTCAAAGCCTCAATTTTATGCCTGATATTTACAATTTTATTATTAAAAAAGTTCATGAAGTCCTCACTATTGCATGATGTTGTTGTGGAGATTTCTGTAGTGGTCTTATTTCTGGTTAATTTGGCTACGGTATTAAATAAAAATCTAGGATTATTTTTATTTTCTTCTATAAGAGTGGAGAGATACGTTGATCTAGCTACACTAAGAGCTTTCCTATAGTTCAGGACGCTCTCTTTCCATGCTATTTGAAATACCAACAATTTAGTTTGACGCCATTTACGCTCTAATTTCCGAGCAGTCTGTTTTAAAGTGTGCGTGTGATCGTTATACCAGGGAGCGAGTTTCTTATCTCTAATAATTTTTCTTTTAGCTGGAGCTACATTATCTAAGGTACAACGAAGTGTCGACTCTAAATATTCAGTCGCCTGATTGAGTTCTGTGGGGTCAGACGGTGACCTAATTGAAGTTGGTAACTCTGGGAGATTACTGATAAAACTCTGTGTGGTAGTTGATGTGAATGTACGTTTAATACTGTAGCGCGGTGCTGTGCGTACATTCTCACTGTGACACACTTGAATGGAGACAAGATAGTCATCTGAGATAATTTCAGACAGTGGAATTGTGAATACATTTCTTATACTTAATCCGAAAAATATTATTAAGTCTAAAGTGTGACCTGCTTTATGAGTGGGTCCTACTACACTGATTTACGCCTACGGAGTCCAGTATGGACATAAATGCTGTTCTCAGAGGGTCTTCTGTATTCTCAAAATGAATGTTAAAATCTCCAGCAATTAACACTTTGTCTACAGAAACGACTAGATTTGAGATGAAATCTGCAAATTCACTAAGAAATTCAGAATACGGCCCTGGAGGTCTGTAAATTATAATTATTGTAATCGACTGAGCCGACTTAATACACTTAAATACACTTATGTTACTATAAAGAATTTCAAATGAGTTAAATTTGTGTCCGTGTTTTTGTACGATAGACAGATTATCATTGTAAATAACTGCGACGCCTCCTCCTCTACCAGTTAACCGAGGCTGATGTATGTAGCTGTATCCAGGAGGACTAGCTTCATTTAGAGCTACATACTCGTCCTGTTTAACCCATGTTTCAGTTAAACAGAGTATATCAAACGCCTGATCTGTGATAATTTCATTAACAATAACTGCTTTTGATGCGAGAGATCTAATATTTAACAATCCTATCTTAAGATCAGAGGTGCCGGCTGCCCATTCAGTATGATCGGAGTTTGTGGTCTTTATGTTAATGAAATTATTGAAACAGACTTTCTGAGTCTTTCTACATTTTTGCTTAGATCGGGGAACAGACAGTCTCAATATGGTGAACCCTGAGTGACGACTCTATGCAGCTAACAGATGGTTGAAAAATAATCTTTTGATAAAATTATCACTAATGACGGAGGAAGAATGTCTAAACATCCTGCACTCTACACACTGAACGAGCTGAATGGTAGACATGATAACGTACCTCTGTGTCGGAGTTTTAGTTGTTTGGAGCTGAATTCCGTTTGTTGTTCTTAGACGAGGAAACTCGCGCGTTCTCCAAAAATCGCAGGAAAAAAGGCGTAGCCGAATAGTATGAAGATGTGAAAGCTAGGTGCTATTAATATTGTTATTGTATAAAGCTATGTAATTTAAACGCTGATACAAAAAAACTGGACCTCTTAAACAGGGGATTTACTTTCATACCAACAATAAACAAAGAAGATTCAAAGAAACCAAAGACGATCGCAACAATGACAGGACAGAATCGGCATGGTGTTACGAGTAACGAGGCTATTTTTAAAAAGTAAGGAGTAGAAAGTACAGATAATTGCTTAAAAATTTAAGGAGTAGAAGTAAAAAGTCGGCTGAAAAATAATTACTCCAGTAAAGTATAGATACCCAAAATTTCTACTTAAGTAAGGGAATGTGTAACGGTTAACCCCTAGATGGCGCCAGAGCGCCATTTGTATTTATGTTGTATTCTTGAGTTGTAGTTTTGTTTTGAGTTAAGTTCTACTTCATTTCCCAGTTTGCACCTCGGTCAGGTGACGTAGAAGCTCACCTGAACCGAGGGAAGTTAATTTGATCAATATTTATGTTTCTGTATAAATAGCCTGGCTGGACTCCAGTCAGGTGTCTAGCAACCGTTCATTTACGTTAGTTTGTGTTGGAGTGGTTTTGTTTTATGTTTTGTTTGAAAATTGAAAATAAAAGGACTTTGTTAACCGTCAGCTCGCCTCCGCGATCATGCCTCGCAAACACGGCCGACACAGACATATAGGGAAACGTGACAGAATGAAGTATTTATACTTCGTTACTTGACACCTCTGGTAACAGGTAAGTGGTCGGTAACAGGAAATATCAACAGTTAGAATTCAAAGAGACGAGAGGCGAAGACGTAGTCAGTGAAACAAAACGAGGTCAATATCCTGGAAAACTATGATGAGAAAAAAGTTGGTAAATTGGGATCCTCAAACCCACTGCGCAATGTGACATCGTAGTGATGTCTTTTCCATGTCAATTTGGACGTCCAATTTCCGTCCATTGATGGGGTTGTTTTGTAACGCCAGGCGACGTCTAACTTTGACTTCAGTGGGACCGTCGTAGTGACGTCTTTTCCATGTAATTTTTGGATGTCCAATTTCCGTCCATTGATGGGGATGTTTTGTAATGCCAGGCGACGTCTTCCGCACGTCTAACGTTGACTCCAGAGAGTCCACGAGTTTCAAGTTGCTTTGCCGACTGATGGCGCACAGAGCTGTAGCTTGCCCTGGCGCTTGCGCAACGTCACTGTTGGGCTCCGCCCCAAGATCCGATGCCAGGATCTTCATCTCGCCGCTCCGCTTTGGACGTGCTGCGTCGCTGTCGCTCGCGGAGATACGACATACGATTAATTCAGCCTTAGCATGAACCAGAACACATTCAACAGGTCACACACACATACTCAAGACACCCAAGCTTGGCCAAAACCATTAACCCAAACACCTTTCCCCAAAAGGGTGAACAAACAGCAACCCGCCACAAAGCATCACGGTTGTCAGCCGCTACGGTTGCATGACGGTCGTCCAAATGACATAAAAAAATAAGCCAGATTAGGTCAAATGTTGAACGTCAAAATGATGTCCAAGTTGGGTCAAGGTTGGACGTCCAAATAGTGGACCTAGTTTGGACGTCGAAATGTCGTAAAAAAAAAAAGCCAGATTAGGTCAAATGTTGAACGTCAAAGTGACGTCCAGGTTGGGTCATGGTTGGACGTCCAAATAGTCGACCCAGTTTGGACGTCGAATAGACGTCCAGAATTGGTCATGGACCGGATGAAGATGTTTTACAATTATTGGAGATTAATTTAACCAAAAACTATTTCTTATTTAATGGTGAAAACTTCTTATAAATCAAGTTAACAGCAATATGAAATAAGTCTGCTCCTGCATACGCAATATATTTGTGGCATGTTGGGAGGAAAAATCACTTGCAAAATGTCCAATGTTTGGTGTCATTCAGTAGAGGATTTTGAAGAATTCATGGATATCTTTAATAGTCATGACCCTTCAGTCAAAATGAAACACAACACACCATCAGTCCATTGATTTTTTAGACAATACAGTCTACAAAAGGCCAGCATTTGAGCGGTATGATAAATTGCATGTCAAATTTTTCTTTAAAGTAACCAATACTCATGCTTTATTGTTTAAGACCAGTTTTCATCCACAACACACGCTCAGAGGATTAGTCAAGTCAAGTCACAGTTGCTACATTTTTATAGGATCTGTACACAAACAAGTAGCTTTTGGGAAGCAGTAAGGATTATATTTGGGGCCTTGATGAAAAGAGGTTAGTCAAGGTAATTTTTCAGACAATGTCTTAATACATTTAGGAATGCAAAAAGCACAAACAAAGACATTTGATTACTCTGTATTCATCCATGAGTAAAATCATGAAAAAAAAAAATAAATAAAATAAAATAAATTAAGAAAGCACATGTACATAAGTATTCACAGCCTTTGCAAAATTGAGCAACATCCTGTTTCCCCTGATCATCCTGTTTCTCCTGATCATCCTTGAGATGTCGCTGCAGCTTAATTGGAGTCCACCTGTGGTAAATTCAGTTGATTGGACATGATTTGGAAAGGCACACACCTGTCTATATAAAGTCCCACAGTTGACAGTTCATGTTAGAGCACAAACCAAGCATGAAGTCAAAGGACTTGTCTATAGACTTGTTCCAGACTCTTTGGTTGATGTTTATTTTAAAGTTTTTTTTTTTTGTGTGCCTTTGATGTTATCTACACAAAGCAGTGTCTTCCCACCTGGGAGTTTCTCTAGCATACTCTTTTTTTGATGTCAGATTGATGGACATGAGTCCTCATCTGTTAAAAGTTTGAAAAAAAAAAATTCAGCCCACATTTAATCAATAATATTAAAAAAGCTGATTGTTCTTAAATTTCTTTTGAAGTAAATGAAGTAATTGTTAAAATAGTAAAATAAATTGTTCAATGGTTTAAATAGTTAATATAAATAGGTGTGTGTATATATATATATAAAAGATGGGGAATATTTGATGTCATGTGGGCATTATTAGATTTGTATTGAAAAGGTGGCAGCTGCCATGCCTAAAAATAGATGCAGGGTTATTTTTATAGCCTAAATAAAAATGCTGTATTAATTTTGGGCTATTTTTGTTTACTAAGAATATTTTTGTTAATTAAATTCAAATGAGGTTTGGGCTCGGGATTGAGCCGACACCGTAATACTTCTCTTTAATTTCCTACATAGTATAATCTTTGCTTTTTGAGAGCGCAGAGAGATTTTGTTGTGCTATATATTTATGCACTATAATCAGGGCCTCTTATTCCTATTTATTGTAGGTTGTTGTTTTAATGTGTGTGCTTTACAATGTTGGACAACATTCAAATGCAAATAAATCACCCCTCCCCAGGTGGGAATCAGCAATTCTCACCTACAGTGGCTTGCAAAAGTATTCGGCCCCCTTGAACTTTTCCACATTTTGTCACATTACAGCCACAAACATGAATCAATTTTATTAGAATTCCACGTGAAAGACCAATACAAAGTGGTGTACACGTGAGAAGTGGAAATCATACATGATTCCAAACATTTTTTACAAATAAATAACTGCAAAGTGGGGTGTGTGTAATTATTCAGCCCCCTTTGGTCTGAGTGGAGTCAGTTGCCCATAGATGTTGGGCAATACGCTAAACATAAAGCCAGGGCAACAATGGAATGGTTTAAAACAAAACACATCCATGTGTTAGAATGGCCCAGTCAAAGACCAGATCTAAATTCAATCGAGAATCTGTGGCAAGATCTGAAAACTGCTGTTCACAAACGCTGTCCATCTAATCTGACTGAGCTGGACCTGTTTTGCAAAGAAGAATGGGCGAGGATTTCATTCTCTAGTTGTGCAAAGCTGGTAGAGACATACCCTAAAAGACTGGCAGCTGGAATTGCAGCAAAAGGTGGTTCTACAAAGTATTGACTCAGGGGGCTGAATAATTACCCACACCCCACTTTCCAGTTATTTATTTGTAAAAAATGTTTGGAATCATGTATGATTTTCGTTCCACTTCTCACGTGTACACCACTTTGTGTTGGTCTTTCATGTCGAATTCCAATAAAATTGATTCATGTTTGTGGCTGTAATGTGACAAAATGTGGAAAAGTTCAAGGAGGCTGAATACTTTTGCAAGCCACTGTATACATTCAGAGAAACTGAAATGCACCTCTCCACACTTTAAAAGCCTCTTGGATCTAAGGGTCTTCTGAAAACCTGCAGTGCTCCTAGCCTCTTCTTAAATTTGTGTAAATTTCAAATCTTCTGATTTCTAAAATCAGAAGCGCTTTCACTTTTTAAAAATGCAGTGTTTATTCAGCAAGCACTGTTTTTCTGAGGTACTGATTAAAAAAAGTATTTTTTTTTACTACTGTATGCAGAAGTCGCCCCACTTTATGATAGATGAATATTATAACTGAAACATAGCTGCTCGTTTCGGCTCATATCGGCAGCGAGGTGAAAAGTGCAAAATGAAAGTCTGTACCAAAACAGCAGTTACTGTGAGGGTTGCCCACTAGAGGGCAGTGTTTTTTAGTCTGTAGTTTTGTTCCTAGACTCAGTTTCCCAGAAGCCTCCTCAGTCAGGTGACATGGATGCTCACCTGAACTGAGGAGGCTCATTAGCACTGTTATAAATACCTGTTTGTTCTGGGAAACTGGGTCGAGCATTAATTTCTGTTATGTGGGTTTTGTTTTGTTCTGTTTTAGTTTGGTTTGATTATAGTTGGCCTTTGGTTTCAGGAGCACTTTAAGTTAAGTTTGTTTTATATTGAGATGTCCTTGTCTTTGTGTCTCCTAGCAGGATTAGCCTCTATTAGAATTAGCCCTTTGTGGTTACCCTTTTGTGTAAGTAACCCTCATTGCCTGTTTAGTTATTAGTCTGTCTCAATACTAATGAGGGTGATACTAACATGTCTAGATCTTAGTCTGTCTAGTCTCATTGTCTGATTAGCTCTTAGTCTGTTTAGGTACTAACATCTTTAGCCACTAACCTTCAGATTTCTTAGTCTGTTTCATACCTAGTCTGCTGTGCACCTTGTCTGTTCATTCCCTTGGGTCTTAGGCTACTAGCCTGTTTATCCATTAGTCTGATTAGCTATGAGCTAGCTTAGCAGCTAATGTGCAGAACAGGTGGTAGACCTAGCCAAGCCTGTCTTGTTTGTTTGTCCCTTGTGTTTAGTCATCTAGGCTGTTTAGTATGTCTTGTCTCGTCCAGTTTGTATCCCCATGTCTGTACTGTATTAGATCGTGTAATCCTGAGTCTGTGTTTGTATTTTGAGTTCTCGTTTGATAGCATGCTCCATGTTTTTAGCCAACTTCCTTAGTTCATGTTTTGTTCATGTTTGGATTTTATTATTAAAGACTGTTTCACTGCATCCCCTCTGCATCTATGCCTCAACACCAAGCCCACAGTCCAACATCATAGCAGAACGTGAAAGTTACATTTAATTCATAAAATACTCTGATTACAAACAACACAGCACAATGCATGTCTGACTGGCTGAAATGTGGTTGTGAATAAGCCTTTTAGCGAAGGTAACATGTTCACGTGAACCTGTGGCGCGCGTGTGCACTCTTTCACTTTGCAAAGTTTTGATCAAAAGACAGATGAATGTGCTCGCCATTCATCCCCAGAAATACAACAACACAAATCAAATTTATACTTTTTAAATAAGCGCTGTGCGAAACGCATGCCAATGTGAGCCGCTTTATTTCAGTCATAATATACTAGCATATTTTTTCTGTGTAGTGCACAACCTCTCGCAGGCGAGCCTTTCTCTGAATACACACCCAGAGTTTTCTGGCTACGTGAGTGTTACAATATGATAAAATATAAAGGCTCACTGTGTTAACATTTACTTTGCTTAAATTCGATCCTAATAAGATTTACTTTAAATTCTAAATTTGTATTGTAGTTTTAGTACTTTGATTATGAATTTATTATTAGTGGGAACATGTCTTTCACATATCTCCTTGTTAATAAAAACCTCAGATCTGGAGTGAGATAGCAGAAGGCACTTTGTAGGACCTCAGATATTTAGTGTTTGTCACTTGGATCACACTCTATTTGCGGCATGGCTTCCAAATGGTTACAGAAGCCCTGGAATCAAGAAGAAATGCTGATTCTTATTTGACATACAATACAATAATACTCAAATTATAATTGAAAAACCGTTTTTTGTTGTTTGATTTGTTAATATGTGGGAGACTTGCTTTCAAAAGCATTCAAACATCCTTTATTTTTCATTCATGTGAATCTGCATAGAAAATCTTGGACCAGTATATGCAGACATGTTTTACACCTTACTCCTAAGTTATGAAATTCTATAACCTTATCTCGAACTTCATTAGTAAGCTCTTTAGTCTTCTTTACTCCAAAAGACACCTTTGACCTTGACTATGGGTATTTAAGCACTGGTGAAGGTAAGTGATGCTTTCTTGTCATGCTGAGGAGGAGGAGCTTGTGCATGTAACATCATAGGGATTTGGAGGGTCACATTGAAGGAATGCTTGAGTAAAGTGTCTGAAAATAAAGAGCTCAGCTGCACAAACACACAAACAATATCATCATACATGGATAAACACAAAATCAAACACACACAAACATTTAGTTTTGTGTGTGTGTGTGTGTATGTATGTGTACCATATATGCTCCTGGTCCAGGTGTTGTGTATTTCGGTTCTTTAAATCGATCTTCATTAGAGCCAATGAGAGCGAAGCATTGGCTAGACTTAATGTCTGGACTGTAGTGACCTGGACCTGTAGACAGATGCACACACATATAAGCAGCATCCTATTAGCATGTTTAAACCACCTGAATAACATAAAGCTAGCTGTGCCAAGCCATGTGATGTTTAACTTCTGACCTCTCACCTGGGATGTGTGGATCATAGGAGAAGAAAGAGCTTCGTGGGGCAGTGCTTAAAAAGCAGCTCTGACTTTTTCGTACTTTTTTTGTGCGAGGTTGACCAAGTCGTCCTTGTCCGTATATTTTATCAAATGCTTCATGCACATTGTAAGAACTTGGAGAAGGTGTGTCCTAAAAGCATAATGATAAAGGAAAAAAAAGTAATTGTGCTGATAAATGATAGCACATTATACTAGATCAGGTTTACCTTAGCAACCAGAGTTGCAGGAAGTCGCTCAATGGCTGATTTAAAGACTGCTGTAGGCTGTTGCTTGTAGAACTCCTCACTTTTTTTCTCCACCTGTACACAGCACAGTAATGCAGCAATGATTCAATACTGTAACCAGCACTCGGCGTGAGTGGGGTCAGTACTTTACCTCATCACTGCACTTAACATGTAAAAGTTTGCTGCTATCAAGGCTACATTACTGAACAGGCACCCCAGGGACAATACTTTTGCAAAACATAAATCAAGCTTTGCAAGTGAGTGTTTTCTTCTTTAGTTTTCTGAAGGGGCCAAATCCTTTGTTACTGATGTCATCCTGTTTCCCTGCAATGTTGTAAGGAAAAATATAAAAGGGGTGTGTCACAGTGTGCACCTGTGATTAAGCGTGCGCCCACAGCGACAGACACGTACAACGTGGAAGAGCAGCATGCACATGAGGCAATGTAAAAAGCACCAGGGACTTCAAAGAGGCAAGTACGCCCTTGTTCCCTTTTCGAGGCTTCACTCAATGCTGCGTTAGAACGCTTATGGGAACTATCTTGTCGCATTGCCGGCCATGAAGCATGTGTGGAAAAACGCCATTATCTGGCTACATATAACCTCGGTCAGGTGACGTCATCTGATTAGATCAGGTGGAGGTTATGAATACCGGAAAGCCGGCAACAAAACCTCAGATTATTTGTCTGAATGGAAGTCCGGTCACATGGTAGTGCGGCGTTCGGACGCAGCATCTCGTTCCCGCCTCTCAGGGAACAGGGTTACTGCAAAGTAACCCGAGACGTTCTCTTTTCGAGGCTTCACTCAATGCTGCGTTAGAACGCTTATGGGAACGAGAATACCAACACCGCCGCACTACAGGTGTCTGGACCCCAAGGTTGTGTAGCGTGTGCGCACAAGGCCGAGAAGGTCTCAGATTTATGTCCGGGAAGCTGACCCTAGAACTCGTGAGCCTGGGGTGGCATGGACATCCAGACTATAAAATCTTATAAATGTGTGCGGAGAGGACCAACCCGCTGCGTCACACACTTGTTGCAGGGGAGTACCTCTTGCAAGAGCAATAGATGAGGCGACCCCTCTGGTTGAATGAGCCCTGACTCCTAGGGGCGAAGTGAGTCCATGCGCCTCATAGGAGAGGGCAATAGCATCTCTCACCCAGTGTGACAGAGTATGTGTGGTGGCGGCCGTCCCCCGGTTGCGGCCTCCATAACATATAAAGAGTTGCTCTGACTTACGCCACTGGCTGGTGCGGTGGACATAAGCCTGAAGAGCACGTACTGGGCACAGTAGGTGAAGTTTCTCCTGCTCCGAATCCGCATCTCGTTCCCGCCTCTCAGGGAACAGGGTTACTGCAAAGTAACCCGAGACGATCTCTGCAGCATAGACAGCCACGAGTTTACTGCTGGAGCTCCCGCAACTCTTTCATGGAGTCAGGTACCGTGAGCCTGCCGCCAAGGAGTAAAAGACCGCAAAGAAGTACACGTCGCAAAGAAGCGCAGTCGTCCCACGTGGTTCAAGACCACAACCATCGTACCCATGCCCAAGTCTTCTGTGTCCTGTCTCAATGACTCCCGTCCCGTTGCACTTACACCCACGATCATGAAGTGCTTCGAGCGGCTCGTCATGAGACACATCAAGACCCTGCTGCCCTCCTCAATGGACCCACTGCAATTTGCGTACCGTCCTAACCGCTCAACCGACGACGCCATCTCCACTGCACTCCATCTTGCCCTCACACACTTGGACAAGAAGGACACATACGTTCGAATGCTGTACATAGATTTCAGCTCAGTATTCAACACGATCATCCCCCAACAACTGATCAGGAGGCTGAGTCTGTTGGGCCTGAACACCTCCCTCTGCAACTGGATCATGGACTTTCTGACCGGAAGGCCTCAGTCAGTACGGATCGGGAACTGCACCTCCAGCACCACCACACTGAGCACTGGGGCCCCACAAGGCTGTGTGCTCAGTCCCTTGCTGACTCACGACTGTGTAGCAACACACAGTTCAAATCACATCATTAAGTTCGCTGATGACACGACCGTAGTGGGTCTCATTAGCAAGAACGACGAGTCAGCGTACAGAGAGGAAGTGCAGAGGCTAATGGACTGGTGTAAAGACAACAACCTGTCTCTGAATGACAAGACAAAGGAGATGGTTGTTGACTTTGGTTGCCTCGTGTCCTCCTATTCTCCACTGAGCATCGACGGCTCCTCTGTGGAGATCATCGACAGCACCAAATTCCTGGGCGTCCACCTGGGGAAGGACCTCAGCTGGTCCCTCAATACCAGCTCCCTGCACAAGAAAGCCCAACAGCGTCTCCTCTTTCTGAGAAGACTGAGAAAGGCCCAGCTTCCACCACCGATCCTGACCACCTTCTATAGAGGAACTATCGAGAGCATCCTGAGCGGCTGCATCACTGTCTGGTTCGGGAATTGTGCCATATCAGACCGCAAGACCCTACAGCGGATAGTGAGGACAACAGAGAAGATCGGGGTCTCTCTCCCCTCTATTAAGGACATCTACACCACACGGTGCATCCGCAAAGCCACCAGCATTGTGGCTGATCGGACACACCCCTCTCACACACACACTTCACACTCCTGCCATCTGGAAAAAGGTACCGAAGCATTCGGGCACACACATACAGACTGTGCAACAGCATATTTCCAAAAGCCATCCGTCTCCTCAACAAAAAGGGACTGGACTGATACACACACACACACACACACACACACACACACACACACACACACACACATAACCACACTATCACTCAGCTTAACTCAACTACAGTACCTCAAAACATTGAGACTGGACTGACTAATCAACACAAGCGCAAACACACTGACCTACACCACCAAACTATCATACATACCAACCTGTAAATGCTCTTTTGCACAATATTCACTACAGGAGTACTTTTGCACTAACTTCTTTACGTCCAATTTTTTGCTGCTACACTAAGGAATGTTTTCTGTTTCTCCACTACCTCAACTCATCACCACAACACCTTATTATTATGTTACGTTGTGTTTTTGTCGCACGGTCACTTTGTTGCTTTTGTTTGCACATTTGCACATGCACTATGTTGTCTGTTTAAAAAAAAAAACCCTGTAGATAAAGTTTTCCTTAGATAGTTAGTTTTTGTTAATTTATGTTAGGTCTATCTGTCTTGTTTCTGCTAGCCAGATAACTAGGCCTCTTAGTTAGCTAGTTTAGTTTTTTCTGTTAATTTATGTTGTAAATGTATGTTGCATGTAGTCCTGGAGGAATGTTGTTTCATTTCACTGTGTACTAACTGTATATGGTTGAAGTGACAAAGCCAACTTGAACATCACAGCCCCTGTTCCCAGCCGGGGAAAGCCGCCCAGCTGCCGGACATCAGAGAGGACTCCTGTCTGAGGCCACGAGCACAGAGAGAGCTGGGAGGGGCAAGTCATCCCCTGAGAGGAGAGTCAGTGCGAGTGAACGGCACAGGAGCTGCTGTCCACAAGGGCCCACTTTGCCACTCTGCCCGCTGCCCACCGCTCACCAGCCTGTGCCCGCATGCCAGCGGGCCACTGCCCACCACACCTGCATATGCACAACTTCCCTTCCCTTTCTTTCCATCCTCCCTCCTTTTAACCCTTTTCCCTCCCTATTGTACCTAAATAAATTTCCCTTTTTCCTGTAAGACTGTGCCTCGTGTCCATGCTTTATGGTGCTGCCTGTGAAACCTGGGTCGAACACGTTACAGGGTGTCTTAGAGATACCCAGAAAGAAGGCTATACACGGCTCCCTGTACGAAACATTTAATGCTTAAAGATATAGTTCATTAGGAATTTTTATTTCTCAGTTTGACCCATTTTTTTTTTTTTTTTTTTTTTTAGTTTACTCAAGAGCAGTGTCCTTCAGACCACATGTACATGACATGTTAAGTGACAATGGAGTTGATTTTTTTTTCATAGCAGTATAGGAAACTAAAGTAATATAATACCTTGACGGTCTTTTCAGGAAGCATGTAGGGTTAACATTAGGCAGCCAGTACTCTGGAGAAATGTGCAACACCAGGCTGAATCTTTTTACAAGATGGCGCCGGTGAGGTCGGCTGCCGTCACGACTGCTCCGACCACCTTTTCTTTGTTTTTGTTCTTTAAGTTAGTTTTCAGTGTTTTAAAATCGGCAAAATCATCACCATTGAGTACATCAGGTATGATAGAGACTCTCTTGTTTCTATTGGTATACAATGTACTCACAATTCGACGTTTTTAACTCCTGATTCGAGCTGGCCGAGTGAGATCCTGAGGGAGAACAATGGACGCGACGCGAAGCGGAGGCCTCGAGGGCGACGAGCTGGCGTGAGGAACCGGCTGAGAACCCGTGCACACCGCACACCTCTGCCTAGTATCCTGCTCACCAACGTCCAGTCACTGGAAAACAAACTCGATGACCTCAGGGCCAGGATAAAGTTCCAGAGAGACATTCGGGACTGCAATCTCCTCTGCTTCACCGAGACATGGCTGAACCCAGCGGTGCCAGACCACGCCATACAACCAGCCAAGTTCTTCTCGGTTCACCGCATGGACAGGACGCGGGACTCGGGGAAGTCAAGGGGAGGCGGCGTGTGCTTAATGGTGAACAACAGCTGGTGCAACAGCGCGAGTGTTGTTCGTCTTACACGCTCCTGCACACCAAACCTGGAACTACTGTCCATCATGTGTCATCCTTTTTATCTTCCACTGGAGTTCACATCGGTCATAATCAGTGCCGTTTACATCCCTCCTCAAGCAGACACCGAAACTGCCTTATGCGAGCTGCATGAGGCGCTCACACAGCACCAGACACAACACCGGGACGCTGCACTCATTGTGGCGGGGGATTTTAATAGTGCCAACCTCAAACGCGCAGCGCCGAACTTTTATCAGCACATCACCTGCCCCACCAGGGGCGAAAGGACACTGGACCATTGTTATACCATGGTCAAAGACGGTTACAAGGAACAATCTCGTCCAGCGTTTGGTAAATCCGACCACGCCGCCATCTTCCTCATGCCAAAATATAAACAAAGGCTGAAACAGGAAGTTCCGGTTCAGAGGGAGGTCGCGCGCTGGACGGACCAATCGGTGGCGGCGTTACAGGACGCACTCGATGACGCAGACTGGGACATGTTCAGAAACAGCTCCGATGATGACGTCAGCGTGTTTACGGAAGCGGTTGTGGGATTTATTGAGAAGCTGGTAGACGATACGGTGGAGAAAAAGACTATCAGAACGTTTCCCAACCAGAAGGCATGGGTGGATAAAACCATCCGCGACGCTCTGAGATCTCGCACAGCCGCCTACAACACGGGACTTGCGTCGGGGGACATGGAACCGTACAAGGCTGCGTCATATAACGTCCGGAAGGCGGTGAAAGAGGCGAAGCAGCGCTAAGGGAGAAAACTAGAGTCACAGCTTCAACAGAGTGACTCTAGGAGCCTGTGGCAGGGACTGAGAACAATAACGGATTATAAAGCACCAACATCCGGTATGACGAACGCGGACGCGACTCTGGCAGACGAGCTCAACACCTTCTATGCTCGCTTCGAGGCTGCAGCTAAAGACGCTAGCGATGCTAACGGCGCTAATGCTAACGGCGCTAATCCTAGCGGCACTAACGGCTGCAGACAGGAAGACACTGCCAGCACCGGGAACGCGCTCATCATCTCCGAGCACGACGTGAGGAGAGCCTTCAAGAGAGTGAACACAAGGAAAGTAGCAGGACCAGACGGCATCTCAGGCCGTATCCTCAGAGCCTGCGCAGACCAGCTAGCACCTGTGTTCACTGAGATATTCAACATCTCTCTATCTCAGTCGGTGATCCCCACGTGCTTCAAAGAGTCCATCATTGTTCCTGTCCTGAAGAAACCACATCCTGCTTCCCTCAATGACTATCGCCCTGTAGCCCTCACCTCAGTAGTGATGAAGTGCTTTGAACGCCTTATCAGAGACTTCATCATTTCTTCACTACCCGACACACTGGACCCACTATAGTTTGCATACCGTCAGAACCGCTCCACAGACGATGCAATCTCTCATCTCCTCCACACATCACTCACTCACCTGGACACTAGGAAAGGGAATTATGTTAAAATGCTCTTCATCGACTACAGTTCTGCTTTTAATACCATAATTCCCTCCACACTCACCACCAAGCTGGAGCACCTGGGACTCAGCTCATCTATATGTCAGTGGATCTCCAATTTTCTGACTGGCAGACCACAGGCAGTAAGGATGGGCGGTCATGTCTCAGCTACACTCACTCTCAGCACTGGAGCCCCCCAGGGTTGTGTTCTGAGCCCCCTGCTGTACCCTTTGTACACCCACGACTGCGTGGCCACTACCAACTCCACCTCCATCATCAAGTTTGCTGACGACACCGTCGTGGTCGGACTGATCACCAACAATGATGAGTCGGACTACCTAGAGGAGATTGGAAATCTGAAGAACTGGTGCCAGAGGAACAATCTCCTCCTGAACATCAGTAAGACAAAGGAGCTGATAGTGGACTTTAGTACAAAGCAGGAGAGGAACTACCAGACCCCCGTCATCAACAGGAGCCCAGTGGAGAGAGTGGACAGCTTCAGATACCTCGGTGTTCACATCACGCAGGACCTGTCATGGTCCTGTCACATCAACACCGTGGTGAAAAAAGCCCGGCAGCTTCTCTACCACCTCAGACGCTTGAGAGACTTTAGACTGCCCTCCAAGGTGCTCAGGAACTTCTACTCCTGCACCATAGAGAGCATCCTGACGGGAAACATCACGACCTGGTTCGGGAACAGCACCATGCAGGACAGACGAGCTCTACAGAGGGTGGTGTGATCAGCCGAGCGCATCATCTGCACTGAGCTCCCTGACCTGCACTCGATCTACAGCAAGCGGTGCTGGACTAAGGCCAGGAAGATCATGAAGGACCTCAGTCACCCCAGTAATGGACTGTTCTCTTTGTTGCGGTCTGGGAAGCGATTCCGCTCCCTAAAGGCCAACACAGTGAGGCTGAGGAGGAGCTTCTTCCAGCAGGCGATAAGGTCTCTCAATCACACCTCCACACAGGACTAATAACATCTTTTAAGCTCACAACACTGACTGGACAATCATGGACACATTCATACACACTTGCACTAAATATTTATACATCTGGACAATTGCACGTCACCTTTCATGCATATTTGCACAACCAATGACACTTTAATTCTATATAAATATACACTCTATTTGCAATATTTATTATGCCCTTAATGTACAGTTAATTTTACTAGTTAAAATTATTTCTTTAGTATTTCCTTTTTATTGATTATTGATTTTACGTACAAGCTTTTTATTTTTATTTTTTTTAAGGTCACTGGCGGTCGTATAAGCATTTCACTGCATATTATACTGTGTATGACTGTGTATGTGACAAATAAAATTTGAATTTGATTTGAATTTATAAGCCTTTTAGATTATTCAGGCTATAGTATGCACAGTTATAACGCACATGAGTTCCTACCATACTTTACCACAAGACTTACTAAGCATAACTTTTTAGATTTGTTCCAATCCTCACATTTTAGGGGGCCAATGTGTGGACCATTTCGAAAAATGTGAGAAGTTGATTTTTTTATTAGATGCAGTGTGGGCTGTTTGTGTCACGGGCTGGAGCGGAACGTGATGAATCCAAACGCGAACGATGACTGCAACAGAAGGGGGCGTGGTCGCGGGACGGAAGCGGAGTCGGCAACGAAAGTCTGGCAGCGAGGGTTAGAGGTGGGTTATGGGCATGGGGAGAGGGGTTGACACGCCGCATTGTAGAGGGGAGCAGGAGCTTGACGCCGCACAGATTGATAATCTTGGTGACAGTGAAGGGGCCCAATGTATCGGGGAGAGAGTTTACGAGAGGCGGCCTTTAGGTGAATGTCTCGGGTGGATAGCATGACTCTGTCCTATTCTGAACTTAGGGGTCTGAGAGCGCCTGCGGTTTGCTTGGTCCTTGTATCTTTTGTTGACTCGCAACAAAGTCTTCCTTGCTTGCAGCCATGTCTTTTTGTAGCATCGGATGAAGGCTTGGACATACCTTGGTTGACCTCCGCTTCCTGAGAAGGGAACAGGGGTGGCTGATACCCTAAGCAGCACTGGAAAGGAGACAGGTCAGTTGATGACGAGACCTGGGAGTTTCTACCCAGGGCAGAAATTTGCTCCATGAAGTAGCGTCCCGGGAGGTCATGCATCTCAGGCTGACCTCAAGGGACTGACTCTTCCTTTCAGTCTGGCCGTTAGATTGGGGATGAAACCCTGACGATAGGCTGGGAGTGGCCTTTGAAAACTGGTCCACCACTGTCATGATGCAGGTGTGGTTGTTAGATGCGGGTAGCCCCGTGATGAAGTCCAAGGCGATGTGGGATTGGCAGAGGCCTGAGAAGTCCTGGAGTGTGGGCCCACTCCAGGACTTGGGAATGCAGGGAGAGGGGGACGAAGAGGTGTCTCGAGGGAACGTTGTTAGGCTCAGGTTCGTGGGTCAGGTCTTGCTTTACCTTGGTCTCAATGTCGAGTTCTGCAGCGGTGAGCAAGGAGGTAGGGGGCAAGATTGTGTCCTTGGCGCGGATGTCGTTAGTGGCAGCAAATTGTCTTGAGAGGGTGTCTGGCTTGCCGTTCTTGGATCCTGGGCAGTAGGAGAGGGTGAAATTGAATCTACTAAAGAACAGGGACCATCGGGCCTGGCGGGCATTGAGTCTCTTGGCATTCTGAATGTATTCAAGGTTTTTATGATCAATCCAAACCATGAAGGGAGCCTCCGTCCCCTCTAACCCATGTCTCCACTCTTCCAGAGCAAGCTTAATGGCCAGGAGCTTTCAGTGGGCGTTAGGCGGTGTGAAAAGAAGGAGCAGGGGTGTAGTTTGTTATTGTGTGGGGCTCTCTGGGACAGGACGCCCACTACCCCCGTGCTGAAGGCATCGACCTCCAAGATGAACTGGACTGATGGGTCTGGGATGGTTAGGATTGGGGCAGACTGTTGTTTAAGTTCCGCAAAAGCCTTCTCAGCCTCCGAGTAGCTCTACGAAGGCGGAGATGTGAATCCACTCATCCAGCCAAGTATATAAGCCCCTGGAGAGACGAAGGTAGTTCTTGGGAGGCCAGCTTATCTTTGAACATCTCCGTTAGGCCTTCCAAAAATACATCACAAAGAGCTTGTTCATTCCATCCACTGGTGAGCGCCAGGGTCTGGAATTCGATGGCATAGTCGTAGGCCGAGCGCGTGCCTTGTTTAAGTCCCAGCAGCTTGCGTCCAGCCTCCCTTCCATGACATGAATGGTCAAACACTCTCTTCATTTCCTGGGCGAAGCTCTCGTAATCAGAACAGCAAGGGTCATGGGCATCCCAGAGCGCAGTACTCCATTCCCGGGCTCGTCCTGTGAGAAGCGTAATGACGTATGCCACTTTGGACCGTTCAGTGGTGAAAGTGGAGGACTGGAACTCAAATATTAGTGAACATTGGGAGAGAAAGGAGCGACAGGTACCTGGATCTCCTTCATAGGTGGGGGGGCGGGGAGGCGTGGCTCTCGTCGCTCACTGGGGAATCCATCTTGTGGTGTCGGACTCTTTGGACCTGGCTTGTGATGTCAGCGAGCGAATGCTTTGTAGTGAGCAGCTCCTGCTGATGTGCTCCAAGCAGAGCGCCCTGGCTCTCCAGTGCTGTTTTCAACCGGTCAACGTCAGCTGGATCCATGGCTGGATTATTCTGTCACGGGCTGGAGCGGAACGTGATGAATCCAAACGCAAATGATGACGGCAACAGAAGGGGGCGTGGTCGCGGGGCGGAAGCAGAGTCGGCAACAAAAGTCAGGCAACGAGGCGTCAGAGCTTAAAATGTAAGGTGGACTGCATAGTCAAAGGGGAAGTGTGAGTTCGAAACCGGGAGATCGAAGAGTGGGGCAAAAAAATCAGAATCGAGAAAGCGAAAACGAGAAGCGGAGCGAGTTTGTCAACGTGAAATCAGAAGAGAAAATGAACGTGAGAATATTGAGGCATGAAAACACAATAATCCAGCGATCTGAGCAGCGCAATGCGTGTGCTTAAATCGCTGGGGTAATCAGCATAGGGAATGAGAAACAAGTGAGCAGGTGGGGCGGAAATGGGGGCGTGGGAAATGCGCGTGACGGGCTAGGGGAAAACATGAGCACGTGGGGAGGAGTGACAGTGTGGGAAAAAGACGGCAGACAGGGCGTGAGGCATGACAGTTTGAGTTGATTTTTGCATGGTTATCCGGGGGTTGATGGTATAATGATGTTATATTGTCATTGAACAATTCAGAAAGATTAGTTCTTTTTTTTTTTAACCTCTAGGTTGGAATATTGTAATGCCTTCCAGTCTGGTTGTTCAACTAGGTGCAGAAACACGCATCAGTTAGTTCAAAATGATGTAGTGAGAGTCTTCACTAGGTACGAGAACATCACCCATCTTATCCACACTGTGATTTTAAAACTACTACTTTTGACCTACAGTATAAAGCAGTAAATAGACTTGCATGCAATACTGAGTGAACTGTTAGTGTCTTATGATCTGCCATGCCTACATCAAAGAAAGGATACAGGCTGCTTGTCAGTACGATGTATTATGAAAACTACAGTAGGGGGCAGAGCTTTGTCTTACAAAGCCCAAAAAACATAACCCATACAAAAGTATGGAATAGCCTACCAATGAATGTTCGGGACTCAGACACAGTCTCAGTGTTTAAGTCTAGGCTAAAAACCTATTTATTTAGCCAAGCATTTTTGTGAATAGATTTGCCTTAGGTAAAGGAGAAGATCTGTGGGATTCATGGACAACAAGTATGATGATGAACTGGTATGCTGTCTTCCCCACTCTCACTGATCACTTAGGTTTGTTGACGGTGGAGTGACTAGTTGCTTTACATCCCAGTTCCCCCTCATGTCTGTGTTTCTGTCCCTCCTTGCACTCGGCACTAAATGTACATTCACTTTACACAATCTATTCAATTAAATTTTATTTGTAAAGTGCTTTTAACAATAGTCATTGTCGTAAAGCAGCTTTACACAACCAAAATAATTATTTAAGTTTGTAGGGAATGTGTATGAATCAAAATGGTCAGATTGTCCCTGGTGAGCAAGCCCAGGGCGACAGTGGCAAGGAAAAACTCCCTGAGATGGTAATAGGAAGAAACATTGAGAGGAACCAGACTCAACAGGGAACCCATCCTCATTTAGGTGAAACAGACTTATAAGTTTATACAGAAATGATCTGCATTTATACAGTGTGTTGGGTGGCAGGCAATTCAGCTATAATAGTTGATGTTAATTGATGTTAATATGGAGTCCAGGTAGTTATTGGAGACTCAGGTAGACTTGTAGGAAGTTCCAGTACTGAACTAACGAACTGTCAAGTGCTCAGAGAAACAGCTGCCAACACCAGTCGAGGCCAGAACCGTCTTCTAGGTAGAGAGAATCATCCCCAGACACCAGACGCATCCCAAGAGACACACGGGCATCCATGTGACGAGATCTCCAACCAGAAGCAGGGCACCAGGATGGGTCAGACAGGTCCGGAGGGCAGAGGGAGTCTGGGTCACTGGCAGCTCAGGAATGACATGTGTAGCTCGACACAGAGAGAGAGAGAGAGAGAGAGGAGACAGGGGGAGAGAGGGAAGTGAAAGAGGGGGAGAAAGAGAAGAAGAGGAGAGATGGCAGTTAGGTATGGTCATAGTCACATAATGTATAATGTGAATGTATATTTACTGTAGTGTGCAAGCAGGGACTCCGGCAGGACTAACTATGACAGCATAACTAAAAGGGAGAGCTGGGCAGAAACACAGACATGAGGGAGAACTCGGATGTAAAGCAAACAATCACCTCACCATCAACAAACCTGAGTGATCAGTGAGAGTGGGGAAGACAGCATACCAGTTCATCATCATACTTGATGTCCATGAGTCCCCCAGATCTGCTCCTTTACCTAAGGCAAATCTATTCACAAAAATGCTTGGCTCAATAAATAGGTTTTTATCCTAGACTTAGCCACTGAGACAGTGTTTGAGTCCCAAACACTATTTGGAAGACTATTCCATAATTTTGGGGCTTTGTGAGAAAATGCTCTGCCCCCAGCTGTAGTTCCCTTTCAAAGGCTTTTACTCTATGCTGCGTGAAAACACTATGGGAACTATTTTGTCACGTTGCCAGTTGTGAAGCATGTGTGCAAACACGCCAAATTTTTGGCTATATATAACCTCGGTCAGATGACGTCATCTGATTAGACACAGGTGGAGGTTATAAATACCAGTGAGCCGGCAAAAAACCTCAGGGGCCTGTTTCAGGAAGGAGGTTAAGTGAAAACTCAGTTTGGTAACCCTGAGATAAGAGAAAGTCAGAGTTTTCCGTTTCAAAAAGGCAGGTTTGTCAATCCCGAGAAAGCAAGGTAACTCAAGCCTGTTTCTGAAAGAGAGGTAATTCAATTCAATTCAATTCAATTCAATTTTATTTGTATAGCGCTTTTAACAATTGACATTGTCTCAAAACAGCTTTACACAATCAAAAGAATTATTTAAGTTTGTATGGAATGTGAATGTGTATGAATCAAAATGTTCAGATATTCCCTGGCGAGCAAGCCCGAGGGCGACAGTGGCAAGGAAAAACTCCCTGAGACGGTAATAGGAAGAAACCTTGAGAGGAACCAGACTCGACAGGGAACCCATCCTCATCTGGGTGAAACAGATAGCAGGAAATGATCTGCATTTATATAGTGTTAAGTGTTAGGTTCAGCTATAATAGTTGATGTTAATTGATGTTATAATACTTGATGTAAAATGGAGTCCAGTAGTTATTCGAGACTCAGATAGACTTGTAGAAAGTTCCAGTCCTGAACTATCGAATTGTCAAGTCCTCAGAGAAACAGCTGACCACACCAGTCGAGGCCAGAACCATCTTCTAAGTATAGAGAATCATCCCCAGACACCAGACGCATCCTAAAGAGACACACGGGGCATCCATGCGATGAGACCTCCAACCAGAAACCGGGCACCAGGATGGATCAGACAGGTCCGAAGGGCAGAGGGAGTCTGGATCACTGGCAGCTCAGGAACCACATGTGTAGCTCGACAGAGAGAGAGAGAGAAAGAGTGAAAGGGGGAGACAGGGGGAGAGAGGAAAGAGAAAGAGGGGGAGGAAGAGAAGAGGAGGAGAGATTGCAATTAGGTATGGTCACAGTCACAATGTCTAACGTGAATGTATATTTACTGTAGAGTGCAAGCAGGGACTCCGGCAGGACTAATTATGACAGCATAACTAAAAGGGAGAGCCAGAAGGAAACACAAACATGAGGGCTCCCTGAGATGTAAAGCAAACAATCACCTCACCGTCAACAAACCTGAGTGATCAAATGAGACTGAGGAAGACAGCATCTAAACATACCAGTTCACCATAATACTCTACGTCCATGAGTCCCCCAGATCTGCTCCTTTACCTTATGGCAAATCTATTTATAAAATGCTTGGTTAAATAAATAGGTTTTTAGCCTAGACTTAAACACTGAGACTGTGTCTGAGTCCCGAACACTATTTGGAAGACTATTCCATAATTTTGGGGCTTTGTAAGAATAAGCTCTGCCCCCAGCTGTAGTTTTCATAATACGCGGTACTGATAAGCAGCCTGCATCCTTTGACCGAAGTAGGCGTGGCGGATCGTAAGACACTAGCAGTTCGCTCAGATACTGCGGCGCGAGACCATTTAATGCCTTATATGTCAAGAGTAGTATTTTAAAATCAATGCGAAATTTCACAGGGAGCCAATGCAGTGAAGATAGGATAGGGGTGATGTGCTCATATCTTCTGGTTCTAGTGAGGACTCTCGCTGCTGCATTTTGGACTAGCTGAAGCTTGTTTATGCACCTAACTGAACAACCAGACAGTAAGGCATTACAATAGTCCAACCTAGAAGTGATAAAAGCATGAACTAGTTTTTCTGCATCATTTAGCGACAATATATTTCTTATTTTGGCGATATTTCTAAGGTGAAAGAATGCTATCCTGGTGATATTATCATCCATCTATCATCCATCAACTTTAGGCCATCTAAAGTTACGGTGTGATCTAAGATTTTACTTCTAGCTGTATGCGGTCCTATGACTAGAACTTCTGTCTTATCCGGATTAAGCAGAAGGAAGTTAATTAGCATCCAATTTCTTATGTCCTGAACACATTGCTCAACTTTAGTAAGATGGTTTTTCTCATCAGGTTTTGTTGAGACGTATAGCTGTGTGTCGTCAGCATAACAATGAAAACTAATACCATGCTTACGGATTATGTTGCCCAGAGGAAGCATGTAAAGGGAAAAAAGCAGTGGGCCTAAAACTGAACCCTGCGGAACGCCAAACTCCACTAGAGAACATGCAGAATAATCACCATTTAAGTCTACATACTGATAACGATCGGTCAAATAGGATCTGAGCCAGGAGAGGGCTGTACCCTTAATTCCTACTAAATTTTCTAATCTGTGAAGAAGAATAGCATGATCAATGGTATCAAACGCTGCACTGAGGTCGAGTAATACAAGCATAGTTACACAACCCTGATCAGAGGCCAATAGGAGGTCATTTACTACTTTAATGAGTGCTGTTTCTGTGCTGTGATGAGGCCTAAATCCTGACTGATACAGTTCATGTATGCGATTTCTATGTAGATATGAGCATAGCTGCTCCGCTACTATCTTTTCCAGAATCTTAGAGATAAAGGGGAGGTTTGATATTGGCCTGTAATTGGACAGCTGACAGGGGTCAAGGTCAGGTTTCTTAATTATTGGTTTAATAACTGCTACTTTAAAAGATTTTGGAACATAACCAATGCTGAGTGAGGAATTAATTATTCTCAACATCGGTTCTGTTATTACTGGTACTATCTGTTTAAGAAAATGTGTCGGTATAGGATCTAATATACAGGTTGATGAATTTGCAGAAGAGATGAGTGAAATTAGTTCATTCTCTTCAAGAGGAGTAAAGTATTCTAGGTTTGAATCTGACATGGCTAGGCCAACATCAGTATCAATTACATTGTTTGGCCTCAAAGCCTCAATTTTATGCCTGATATTTACAATTTTATTATTAAAAAAGTTCATGAAGTCCTCACTATTGCATGATGTTGTTGTGGAGATTTCTGTAGTGGTCTTATTTCTGGTTAATTTGGCTACGGTATTAAATAAAAATCTAGGATTATTTTTATTTTCTTCTATAAGAGTGGAGAGATACGTTGATCTAGCTACACTAAGAGCTTTCCTATAGTTCAGGATGCTCTCTTTCCATGTTATTTGAAATACCAACAATTTAGTTTGACGCCATTTACGCTCTAATTTCCGAGCAGTCTGTTTTAAAGTGCGCGTGTGATCGTTATACCAGGGAGCGAGTTTCTTATCTCTAATAATTTTTCTTTTAGCTGGAGCTACATTATCTAAGGTACAACGAAGTGTCGACTCTAAATATTCAGTCGCCTGATCAAGTTCTGTGGGGTCAGACGGTGGCCTAATCGAAGTTGGTAACTCTGGGAGATTACTGATAAAACTCTGTGTGGTAGTTGATGTGAATGTACGTTTAATACGGTAGCGCGGTACTGTGCGTACATTATCACTGTGACACACTTGAATGGAGACAAGATAGTGATCTGAGATAATTTCAGACAGTGGAATTGTGAATACATTTCTTATAATTAAACCGAAGAATATTACTAAATCTAAAGTGTGACCAGCTTTATGAGTGGGTCCTACTACACACTGATTTACACCTACGGAGTCCAGTATGGATATAAATGCTGTTCTCAGAGGGTCTTCTGGATTCTCAAAATGAATGTTAAAATCTCCAGCAATTAACACTTTGTCTACAGAAATGACCAGGTCTGAGATGAAATCTGCAAATTCACTAAGAAATTCAGAATACGGCCCTGGAGGTCTGTAAATTATAATTAGTGGAATCGACTGAGCTGATTTAATATACTTAAATACACTTATGTTACTATAGAGAATTTCAAATGAGTTAAATTTGTGTCGGTGTTTTTGTACGATAGACAGATTATCATTATGAATAACTGCAACGCCTCCTCCTCTACCAGTTAATCGAGGCTGGTGTATGTAGCTGTATCCAGGAGGACTAGCTTCATTTAGAGCTACATACTCGTCCTGTTTAACCCATGTTTCAGTTAAACAGAGTATATCAAACGCCTGATCTGTGATAATTTCATTAACAATAACTGCTTTTGATGTGAGAGATCTAATATTTAACAATCCTAGCTTCAGATCAGAGGTGCCGGCTGCGCATTCAGTATGATCGGAGTTTGTGGACTTTATGTTAATTAGATTATTGAAACAGACTTTCTGGGTCTTTCTACATTTTTGCTTAGATCGGGGAACAGACACAGTCTCAATATGGTGAACCCTGAGTGACGACTCTATGCAGCTAGCAGACGGTTGGTTTAGCCTGTCTGTCTGCTCCCTGGCCCGGGCTCTGGATTGTCACCGATTAACTAGACCTCTACTGAGACTATGAGCTATACTACAGGAAATGAGAGCAGCACCTTCCCGAGTGGGATGGACACCGTCCCGCCCTAACAGGCCAGCTTTGCCCTCAAAGGTCTTCCAATTATCTATGTAGCCCACATTATTTTCGGAGCACCACCTGGACATCCAGCGGTTCAGCGACCATAACCTGCTGTAAGCTATGTCGCCACGTCTCATTGGGATGGGACCAGAGCATACTACTTCATCGGACATCGCCTTCGCTAATTTAAACACCTCTATAAAGTTACTCTTACTAACCTCTGACTGACGAAGGCGTATATCATTAGCTCCAGCATGTACCACTATCTTAGAGAACCTATGCTGTCCTAGAGCCCTAAGATTACCTGCTATGTCCGGTGCTCTGGCTCCCGGGATACACCTAACCACTGCCGCTGGCGCCCCTAAAGGTCTAGCTAATGTCACGTGCCTCAGTATAGAGTCTCCTATAACCAGAGCTCTTTCAGGTTTCTCAGCGGGTGCAGCACTGAGGAGAGCAAACCTGTTGGACACGTGAAGCGCAGAGGAGGTGTGCTCCGGTGGGCTAGCCTTAGCGTTAGCTTTGGCTGAACGAGTATGCCGCCGAGTCGTCACCCACTCGCCCCGCTGTGAGAGCTCTAATGCCGGAGTCGGGGGCTGATTATCTCCGCCTGTGGCACCCAGACTGTCCGCTACAGGAATAACGCTGCTCTCACACTGTCTAACACTCTCTAAAGTCTGGATGCGCTCCTCTAATGCTGATATCTTCTCCGTCAGAGTGCTCACTAACACACACCTATCACAAATAAAATTATCACTAATGACGGAGGAAGAATGTCTAAACATCCTGCACTCTACACACTGAACAAGTTGAACGGTAGACATGATAACGTACCCTCTGTGTCGGAGTTTTAGTTGTTTAGTTGAGGAAACTCGCGCGTTGCGAAACTTTCGCGGCAACAATACGAAAACAGGAAGCTACGTCACCAACAGGAAGTCTGTCTATTACTCAGAGTCAGTTACCGTGGCAATTTACTCTGTGAACCTAACCTGGTCAGGAGCAGGTTTTATTCTCTGAACTCTGAGTTTCTGTAGGTCTCCTCCCCCTTTTTAAAGATGTAGCAGTATTTCTTGCCGTAGCCTTAGTCATTCATTGCCCACATTTCGGACACAAACAGAGAAGACAGTTAGGAGAGTGGCTTGTCCTTTTTTGGAGGATCCCATAGATGAGGAGGCTGCATTAATTCGAAGAGAATTACATTTACGTCGGTGTTAGAATTATTTTATATATAAAGGAGTTGATTCTACTCTCTTGTTCTCTTCCTCATAGATTTGATATTAACGTGTTAAATCTTTCCTGCTGCTATCTTCCTGTCTCCTCTTGCATCTGTTCTTAAAGGTGTGAACGCTCCCACGCTCACCTTCCCAAACTCTCTTTATGTCGCTCTCTCTCTCTCTCCCCCTCTTTCCCTATCTCCCTCTGTCTCCTTCCCCCTCTCCCCCTAACTCGAGCCAACATCTTGTGATCTGTCTCTGCACGGACACCTCTATCTTCCTCTCCTTTGATTCTTCAGGATCTCACCAGGACATTTACAATGGTTCATGCTCTTTGTAGTAACATATGTCTATAGCCCAGGCGTTTGGTCAAATATATATAAACCCCATCTTTTGGTGTTAATAAACAGAGACCTTTCTGACAGACAACGTGTGTGTGTGTGTGTGTTTGACTGAATCTCTCCTGGCACCAGAAAAGCTTACCGAAGCACAGCGGACAGACCGAGCAACACGCCTCTTCTACTATAAAACTTTAGAAAAACTTTACAATCTGGGGGCTCGTCTAACCTTGTCTCTCCAGGAAGGTAAGTTAAGCAGTATTTTTGCTATTGTACTTCCTTCCTTGGTCAGAAAAGTTTTTGAACCAATAGTTTATTTACGTTGTAAATTGGCGTGTATTTGGGTTATATTTTGGAAAAAGAAACTTTATGCGTTTTAATTCGTTTTTGTTTCGCGTTGTGTTTGATATTACTCGCGTTGATTTATTGACTTAAATTACAGTGGTTGTGGATAATTGAAAGATATAGATTAAACTAGGGGTTTTACTAAAACTGAACCGGTGTTGTTAGCATTAAGCTAAAAACATACACAGCGCTGTCGTCGCGAGTACCTACATCATCAAACCGTGTCCCGCTAGAGGAGACGCGCTACTTCGGGTGTGTTTTAAAAAGTTATACGTTCACTAATTTCTGTTGTTTATGTAATTTATGCATTACAATATTGGTAATTTAGTGAGGCATTTGTAGCGTGCACTTTGTGTATAAGCTGGCCCTGGCGTAGAGGCGCGTGGCTATAAAATAAATAAATGAATTGGTTATAGCTATATTCCTTAGAGTGTTCTTTGGAACAGGGAGCGGCGTGCAGTTGCAGTTATACACGTGGGGGGTGCATGAGTTTTATTGTCTCCCTGACGTAGAGGCGTGTGGACTCAGCCCAGCGCACCTGAGGTCCATTTTTCTGAGAGTGTTCTCAGAAACAGGGTAGATTGGCCGAATGCCTTATTAATTCACTATATTGGTATTTGATAAATGTGTGAATAATCTCCAAAGATGTAGAGGCATGTGAGATTTGAAATAGAATCCATATTCCTGGTAGTGTTATCAGGAACGCGGAGATATTGCACATTTTTGATAATACACTTTATAGATTACAGTATTCTTCAGTTTTAAATATATTATGATACACTCTGTTCGAACGTCACACCACCCGTAATTTAAAAAAAAAAAAATAATAATAATAATAAAAAAAAGGCTTGAAGTGTCCGCTTAACTTTGATAAGCTTGGTTTGTTTACTAACTGTAACTTACTAACAAGATGGGAAATGGTCGTTCCAAACAATCTCTTACTCCTAATGATTGGATGAATAATTAAGGATTTGGAATTTTATTCAACCTTTTGTGTCACCTATTCGACAGTAATAGGTTTTAGGAATTAGATTAGATAGGTTTAAAACTGCTTGGTTCTTACACAGGGATAGTTTTGGATTTAATATTACTCAACATTTCACACAACTATTTCAAACAACCTTTGTTAATAATATAGACCTAATTCTCTTAAAAAATTTTCTCTAGCAGGGACCGGACACTAACCTGCCATACAACTCATGTGTCGGGATGGCCGAGTGGTCTAAGGCGCCAGACTCAAGGTGTATACCTTCCTGTAACTAGCCCAGATGATCCAAATTTGCATTTCCTTCATTGATTTGTGGTGATACCTTCATCTCCGTTCAATTTACTAGGCTGAGATGGACTGTCTAAATTAGGCTGTTGTATATCTTTTGCAGAAGGCAAAACCGTTTTAAAGACCCCTAATAATCTGACTATGTTCTCTGATGTGATCCCACAGGTTGATTCTACTGATAGATCTATTGTCATCCCATCCTACTTGTCTTCTGTACCTCCGAGGTTGTGGTCTACTCATGCTAATGAAGTGGGCACAGTTTGCACTAAACCATACACGGCAAAACGTAAAACACTGACACCTGTGTATTGTAAGCAATACCCTCTTTCACCAGATTGTCACGGTCGAACACCAGATGGCGCCATACTCCAAGACTCCATTTTGTTTTCTGTTCTGTTTCAGTTTGGTTTTGGAAGTCAGTATCCCAGAATGCACCTCGGTCAGGAAATGGGAGCACACCTGATCGAGGTTAGCAGCCTAATCGGTTCTAAGATAAACCCCACACTAACACCCCATTACAGAATGCCCGACCTAAAAAGTAGTATAGCGGAGGGGCCTCCCCTGGATATTTTTTGTGGGGGGGCTATGTTCGTGACGCCGAGGCAAGCAGGCTTTCAGGGCAGCAGGCTTGCCATCCGGCGGAACAAGCTGGAGCAAGAGGGCGAACGAGTAACGCAGCCAGATTGGAGAGGGTCGCGGCTGGCAATACGACGCGTGCCTCCAAGGACACAGGACGACGGAACCAGGGGTAGGGAAAAACCCCAGTCGGAGTGTCCACAGACGGGGCACGGCGTGGAGCACCAGCAGCAGAGGCGAGTACTCCAACAGCTGGCTGGGGAACTCATCCAGCAGGTCAATGCGTGCAGAGAGGCCAACGATCTAGAACGCATGCAAACCCTGCTGGAGTTGGGGGCACGACTCCAGGATCAGATCGTTCAGCTGAATCGAAGGTGCCCAGAATCTCCAGAGAGCCCCGTGATGGGCCCAGCCGTTCCAGAGAGCCCCGTGATGGGCCCAGCCGTTCCAGAGAGCCCCGTGATGGGCCCAGCCGTTCCAGAGAGCCCCGTGATGGGCCCAGCCGTTCCAGAGAGCCCCGTGATGGGCCCAGCCGTTCCAGAGAGCCCCGTGATGGGCCCAGCCGTTCCAGAGAGCCCCGTGATGGGCCCAGCCGTTCCAGAGAGCCCCGTGATGGGCCCCGATCTCCCAGAGAGCCCCGTTGAAGGCCCCGATCTCCCAGAGAGCCCAGTGGAGGGCCCCGATCTCCCAGAGAGCCCAGTGGAGGGCCCCGATCTCCCAGAGAGCCCAGTGGAGGGCCCCGATCTCCCAGAGAGCCCAGTGGAGGGCCCCGATCTCCCAGAGAGCCCAGTGGAGGGCTACGATCTCCCAGTCAGCCCAGTGGAGGGCTCCGATCTCCCAGTCAGCCCAGTGGAGGGCTCCGATCTCCCAGTCAGCCTCAAAGGGCATGGGCCAGTTCGATGGCAGCCCTGCCTCGTAAATGACTTTGTGCCTCAACCGCTGTCTGGCTTCGTCGACGACGACACTGAACTATCGCCGCCGCCTCCGCCATGCCTCGACAACGAGCTGCCTTCGGGGACCTCGAGCTGCCTCCTCCGCCATGGCCATGCCTTGTCAACGACGTCGAGCCGTCGGCCAGATTCGGCGGTGGTCCAGCTCCATCTCTGCCCTGCGAGCCAGCTCCGACTCCGCCCTGCGAGCCAGCTCCGACTCCGCCCTGCGAGCCAGCTCCGACTCCGCCCTGCGAGCCAGCTCCGTCTCCGCCCTGCGAGCCAGCTCCGTCTCCGCCCTGCGAGCCAGCTCCGTCTCAGCCCTGCGAGCCAGCTCCGTCTCTGCCCTGCCATCCAGCGCCGTCTCTGCCCTGCCATCCAGCGCCAATGCTCCTCGCTCTGCCGCCCGGCTTCGCCGACGACCCAGCGCCAGTGCTCCTCGCCCCGCCGCCCGGCTTCGCCGACGAACCAGCGCCAGTGCTCCTCGCCCCGCCGCCCGGCTTCGCCGACGAACCAGCGCCAGTGCTCCTCGCCCCGCCGCCCGGCTTCGCCGACGACCCAGCGCCAGTGCTCCTCGCTCCACTGACAAGACTCGGCAACAACCCAGCTCCTGTGCCCACCCTGCCACCCTGCCCAGGGAACCTGTGCTGCAGCCTCTCGGTTGGGAGAACCGACATTGGACCTTGGGGGGGGTGCCCTGGACCACCATTTTGGGCGCTCCGGAGTAGCGCCCTTTGGAGGGGGGGTAATGTCACGGTCGAACACCAGATGGCGCCATACTCCAAGACTCCATTTTGTTTTCTGTTCTGTTTCAGTTTGGTTTTGGAACTCAGTATCCCAGAATGCACCTCGGTCAGGAAATGGGAGCACACCTGATCGAGGTTAGCAGCCTAATCGGTTCTAAGATAAATAGCCTTTTGTTTCCGTTGTTCTGGGTCGGGCATCTGTTCTACTACGGTAATGTTAAGTGGGTGTTTTTGTTCTTGCTCTGATTCTAGGTGTCATGCCATTTCCCCTTGTCTTTAGTTTGTGTTATTCTGTGTTTAAGTTAACTCTGTGTCTAGTCTAGCTCTTTGTTTAGGTTAGCTCTGTGTTTAGGTTAGCTCTGTGTTTAGTTTAGTCTGTGTGTTCAGTCCAGCTCCGTGGTTTCAGTTCAGCTCTGTGTGTTAGTTCAGTTTGAGTCCTGTTTGTACATGTTCACATTTTGGTTCCTTTATTAAAAAACCCTTTTTCACTCTATCACCTCCGCCTCCATGTCTTCTCCAAACCCCACACTAACACCCCGTTACACAGATAAAGAGGCAGGTATTGAGAAATTGATTTTGTCAGTAATAGAACAAGGTGTCCTAGTTCCTACACAATCTCCATACAATACACCTGTTAATCCTATACAAAAGGCAGGTGGAAAAGGATGGAGATTTACCCGAGATTTGCGTAAAATTAATGATATTGTCATTCCTGCAAGTCCTATTGTTCCAGATGTCCCATCCATTTTGACGTCGATACCTCCAAATCATTCATATTTTACAGTAGTTGATTTGTGTTCTGCCTTTTTCAGTGTCCCTGTCAGTGAGCAGACGCAGCCTATATTCGCTTTCACCTTCAAAAACCAACATCTGACCTGGACTCGTCTTCCTCAAGGGTTCAGACTCTCCAGCTGTGTTCTCCTCTGTTGTAAGAGATGACATGGCTTCCCTGACCCTGCCTGAGAAAGTCTGACTTCTGTTATACGCCGATGACATCCTCCTCTCAGCTGAAACTGAGGACTTATGTCGCAAACATTCACTGCACATGCTGACACATCTGGCTGATGTTGGACAAAAGAACATTATCTGCTGATCGCATACAATCTGTTGTCGAGATTCGTCCACCTTCCACGAAGCAAGCAATGATGAGCTTTCTTGGACTTATAAACTATTGTAGGCAGTTCATTCCTGACTGTTCCTACTATGACAAGATATTGCGCCAGTCATGCTCCTCCACTCAACCAGACAAAATCACATGGACGTCTGAGATGAAGGACTCTTTGTTACCTCAAGCGATCTCTAAGTTCAGCTCCAGCATTGGGTCTACCTGATTATGGCAAGCCATTTCACCTATATTAAGGCGGGGGGGTCGCAGCGGGGGGGTCGCAGCGGGGGTCTTAGCCCAAGATCACGGCGGGTCTTATCGGCCAGTTGCATACTTATCTAAAATTCTAGATCCTGTAGCATCAGGACTTCCTGCTTGTCTGCGAGCTGCGGCTGCCTCTGCTCTCATTGTCACGGATGCTGAAAAGATTGCTCTCTCGTACCCCTTAGTATTACACTCTTCTCACCAAGTTATAACGATCCTTAATAATATTCAAACACAGCACATGACAGCTCAACGTCGTTCAGGATATGAAGCTATTCTTTGTGCCACACATAATCTAACTATTAAACCAATATCGACACCCAACACTCCGGCTGTTGTCTTACACCGTCTCATGACACTCTGTGGCCCTGATCAGACCCAACCAGACTGGGCTGATCATGACTGTTTACATGAGATCACCAATACCTTGGCTGTATGCTCCGATTTATCTTCCACGCCTTTAGAGCATGGCACACGTATTTATGTTGATGGCTCTTGTTCAAGGCCTAATGACGACAATGTGACACATTGCGGCTATTCTATCTGTCAGCTGCCCAACATTGTATTAGAAGCTTATTCGTTGTCTTTTCTTTCAGCTCAAGCTGCTGAACTTACCGCTCTTACTCGTGCATGTCTCCTATTTAAAATCAACCTGTTACTATCTTTACGGATTCGCGTTACGCTTATGGTGTCACACACGATTTTGGGAAGATTTGGGCTTTGCGAGGTTTTAAATCAGCTGATGGAAAGCCTATTTCACATGCTACTCTTGTGACTGATCTTTTACAAGCTAGTTTACTCCCATCGCAATTGGCTACTGTATAGTGAAGGTCAAAGGTCATGCATCTGGTGACTCTGAAGAGGTTTTAGGTAATTGTTTAGCTGATGAAGTTGCCAAATGGGCCGCTAAAGAAGCCCCTTTGTCCCCACAGGTTTGTAGGGATACAGTATTCTCTTTGACGTCCCATGTCTCTGTTTTAATTTGTCATCTGACATCGACCTTGCCTTTTTGCAAACCCATTCATTACCTGAAGATCTACATTTTTGGTCTTCCCGTAAGTGTTCACCTGGCAGCAATATGCTAATTCGGGATGAGAACGGCCGTATAGCTCTTCCCGCATCTGTCCTCCCGTTATTAGTGTGTCATTTTCATGGTATTTCACATGTCGCAAAACGGGGGGTAATCCGTATGATTGAGGACAGATTCTGCATTCGCAATATCAAACAGGCTACACTTGTTCTATTAGATTCCTGCTTGATCTGTGCTCGTGCAAATACACAAGGACAACATGTTAAACATGATGCTTTGCCAATGCCTATTGCACCATTCCAATGCTTACAAATTGACTTTACACACATGCCACCTGTCAGAAATCTGAAATACATGCTTGTAATCGTAGACAGATTTTCTAAATGGGTAGAAGCATTTCCATGCTCAAAAGAAAATGCAACGATAGTAGTTAAAATTCTGGCTAAAGAAATCATTCCTAGATACGGTATTCCAACATCTATTGACAGTGATAATGGCACGCCATTCGTCTCCAAAGTGACACAAAAATTGTGTAAATTTTCAAGCATTGATTGGAAATTTCACATCCCCTTCCATCCCCAAAGTTCTGGTGTGGTAAAGAGGATGAACAGAACAATCAAAGATAGGTTGACAAAAGCCATCCATGATGGATACAGGTAAGAATTGGGTTGACCTGTTACCATCTGTGCTTTGTGAAATTAGAATGACACCCAATTCTACAACCAAACTTTCACCATTTGAGATTATAATGGGACGACCATTCCCCACCCCCTGGGTAAAAGGTAACCCTGGTGTTTCCCTTACAGGTGATCTGGACGTGATTGTCGGCGATTATACGCAAGCGCTCATTGAAAAACTGAACAGTGTTCATGGTAATGTCTCTGCTTCTCTCCCTCTGCCTACAGACAAGCCTACTCACTCTTTCATCCCAGGTGATACAGTGCTGGTGAAAAGTTTAGATCCAAGGAAGGTGGGGGATGCTGCCTACAGTACACCTACAACAGTAATTGCAGTGACACGCACAGCTGTTCTCACAGACTCACAGCCACAGTGGATTTACGCCAGCCGCGTGAAGAAGGCACCGCAGATGACTCTGACTGCTTGACATAATCGACCACTCACAAGATCTCCTAGCCCGCACCGAGGGGCTAGTGGAGCAACATACGCCCAGAAGACACCTCAAAAGGGGGCTCCTGTCGCTTCTCACCTTTTACACATACACATATAGGTTCAACTTTGTATTAGTTTGCTTTTTCCACATTTTATTTTTGTGCCAACGCCTGATTACGTATGTAGTGTGAATTTCATTTGTAATTGTGATTCTAGAAGTGATTTAATCCTGACTATCTTCTTCCTTTATCACCCTTCTTATAATCATCGTTGCTGACTCTACTAATTATGAATCTCTGCTTCTTCACGTTAATATCTCTTGCTATGTTAAATTACTGACATTCACAAATTCTTTTAGAATTTAAGAGGGCAACTGTTAGAATTATTTTATACATAAAGGAGTTGATTCTACTCTCTTGTTCTCTTCCTCATAGATTTGATATTTGCTATTTCTGTACAATATCGGGGATGCGGAGCATATTAGTAAGGCCACTGTATGCAGAGCTGTACGGAAAGTGTGCTTCGTTCTGAAACACTCACCACCACCACAAAAAAATTAATTAAATAAATGAAATTAAATAAACACAAGTCACAACACTTTATTTGGTCTTCTTTATTTCCTAAAAATTAAAACGTCACACATTACTTATTATCTATTATACTGAAATATTTTAATATTTTAAATGTAAACTTACGCATTGCGATGGATTGGCACCCTGTCCAGGGTGTACCCCGCCTAGTGCCCGAAGTCTCCTGGGATAGGCTCCAGGTCCCCCGCGACCCTGAACACAGGATTAAGCGGTATAGAAAATGAATAAATAAACTTACGCATTAACGTGAGCAGCTACAGTGGGAGCCACGCCAAATAGCCGCTACCGTGCAAACGACGTGTAAACGACGTGTGAATGCCCTATGCACGCCGTAATCCCCCCTCCCTTTTCTGCCAGAAATGCGTGTCAAGATTTCACAGTAAACACGCCCATTCAAGCCCTATTTATTCATTTACCTGGTGCCACCACTAGATGGCGCTTCGTTCTCAAGAACACGTTAAAACAAGCCAGCTGTGCCGAGTTGCAATCACGTGATTTTAACAACCCGCCTCCACCCCCGCCGAACTGACGCTGCCAAACTACAGAGATGAAGATGGCGGCTTAACGGACTATTCGCGGTAAGTGATGTTTTATTTTATATAATGTGTTTGGGGTAGTTTACAGTTTATTTCCCAGTTTAGTTTTTTATTGGCCGTTTTAAATATCACTGGCAGCACCAGCAGCGGTCAGATGTGACTTTAGAGAACTTAATGGTCTGTTTACCAAGTCTGGAGTTAATATTACAGCTTACTGTCAGTGTCACAAACTCACAATGTCACTCCACTTTAACTCAAAAACATGCTCAAGCATTGACAATACTATTAATATCCCTATTACAGAAGCTGCACTACCCGATGAAGAGTGTTTGTGTTCTCTGTAAATACTGAGAGAATCTCACCGCGTATTCTCTGGATAAATTCAGCGGTTATTTATTCTTTGGTTAAGAGTTAATCTGCAGGTTATTTCTGTGACTGGAATATAATGTGATGCAGTTGATGAGGGACACAGACTGAGGATAGCTGTACAGGAGATAGTAACGCTCATAACCGGGTTTATATTTTACACACTTTGGCTGTGACTTTCCGCGGTAGCGCGAGCGCTTAGTTAACGAGCTGAATAACAACACTGAAGTGTTTATTAGTTAAGGAGGAGGGGGGAGGGGGGAGGTGTGTGTGAGGGGCTTCAGTAAGTTATAGTTTGGCTTCAGGGATGAACTAATGCTCATATACGAGTGTTATATTGCTTAACTTATTTATATGAGAAGCGCATTAAGTAAATTCTTGGTTAATTTAATTCAGACGATAATACAGACAGTCAGTGGTTAACACTAACACTGTTCACTGGTTAACATTAGCACAGGCAGTTTATTTACATTCCAGAATTCCCAAAACAGTATTTTACACACTCTGTGGTAAATAGGTTTATTAATATATTTTATTTTTATTAGAACTATATGTTCTGTAAAGTTTATTTATCTTTGTCTTGACTAAATTCTCCTGTTGTCTTTAAGCAGAGCTCCGCTGTGGAGGATTGGGGGGTCAGACGGCTGACGGCTGGACTTTTGGAGCTACAGGACTGGAGGAGCCTGAACAAGCTGTTGAGGGAGCTGTAGGAGGGATGACGTCACAGTCCGACAGCTTTAGAATGATGTTTGGTCAGGTCTACTGTATATTCTGAACATAGAACTGCAAAATATCTGATACAGTACTTTGGGGGAAACAAAGACTTAAACTGTTCCATGTTTAATAGTTTTGATATTTGAAAAATTAATATTTTAATATAAAAGGACTATAGATAGAGACTTATAAGCAGCTGGTGTATCTGGATAGTTTAATGAACTTTAAGCAAAAAGACAACATGTATTCACCTGTTTTATACAAATTACTGTTTTAACTTTGACTAGTTTTGGGAGAATAAATTGAATTGCTAAAGTCATGTTTGCGTGTTTTAATTTTGGGGGATTGTTTGGGTATTTAAAAAACCTTTAGTTGAACCAACAACTTCAATTGGCAAAAAATGGGACACAACTTTGTTTTAAATAGTCAAAGAGTTGGGCTGAAAATCATAATAATAATAATTGGTCATAGAAACAAATGAAAACAGTTAAACACTTGATCATATGTAAATGTATTTGTTTTTGTGATTATGTGACCCATAATAATTTTTTCTCAGTATAAATGAATGTTTTGGGTTTTAAGAACTCCAAAAGAGCAACGACAAACTTAGGAGGAGTGGAAGGTGAGAAACCTCAATGGAGAATACTGAGTATGACATGGTGTTAATTACTCTTTGTGTGTGTGTGTGTGTGTGTGTGTGTGTGTGTGTGTGTGTGTGTGTGTGTGTGTGTGTGTGTTTTTGGCGGGGGATGGGTGTGCGTGTTAATGCCTACGGAGAAATGCAGGAGACACACATCCACACCTCTCCATTCATCCATCATTGATCAAACCTACTGTATGAACACGGCTGTTCAGCAGTTCTAAACACAAGCGCAGTGTCTGTTTTTGTCCTTAACTAAAATCCTTCAATACGTTAATAATGAATTTATTTTGCTGAATAAGGTAATAAGCAATATTTAAACCAAACCAGTAAGTTAAGTGTTCCATACATTAAAGTACTGTGTATAACCAAGTGCCCTAGCAAACACAGTTACAGTTTACAGTACAAACAAAGAGTGTGCGCTGGGGGGATTGGAAGGTGACTGAGAATACTCATTTACAAGACAAAAGACGGTCAGAGGCAGGGACGTTCTAGACCAGGTGGGGAGGGGCGCAGTCAGAAATTTGAAGGGGGCATCATGATTGAGCACTGTTTCTCCCTGGGCTTACTGTATAGTAACAGTATTGTATTTGCTGAATTGTGTTGAGGCACGCAAACCCCCTGACCACAATAAGGTGGCAATCCCTCAGGGGGGAAACTAAAAAATAAAAATTAAAGAAATAAAATAAAATATCCTTAATCCAGATTTTATCAATCAATGACATAACATTTATCTAAGCTGGATGGTCAAATTCTCAAAAACGTTTAACCTAAAGTAAGACTTAACACACTATAACTAAAATCTTTACAAAACTGAAAGGTTGTCTTATGAATAATAAAAAATACAAACTAAATTAAAACAGATGGGCTATTGAACAGATCATAATATGTTTTTTGTTTTCTGATTATAAATGATAGATGGGTTGATTTTAGAAAGGCTAAATGAAATAGCTAGTTTTGGCCCATCTGTTTCCATTTAGTTTGTGTGAGTGTGTGTATATATATATATATATATATATATGTATGTATTATTAACATATATGTTAATAATTTACACCATGATAACATGATAAAAGTATTTATGTTTTTGTATATATTTTTAAATGTTCAAATGAACGTTTCAGAGTATATAATTTGTCGTGTCATCTGTGATTGAGACCCATGATAATTTTTATAGGTAGTAAGCCAGGTTTTAGTAACCTTGGATAAATCACCATGTAAGCCCTCTCTCGCGCACGCGCTCTCACGCTATCTCTTGCACTCACACGACACACACACACACACACACACACACACACTGTACACACACAGACACACAAATAACACTTGAAATCGCGTAACCAAATGAAACTAGGGTAAAAAAATATATAAGCAGTAAAAATACAGTAGTATCCTGTAGGTGATTCCTGTCCTGTGATAACAGGCACTAACACTCTAGAATTGTTTACTTCTGTTAGTTTTGTTTTCAAGTGTGAATGTTTATAGGGATTAAATCTGTCTCTGCTGCTGCATCTATTCACCATTATGATAAGTGATTGATGCCCCATCTGATCTTTGACGTGGGACATTATGCTGGTTAAATGACTAAAGACACACTGATCCGTATAGGCAGATATTTGTTCCAGATATTATGCGCCATTAATCAATTTGTTATGCCAATTTGACTATCAGCGAAAACATCAAAAATATAACAAAAACAAACCCAAGCAGAAGTTAAATTTTAAGCTTAAGCTTTACTTTTAAATTCAAATTTTATTTGTCACATACACAGTGCGATATGCAGTAAAATGCTTTAGGTGAGGCTCGAACTCGGCATTGCTTCACCTGGACCGCTTTATAAGTATCACGCGCTAACCGATTGCGCCACGGGAGCCACACGGAAGTTGCTCTTGTCAGAGTATCCTCTCTCTCTCTCTCTCTCTCGTGCACACACACACACAACACATGAAATTGCTTAAAACCAAACGAAATATAAGCAGTAAAAAAAATCTGTAAAAATACATTAGTATAACAGGCTCTGGAACTTTTTCCAGAAAAAGTTCCCTCTGGAACTTTTTTACTATTGTTTCCAATTGTTTATTGGGATTTAATGTGTCTCTGCTGCCGCATCCATTCACAGTTGTGATAAGTGATTAATGCCCCATCAGATCTTTTGACGGAGGAGCATTATGCATGATTAAATGACTAAAGAAATACTGATCCATATGGGCAGATATTTGTTCCAGGTTGCATGCGCCATTAATTGCCTTTCTTATGCCACTTGTTGACTATCAGTGAAAAAAAAAACATCATCAAAAATATAACGAAAACAAACCCAAGCAGACGTTACATTTTGAGCTTTACTTTGCAGGAAAATATTATCAATCCGTATATTAAATGGAACTAGGTAAAATACACCATAATGTAAAATACTGTACATAGCCCGCGTTTTTATTCCGTACCTACAATGATCGGTATAGACAAATTACAGCCGCTACCGTGTCTTTAAGGATCATTTCAGAATGTCTTAAAAAATATTTCACTAACTAGTTTTATTAAGTCATTATTAAATAATAAATAGCATAATCATCATGGGTTGTGTATTGAGTGATTTAACAAATCTGTTTTATTAATCGTTTTGTTGTTGTTGTTTTTTACCACGTCATCTATTTATGAAACTATGTTGACAATACAAGAACTGTCTATATATTAAAGATATGTATTGGGCTTCCTGGACACTGCAGTTAACTGTGCCAGTCAATGCTCCATCTGGCGGAATTATACGGCATTGCAACCATCTTTTTAGAAAGCGCATGGGGGCGTTTATGGGGCGGGGCATCGTTAACTGCGTCATCGCGGGGGATCACAGTCCGTGCACGAAGCGTGCATGGTGCCGTCATGATTCCGTCATGGATCCATCATGCTCCAGGCGGCTGTTTTACATGGCTCCCACTGTATGTTTTCCCATGCTACCTGTCTCTGTTTCGCCGATGCAGTGGTGTTACTTTTTTTTTTTTTTTTAATATGTGCTCATATTCGTTTGCATGAGCACATATTTAAAAAAAAAAAAAGTAACACCACTGCATCGGCGTAACAACGTAAGTTTGCATGAGCATATCAAGTTTAGCTGGGGAAAAAATGCAGATCTCTTTTTTTTTCTGCTGTTGCCATAGTGATATCTGCGCTCCATTGATAATGGCTTTTTACAGATGTCGCCATTAAAAACGCACGTTTCGAGAAAAGGGATCCCGTGACTTGCCGCGGCTTTGCGCGGCTGCGTGCGGGAAGCTGTGCCCTTCATTACCTGTAGGGGGCAATCGTGTTTCAGTCTGAAGTATTGTGTGTCTACTGAAGCCCGAAAATGTGTCCAAATTAAACCGCGCATGCGTGTTTGGAGATGCTGTGCCCGCGCTGTGGATCAGTCGGTTGGGAATCATCACGGAGGTTACAACACGGCGTGGCTGCAGCTGGAGTTTGTCGTGTTCGAGGTAAGTTTACCTTTCTGTTTTGGATGTGATTCTCGCATTGCAGACAAGAAAAAGAAGTCGAGTCATCCTGTGACCTTGCATGCTTAATCTTTCCACACATGATTCTTGCTTCTCACTTTTTCCTTAATCTCCGGTTCGGTTCTGGTTTCGGTCTGTTCTCATGAGTTGTGAAGCGAGAGGAACAAAGTATAAATATTGTTCATTTGCTAAATTAAGTATCATGAATTTTAATTGAATATCTATCTCTATTTTTTTCACAGCAGTTTGTGACTGAAAGTGTGTCTGCATCTGACTTCAGGAGTTTCCTGACCAACCGGATCTAACGGTCATATTTAAAAATCATAAAGTACAAAACGTTTCTGTTAGTGTTTAATTTTGTTTCTATGATTAATACTTATTTGTGGTGTTTTATGTTTTGTACATCTTTTCAAATTGAGACCTCATTTGTAAGTTACTGTTTTCTCGTTTTTATATAAATTAATCAAATGTTTGCTTGTTATTAAATGTATTTTTTATTTTAAAAAAATAAAATAAACGAATCTGTTTTATTATTAGCTGAGAGTGTGGTTTATTTATTTATCATATTTGGTCATTGTAACATGCATTAGGGAGCATTATCTCTGCGAAGTGTGTCTGCTATCTGTGAATTAATTACCTTTACTTGGCTATTTTAAATAAATATAATTTGTGCATTAAATATAATTATGTATCTTTTACTTGATTTCTTTGATTGTTTCTTTGATTATGTGTAAAGAAAATACAATTTATATATTCGTGTTTAATTACAAAAAACATGTTAATGGTTAGTGATTGTTGCAGACATTCACATTATTTTTTGGGGAAGAGCTTGGCTTGTACAGGCTACTCATCAGCAGTCGGCACCCCGCTGTAACCAGCAGATCAAAGGAGCAGTTATCGGCTGACACGTAGCCTTCTGAGTTTGGAGACCCACAGAACCCCCACTGTATTATAATGCCTCTTCTCACCTTTCATTCATGATTTCGCTGATGGGGGAATTCGTACAATTGGGGGTTTTAAAAACAATTAACAAGGCCGAGTAGACGTCTCTGCCTAAAATGTTTTTCGCCAGCAAAACAAAACACCTCTCTCTCTCTCTCTCTCTCTCTCTCTCTCTCTCTCTCTCTCTCTATATATATATATATATATATATATATATATATATATATATATATATATATATATAAATTCACAATCACATTCCAGCTCTTATTCCCAGCCGTGGTCAAATAATGGATGAAATAATTATTCAATGCTGGACACAAACAGCAAAAAAAAAAGCACTTTATTGCTTTTCATCATGTTTTTTGCTGTTTGTGTCCAGTATATATATATATATATATATATATATATATATATATATATATATATATATATAAAAAAAAATATATATATATATATATATATATAGTTAATTCATGTCTATGATCTAAAAAAATATAAAAACATATGATCTTTTTGAGTTATGAGTTGTTTTTTATTATTCATAAGACAACCTTTCAGTTTTGTAAATATTCTAGTTATAGTGTGTTAAGTCTTTCTTAAACGGTTTTGAGAATTAGACCATCCAGCTAAGATCAATATTATTAATATTAAGCATTTTATTTCTATTCATTCTATGCTTTGCTGGAGAAATACATTTTAGGCAGAGACGTCTCGGTCTTGTTAAATAGTTTTAAACCCCTGAATTGTGCCAATTCCCCCATCCGAAACCGGTTTGATAACTTCTCACCTATCAAAGGTGAGAAGAGGGACTGAGCTGTAAGTGAGTGCGCTTTCACGTTTTACTGTAAAGACACACACACACATACAGGCACGTGCAGAGGGGGGAGGGCGGCGGGTGCTTGAGCACCCGCCCCTTTCCTCCAGGATGCCTCGAGCATGGGCGTAAATTTCATTTAACAGTAGGGGGGACAATAAATATAAAATTTCTCATGAGCAATTTTTGAAGGGGACACATATAATACAGTCAAATTGTACTTATAAAGATATGTCCCCACAGTGAAAAACTTTGCTTCTATCATCATTATTGTAGCACGGAGACTGCACCATTATGGTTATTTTCAAAGTTTTTCTCAGGTTCAATGACAAAGCAGATTTTTCTTCAAAACTATTTATTGCATTGTTTATGTTGTTTACAGTCAAGCCATCAACATACAATAAAATGTAAACATGAGATCTAAACTAAAAACTGTGCTGCCTGTGCTGGTGCTGGCAATATCATCTCTTTGTTCTGCTGTCTCCGGCTCCCTCCCTGGTCCTGAATCTGCCCCTTCCTCTACTCTCACTGTCTCAGAACACACTGACTCCTGAAGCAGAAAAAAATGCAGGAAAAGATGTTTTCCATACTCATACTAACTAACTTGTTTACATTATACTTGCTAAATTGAAAGATCATACTGTAAATTGGTGAGCCTATTACTTTCTACTAAACAGCCACAACTTAAAAAACATTAAAGAAATTGTTCACCCCCCAAAAATTGTAAAAAATCTGTCATTATCCCTTCAATAAAAGCACCACATTTACCCAACACTGTACATCTGATTGACCCTGGTCTACCTGTCCCTCAATAATTTCTGTCTCCTTTGCCTGTGATTGATATTGTGACATTAGTATTTTCATAAGCACTCGTTCTTAAAGCCAAATTTCCTTAATATGTGAACTTGTACTTACTTGGCGTTTAAGTCACTGAAAAATTATATTATGTCCATTTATCTAGGACACTGCAAGGCAAGTTTATTTATACTGTAGCACATTTCATACACAATGGTCATTCAAATTGCTTTACATAAAGAAAGTAAAACTATCAAAAAATAATCACAACAATAAAAACAAGGAATAAAAAAAGGTTCAAAATTGTATTTAAAATTAATTAAGACACTTAGAACAGAATGGATATTGATTATACAAAAATATACAATTCGGACTAGGCACAGTGCTCATTTAGTAAATGTACAGCTAAACAATATGCTAATTGTGGCCGTTAATGTTAAGTTAACATTATGCCAAGTCGTCACAAATAAAACACTGCATGGGAAACGGTGTTTGTCGTGTTAGTTGCAGTGCACTTTTTTCAGCGGATTTTTCCGCTACTGCGGATCAGTTTATCAACTTGTAATATACAGTATCTCACAAAAGTGAGTACACCCCACACATTTTTGTAAATATTTTATTATATCTTTTCAAGGGACAACGGTAAAGATATAAAACTCTGATAGAATGTAAAGTAATCAGTGTACAGATTGTATAATGGTGTAAAGTTGATGTCTCCTCAAAATAACTCAACACACAGCCATTAACGTCTGAACTGCTGGCAACAAAAGTGAGTACACCCCTAAATGAAAATGCCCAAATTGTGCCCAATTAGCCCTTTTACCTTCCCGTTGTCATGTCACTCGTTAGTGTTACAAGGTCTCAGGTGTCCTTGGGGATCAGGTGTGTTAAATTTGGTGTTATCGCTCTCACACTCTCATACTGGTCACTAGACGTTTAACACGGCACCTCATGGCAAAGAATTCTCTGAGGATGTGAAAGAAAGAATTATTGCTCTACACAAAGATGGCCTAGGCTATGAGAAGATTGCTAACACCCTGAAACTGACCTGCAACACGGTGGCTAAGACCACACAGCGGTTTAAAAGGACAGGTTCCACTCAGAACAGGCCCTGCCATGGTAGACCAAAGAAGAAGAAGAGTGCACATGCTCAGCGTCATGTCCAGATGTTGGCTTTTGAAAATAGACGTGTGAGTGCTGCCAGCATTGCTGCAGAGGTTGAAGGGATGGGGAGCCAGCCTGTCAGTGCTCAAACCATATGCCGCACACTGCATCAAATTGGTCTGTATGGCTGTCGTCCCAGAAGAAAGCCTCTTCTAAAGATGGTGCACAAGAAAGCCTGCAAACAGTTTGCTGAAGACAAGCAGACTAAGGACATGGCATACTTGAACCACATCCTGTGGTCTGATGAGACCAAGATAAACTTATTTGGTTCAGATGGTGTCAAGCGTGTGTGGCGGCGACCAGGTGAAGAGTACAAAGACAGATGTGTCTTGCCTACAGTCAAGCAAGGTGGTGGGAGTGTCATGGTTTGGGGCTGCATGAGTGCTGCCGGCACTGTGGAACTACAGTTCATTGAGGGAACCATGAATGCCAACATGTACTGTGCCATACTGAAGAAGAACATGATCCCCTCGGATGTCACCCTCGGGCTTGCTCACCAGGGACTATCTGAACATTTTGATTCATACACATTCACATTCCATACAAACTTGAATAATTCTTTTGATTGTGTAAAGCTGTTTTGAGACAATGTCAATTGTTAAAAGTGCTATACAAATAAAACTGAATTGAATTGAATTGAATCCCCTGCCTTCGGAAACTGGGCCGTAGAGCAGTATTCCAACATGATAATGACCCCAAACATACTTCCAAGACAACCACTGTCTTGCAGAAGAACCTGAGGGTAAAGGTGCTGGACTGGCCAAGCATGTCTCCAGACCTAAACCCTATTGAGCATCTGTGGGGCATCCTCAAACGGAAGGTGGAGAAGCACAAGGTGCCTAACATCCACCAGCTCCGTGACGTGATCAAGGAGGAGTGGAAGAGGATTCCCATGACAACCTGTGAAGCTCTAGTGAACTCCATGCCCAAGAGAGTTAAGACAGTGCTGGAAAATAATGGTGGCCACACAAAATACTGACACTGGGAACAGTTTTAACATTTTCATTTAGGGGTGTACTCACTTTTGTTGCCAGCAGTTCAGACTTTAATGGCTGTGTGTTGAGTTATTTTGAGGGAACATCAACTTTACACCATTATACAAGCTGTAAACTGGTTACTTTACATTCTATCAGAGTTTCATCAGAGTTCTTTAGCGTTGTCCCTTGAAAAGAAATAATAAAATATTTACAAAAATGTGAGGGGTGTACTCACTTTTGTGAGATACTGTATACATTTTAGGAATATATTAACATTTGCAGACATCATTATATGTTGAATGGAACTTGTAAGCCTTTGAATGGTGTTAAAAATACTTGCAAAACAAGTATTGCAGCCATACATTGGAGGGAACTTCTGAGGTGGTCAGTGATTGATGGCACGGTCGGTCGGAGGGGGTTGTGATCACACCTCTCGGTCAAATATCTCTCCACTTGGAAGCAAAAACATGCAAGGGATTTCAGCATCTCGACGCACATACTAAGCTGTTTATAAAGTAGATACTGTTTGTTTTTTCATTTTGTAATCTTTCCCGTGTTTACTGTGTACTGTATGTATATTAATTTGTATATTAATTTTTTAATGAATTACTGTAAATAAACTACACATTCCGTTGATTTACCAGAAATGACTTTTCTGTTTTTTGTGTGTGCTAAACTAAACTTCAGGGTCAAAGTAATATCGATTTTATTTGAAAAGTATTATATATTTACAATGCTGATAAGTTCAAGCTTAGATTCATATATAAACTGCTTCAAAGTCTTTCCACCCCGTGACCGCTGAAATCTGACAGACGCAGGGCTCAAGGGAGGTGTGTCTGTGTGTGTGTGTGTGTGTGTCTGTGTGTGTGTGCGCGTGCGCTTCAGCCTGTCCTTTTTTCAGCTGATTTTTCCGCTACCGCAGATCAGTTTATCAACTTGTAATATATACAATGTGCAGAATATAATATGTGCAGACATTTATTTGAGGGTGCGCTGCCCTCTCTTGCCCTTACGTAGAGCCTACGCACACACACACACACACCTATCTATCTATCTATCTATCTATCTATCTATCTATCTATCTATCTATCTATCTATCTATCTATTATATAAATACACATTTGGAATCTGCATCTACATTTTCTGTTACAAGTATAGAATTAGGTTCAGCTGAAACTCATGATCAATGGTGTTAGGCTACTTATGTAGTGATAATTAGTTTCAGCCAAATCATTAAAACTAACAATGGACTATGGCACACTCTTGAAAGGGGATATGAAGGTGTTATTCATTTATTTATTCTCTACAAGGGTGCGAACTACAGTACACAGACCACAAACTGTAACTTTCTCTTACTACTATAAAAATTCTAAATATAAACAAACAAAATACAGCTTTTTTTCCTCAGAGGTAAACGGAAAAGTGAAGTTGTTCAGCTGTTTACTGTCACTGCAGCTTCTTCAAAGTCTTCCCACCCCGTGACCGCTGAAATCCGACACGACACCACGTTAGGCTACGTCTTGATTCATTTGTATACCGACGGTGATTGGATGTTTCCCAAGGGCTCAGGGGAGTGTGTGTGTCTGTGTGTGTGTGTGTGTGTGTGTGTGTGTGTGTGTGTGTCTATGTGTGTGACTCTAAAAAAAACTCTAAATATAAACAAACAAAATACAGCTTTTTTTTCAGAGGTAAGATGTTCAGTGTCACTATGCAGATGTTACACTCAGTGGAGTTACCGAAATCTTTGGTTTAGTTCTCATTGAGTTGCCACACATCATTTCCACATTTCACTCGCTTTTATTACTCTTATGTGAGCATAAACAGTGAAACATTCCACAGGTTTATAATACACCGTGGCCAAGTGAACCACGTTCCCATCGAACGAAACGAGGCACAATCGTGGTGTTTGCTTCGGTTATGACACACCATAGTTTATTATCTGCTGTGGTAGATCTGATTATTTATTCAAACACAATAATAAAGCTTTATATCCTCAGGAGGGCTCAGTACATTGTTTTAGCAATAGTTTCACGGATGCGAGTTCAGAACTAATCTAAAAAATAAAAAAACCATCCGAAGCTTCAAATAGAATGAATGAACTAATGAATTTTATTAAAACGTTAGAAAATTAAGTAGAGCTAAATCCCTAAATCTCCTTAGAAAATATCACTGATTATCAATGCGAGAATGAATGGCGAATTGTCATATGGCGAGGGATAGGCTTCAGTGAAATTTATATAATTGATATATATGTAATTGATATACTGTATATACAGACGTGTGTGTGTCATTTTAATTCAAATGAACATTTTAATGCTTTCTGATACACTTATCAACTTATCCACATACACTTATCAACACAAACTCTCCGTGCACGCACACACAATCTCTAAAAAATTTATATTAACAACATACATATACAAATAAACAAATGTAGGTGTAATAAAAGTAGTCGTGATGTCAGTACTCGCCCAGCAAACCAGCCTTTTGCAGCGGCTTAAAACGTATGAATTATCTTCAAATATAAAAAAAAAAAAAGCGAAAAGACACTCGATTATTTTGCATAGGGTATTTGTTTAATTCAAAAAGTTCGTAAAAACACTTTAAAACGAGAGAAAAACTGTTAAAATCCTCGTTCGCCTTCTCAGCGTTAGGTTGCGAGTGACGTCATGATTTGAATCTGCGCGCCACCGGGGAAACATAGGGAAACTGACTTTCCCGGACCACCGGCTTTTAGTTAAAGTCCTTCCATGCGCCATCTGGCGGATATTCAGTGAAGCACAACACATTAATTTTAAATTCCCGAATGTTGCCTCCGGCAAGTCGCGGCACGCCGCGCGCTAAATTGCGGCCTCTCGCGGGAAAACACGCGCAGTCTTAAAGGCGACATCTGTAGAGTTACGGTGTACATGCTTAACTCTGAGTTAGTCCACTCAGAGTTGATTGACCTTACTCAGATCAGCTGTTCTGAAACCGAAAACTCTGAGTTTTTAATCTCTGGGTCAATCAACTCAGAGTTCAAGTTTAAACTTCGAGTTGTTTGAACCTCCTTTCTGAAACAGGCCCCCGATCATTTGTCTTCATGTTGACATTGTGATCGCGTGTGTGCAGCAAGCATTTAAAAAAAAAAAAAGCCATTCTAAACAGAGAGGAAAAAACTATAAAACTCACCAGATATAATCGCGGAGTTTAGTGTCTCATGCCCGTGTGGTAACCGTCTTTCTGAAGACGATAGTCATAACCTCTGTTTTGAATGTTTGGGTGAAAGCCACGCTCTCCTTGGACTTGAAGGAGAGTGTGAGCAGTGTGATAATCTCCAAATGAAGGTGCTACGAGCGCGTCCCGCGTTCTTTAGGGAGCCACGAGCCGCTCTGCACTCCTGGGGCTCACAGGTTGATTTGGCCAAGGCACGAGAGACAGAGTCCCTCCTTTCTCTCGCCCCCTCCCCAGATCAAGCGCACTTCGGTGCTTCTCGTGAGTGTTTGGGAGAGACTCACTCTCTTGCTTCTGTAGATATGGATGTAGCTACCTCAGAACGATCCTCTAGAGATGATAAAGAGTATGAGGAGTTAATTGAGGTTATAACACGCGCAGTCGAACGATTACACATTGACTGGCCACAGGAGCAAGCTCACCCAAAACGATCGAAATTAGATGAAAGATTTCTGTCGGGTGGCCAGGAGATGGCGCCACAACGCCGCTCTCTCCCCTTTTTTGATGATCTCCACAATGAGTTATCTCGTTCATGGAGACATCCTTTTTCTTCCCGTATCATTGTACCTTCGACTTGCTCGTTTTATTCGAACATCGTTGATGCAAAGGCACGAGGTTATGTGATGCCCCAGATTGAGGAGACGCTCGCGGGCTATCTCACTCCTGGAACATCATCCTCACTAAAGAAGCTGACCCTTCCCTCCAAGGCGTGTAGAACAACTTCTACCCTGGTAGGGAAGGCGTTCCAAGCAGCAGGTCAGGCCGGCGCTTCCTTGCACACCATGGCGGTTTTTTACAGGCGTACCAGGCTGACCTGCGGCAATATGAATCAGAAAGCATTCATAGAATTACGCCGGGCTACTGATTCAATTCAATTCAATTCAATTCAATTTTATTCATATAGCGCTTTTAACAATGGTCATTGTCTCAAAGCAGCTTCACAAAAATTTAAGAAATTTAACAAAAAAAAAAAAATATATATATATTATATATAGAATAATTATATATAAAATAATAAATAAATAAATAAAATTATAATAGAAAATAAATAAATAAAAACAAATAATAATAATAATTATAGAAAAGAAAATAATTGGAAGTGTGGATGTGTGAGAAAAATGTGCAGATAATAATGGGACGAATGAATGAAATTTCTCTGATGAGCAAGCCAAGGGTGACGGCGACAGCGGCAAGGAAAAACTCCCTGAGATGGCATTAGGAAGAAACCTTGAGAGGAACCAGACTCAACAGGGAACCCATCCTCATTTGGGCGATAACAGATAGAAATGATATAACATCTTGTGTGTTGTGCAGGTGAAAATTCAATATGACAGAAATTATTTAAATTGACATGAAGACCAGTTCAGCATAGGGACGAGTCAGTAGGTGCAGAGGGCAGATGAGGTCTGGATCACTGGAAGCACAGGAGCAGCATGTGTAGCTCCAACCATCATAAAGCTGAATCCAGCTGGAGCTGGTCCTTCTCTGGATGCCTCAGGAACCTCGCAGGGTCGGCCTTTGTCTACTGAAGCTGGCAAAATCTCCCGATGCCTCGGGATGGGTAGAGAAATACAGAACAGATGGGGAGAATTAGCGTAGTTGCCATTCGGTATAGGTGTACTGGAGTATGAGTACTGGGATGAGTTATGTGTATGCCAGATTAAAAAGATGCGTCTTGAGTCTACTTTTGAACTGAGAAACCGTGTCTGCTCCCCGAACACTGTCTGGAAGGCTATTCCAAAGCTTTGGAGCTAAATATGAAAAAGCCCTACCCCCTTTTGTAGATTTTGAAATTCTGGGAACTACCAGAAGTCCGGAGTTTTGTGATCTTAAGGCGCGTGGTGGATTGTAGCGTATCAGAAGACTGGTTAGGTATGTGGGAGCTAAACCATTTAAGGCCTTGTATGTAAGTAATACTATTTTGTAATTTATTCTAAACTGAACAGGTAGCCAGTGCAGGGATGATAATATTGGGGTTATATGATCATATTTTCTGGATCTAGTGAGAACCCTGGCAGCTGCATTTTGGATTAACTGAAGCTTGTTTATTGAGGATGCAGGACAACCACCTAGTAATGCATTACAATAGTCCAGTCTGGAGGTCATGAATGCATGACCTAGTTTTTCTGCATCAGATATGGATAAGATGTTCCTAAGTTTAGCAATATTTCGAAGATGGAAAAAGGCTGTTTTTGTGATATTTGAAATGTGATTTTCAAAAGACAAGTTACTGTCTAATATTACTCCCAGATCTTTTACTGCTGAGCTGGTAATAACAGTACATCCTTCTAAGCGCAAGCTGAATTTTGAAAGCTGTTGTGTGCTGGTTTTTGGGCCAATAAGTAATATCTCTGTCTTATCTGAATTTAATAAAAGAAAGTTATTGGTCATCCAATCTTTTATGTCCTGGACACACTCAGTTAATCTAGACAACTTAGGTATTTCGTCTGGTTTAGTTGAGATATATAATTGGGTATCATCAGCATAACAATGGAAACTAATCCCATGTCTTCTAATGATGTTACCCAAGGGAAGCATGTATATTGAGAACAACTGATCTGTCCCTGCGTGCGACGAAACAGACAGCCCGTGCTATTGGCCGTTCTATGGCCTCCCTGGTGTCTGCAGAGAGTCACCTCTGGCTAAATCTAACTGGCATTAAGGACAAAGATCGAGCATTCCTTCTCGATGCTCCCATCTCACCCTCAGGCCTATTTGGCGAAGCAGTTAATACCGTCGCCACCAGATTTAGAGAGGCTAGGCTTTATGAACAAGCTTTTGGGAAATTTCTCCCACGCCGTGCCCAGGTGTCAAGGCCATCGGCCACCCAACCTCGACCTGATCTGAATCTCGCTAGACGAGAAGCGCAGAAGGAAAGTGTCAGTAGCCGCGCAGCCCCCTGTAAGGACTGGGGTATGGCTCGGCGCCCCCCTCAGGCCAAGAGAATAGATCGCTCTGTCTTCTTTACGAAGAAGTGTTCCTAAGAGCAGAGCTCAGGACTGTGGGGGAGACCCCCCCTGGGGAGGGGCATATAGGAGCATGCCCCCCCCGGCACCCTGGGGAGATCGATGTTCAGTTTCTGCCACCTTTGTTGTTTCGGACAACCCCGGTCTCCAATGACGCGTTAGTCCTTCGGTTGTATCCTGCCATATTCCAGGACACTGAACCACTAACACCCCCCAGCCCAGTAGAAGTACTTGCACTCCTTTCGGAGAAGCTGGCAGCGTGGAAGCTACAGCCAGGCATATCCCCCTGGGTTTTAAAGACTGTAGAGAAAGGATAAAGGATCCAGTTTACATATCACATATTTATGTGCATTCTGAATTACACAGACGACTGGCTAATTCTGGCCCAGTCTCAGCAGCTAGCACTTCGACACTGGGATGTCGTCCTAGCTCATCTTCATTCGCTGGGATTGAGACCCAACGCCACGAAAAACTTTCTCTTTCCGGCGCAGGTGACAACCTACTTGGGCGTCAGGTGGAATTCGATCACTATGCAGGCACATCTGTCTCCTGCTCGCGTCGAATCCATAAACAACGCTCTGAAGGAAATCAGGCTGGACCAAGAAGTGACTGCATCACTTACAAAAATGTTTAGGCCTCATGGCAGCTGCATCCACGGTGATACCTTTGGGTCTCCTGCACATGAGAGCTTTTCAGCTGTGGCTAAGAGCCAGGGGAGTTCACATGAGAACCAATCCCTGAAGGCGGATAAGGGTTACGCGCAAAGGATTTTGTTACCTTTCTATGTGGTTCAGACCCCGGTTTCTCACCTTGGGTCCCACTCTAGGTCCGTCTTGTCATCGCAAAATGTCGCAAAATGTCCGTCTTGTCGTCGAAAAAAGTCCCCAGCCCAAGGGATCTGGAGAGGCCACCTTTTTGCATGGCACATCAATTGCCTCGAAATTATTGCTCTATTTTTTAGCTCTACAGCATTTCCTCCAGCAGCTGAGAGGCTACCATGTCCTAGTGCGGGTGGACAGCACATCGGTCATCTCCTACATAAATCGCCAGGGCGGCCTGCGTTCGCGACGCTTGAACCAGCTAGCACATCAGATTCTGCTTTGGGCTCAGGACAAGTTCCTGTCCCTCAGGGCGATTCACATTCCAGGATACAGGAATGTGAGAGCAGACTTTCTGTCCAGACAAGCTGTGAATCACGGGGAATGGAAACTCCACCCCGATGTAGTCACTCAAATCTGGGAGAGATTCTTTACAGCAGAGGTGGACCTCTTTGCCTCCCAGGAGACTACACAATGTCCCCTCTACTACTCTCTGACTCATCTAGCTCCCCTGGGTCTGGACACGATGGCCCATACGTGGCCCAATTTACGCCTCTATGCATACCCTCCGGTAGCTCTGCTCCTGGGAGTCCTGGCAAGGGTCCGTCAACATGGTTTGCGCCTCTTATTGATAGAGCTCCGTTGGCCAGCTCGAGTATGGTTCTCAGAGATATCACTCCTCGACGGCTCACCTTGGATGATTCCAGTGAGGAGGGATCTTCTATCTCAGGCGCAGGGGACAATATTTCATCCCCGGCCCGAGCTCTGGAACCTTCACACTTGGCCCCTGAACGGACCAATTGAGTCAAGCCGGCCTTTCAGCCAGCATAATTGACACCATCCTAAGTGCTAGGGCTCCCTCCACTAGAAGGATTTATGCCTTCAAATGGAAGGTATTCGAGAGCTGGTGCATTGCAAAGCAGGTGGACCCAGTCCACTGCCAAATTGTTTCAGTGCTGGAATTCCTACAAGAGAAATTGTCCTCGGGCTTGTGCCCTAGTACCCTCAGAACGTACGTGGCCGCTATTTCAGCCTGCCACCTTCTGACTGAAGGGGTTACTGTGGGAAATCGGCCTTTAGTTGCCCGTTTCATTCGTGGAGCTAAACGGTTGAGGCAACCCACTAGAGTCACGGCTCCTTCATGGGATTTATCTACCGTGCTCGAAGGTCTAATCGACACTCCTTTTGAACCACTAGAGTCAGCGCCCGACAAGCTTCTGACTCTCAAAATGGTTCTTCTTATGGCCATTACCTCTCTCAAGAGGATTGGAGACCTGCGTGCATTATCAGTCTCCCCATCTTGCCTGAACTTTGCCCCTGGGCTAGTCAAGGCCATTCTGCATCCTCACCCAAACTATCTACCAAAAGTTCCTTTCTCAACCATGTACCCTGTCGTTTTGGAAGCCTTCTGTCCTCCGCCTTTTGCGGATTCAGAGCAGGATAAACTTCACCTACTGTGCCCAGTACGTGCTCTTCAGGCCTATGTCCACTGCACCAGCCAGTGGCGTAAGTCAGAGCAACTCTTTATATGTTATGGAGGCCGCAACCGGGGGGTGGCCGCCACCACACAAACTCTGGGTGAGAGATGCTATTGCCCTCTCCTACGAGGCGCGTGGACTCACTTCGCCTCTAGGAGTCAGGGCTCATTCAACCAGAGGGGTCGCCTCATCTATTGCTCTTGCAAGATGTACTCCCCTGCAACAAGTGTGTGACGCGGCGGGTTGGTCCTCTCCGCACACATTTGTAAGATTTTATAGTCTGGATGTCCATGCCACTCCGGGCTCACGAGTCCTCAAGTCAGCTTCCCAGACATGAATCTGAGACTTCCTGGCCTTTTGTGCACACACTACACAACCTGGGGGTCCAGACACTTGTAGTGCGGCGGCGTTGGTATTCTCGTTCCCATAGTGTTTTCACGCAGCATCGAGTAAAAGCCTTTGAAAGGGAACGTCTCGGGTTACTTTGCTGTAACCCTGTTCCCTGAAAAGGCGGGAACGAGATGCTGCATCCGAATGCCGCACTACCACGTGACCGGACGTCCGTTCAGACAAATTAATCTGAGGTTTGTTGCCGGCTCACTGGTATTTATAACCTCCACTTGCGTCTAATCAGATGACGTCACCTGACCGAGGTTATATATAGCCAAAAATTTGGCGTGTTTGCACACATGCTGCACAACCGGCAACGTGAGAAAATAGTTCCCATAGCGTTTCCCATAGCATCTCGTTCCCGCCTTTTCAGGGAACAGGGTTACAGCAAAGTAACCCGAGACGTTTTCATAATACGCAGTACTGACAAGCAGCCTGCATCCTTTGATCGAAGTAGGTGTGGCGGACCGTAAGACACTAGCAGTTAGCTCAGTTACTGCGGCGCCAGACCATTTAATGCTTTACATGTCGAGTAATATTTTAAAATCAATGCGAAATTTCACAGGGAGCCAATGCAGTGAAGATAAGATAGGGGTGATGTGCTCGTATGTTCTGGTTCTAGTGAGCACTCTCACTGCTGCATTATGGACTAGCTGAAGCTTGTTTATGCACCTCGCTGAACAACCAGCCAGTAAGGCATTACAATAGTCCAACCTAGAGGTGATGAAAGCTTTTCTAGTTTTCCTGCATCGTTTAGTGACAATATATTTCTTATTTTGGCGATATTTCTAAGGTGAAAGAATGCTATCCTGGTGATATTATCTACATAAGCTTCAAATGAAAGGCTGGAATCTATAATCACGCCGAGGTCTTTTACTGTTGCACTTGACGGACCAGAAAGGCCATCTAAAGTCACGGTGTGATCTAAGATTTTACTTCTAGCTGTATGTGGTCCTATGACTAGAACTTCTGTCTTATCCGGATTAAGCAGAAGGAAGTTAATTAGCATCCAATTTCTTATGTCCTGCACACATTGCTCAACTTTAGTGAGATGGTTTTTCTCATCAGGTTTTGTTGAGACGTATAGCTGTGTGTCGTCAGCATAACAATGAAATCTAATACCATGCTTACGGATTATGTTGCCCAGAGGAAGCATGTAAAGGGAAAAAAGCAGTGGGCCTAAAACTGAACCCTGCGGAACGCCAAACTCCACTAGAGAACATGCAGAATAATCACCATTTAAGTCTACATACTGATAACGATCGGTCAAATAGGATCTGAGCCAGGAGAGGGCTGTACCCTTAATTCCTACTACATTTTCTAATCTGTGAAGAAGAATAGCATGATCAATAGTGTCAAAAGCTGCACTGAGGTCGAGTAATACAAGCATAGTTACACAACCCTGATCAGAGGCCAATAGGAGGTCATTTACTACTTTAACGAGTGCTGTTTCTGTGCTGTGATGAGGCCTAAATCCTGACTGCTACAGTTCATGTATGCCATTTCTATGTAGATATGAGCATAGCTGCTCCGCTACTATCTTTTCCAGAATCTTAGAGATAAAGGGGAGGTTTGATATTGGCCTGTAATTGGACAGCTGACAGGGGTCGAGGTCAGGTTTCTTAATTATTGGTTTAATAACTGCTACTTTAAAAGATTTTGGAACATAACCAATGCTGAGTGAGGAATTAATTATTCTCAACAGCGGTTCTGTTATTACTGGTACTATCTGTTTAAGAAAATGTGTCGGTATAGGATCTAATATACAGGTTGATGAATTTGCAGAAGAGATGAGTGAAATTAGTTCATTCTCTTCAAGAGGAGTAAAGTCTTCTATGTTTGAATCTGACATGGCTAGGTTAACATCTGTATCAATTACATTGTTTGGTTTCAAAGTCTCAATTTTTTGCCTAATATTTACAATTTTATTATTAAAAAAGTTCATGAAGTCCTCACTATTGCATGATGTTGTTGTGGAGATTTCTGTAGTGGTCTTATTTCTGGTTAATTTGGCTGCGGTATTAAATAAAAATCTAGGATTATTTTTATTTTCTTCTATAAGAGTGGAGAGATACGTTGATCTAGCTACACTAAGAGCTTTCCTATAGTTCAGGATGCTCTCTTTCCATGCTATTTGAAATACCAATAATTTAGTTTGACGCCATTTACGCTCTAATTTCCGAGCAGTCTGTTTTAAAGTGCGCATGTGATCATTATACCAGGGAGCGAGTTTCTTACGTATCTCTAATAATTTTTCTTTTAGCTGGAGCTACATTATCTAAGGTACAACGAAGTGTCGACTCTAAATATTCAGTCGCCTGATCAAGTTCTGTGGGGTCAGACGGTGGCCTAATCGAAGTTGGTAACTCTGGGAGATTACTGATAAAACTCTGTGTGGTAGTTGATGTGAATGTACGTTTAATACGGTAGCGCGGTGCTGTGCGTACATTATCACTGTGACACACTTGAATGGAGACAAGATAGTGATCTGAGATAATTTCAGACAGCGGAATTGTGAATACATTTCTTATAATTAATCCGAAGAATATTACTAAATATAAAGTGTGACCTGCTTTATGAGTGGGTCCTACTACACACTGATTTACGCCTACGGAGTCCAGTATGGATATAAATGCTATTCTCAGAGGGTCTTCTGGATTCTCAAAATGAATGTTAAAATCTCCAGCAATTAACACTTTGTCTACAGAAACGACCAGCTCTGAGATGAAATTCAGAATACGGCCCTGGAGTATTAGTGAAATTCACTAAGAAATTCAGAATACGGCCCTGGAGGTCTGTAAATTATAATTAGTGGAATTGACTGAGCTGATTTAATATACTTAAATAGACTTATGTTACTATAGAGAATTTCAAATGAGTTAAATTTGTGTCCGTGTTTTTGTACGATAGACAGATTATCATTATGAATAACTGCGACGCCTCCTCCTCTACCAGTTAACCGAGGCTGGTGTATGTAGCTGTATCCAGGAGGACTAGCTTCATTTAGAGCTACATACTCGTCCTGTTTAACCCATGTTTCAGTTAAACAGAGTATATCAAACGCCTGATCTGTGATAATTTCATTAACAATAACTGCTTTTGATGCGAGAGATCTAATATTTAACAATCCTATCTTCAGATCAGAGGTGCCGGCTGCGCATTCAGTATGATCTGAGTTTGTGGTCTTTATGTTAATTAAATTATTGAAACAGACTTTCTGAGTCTTTCTACATTTTTGCTTAGATCGGGGAACAGACACAGTCTCAATAAGGTGAACCCTGAGTGATGACTCTATGCAGCTAGCAGACGGTTGGTTTAGCCTGTCTGTCTGCTCCCTGGCCTGGGCTCTGGATTGTCACCGATTAACTAGACCTCTACTGAGACTATGAGCTATACTACAGGAAATGAGAGCAGCACCTTCCCGAGTGGGATGGACACCGTCCCGCCCTAACAGGCCAGCTTTGCCCTCAAAGGTCTTCCAATTATCTATGTAGCCCACATTATTTTTGGAGCACCACCTGGACATCCAGCGGTTCAGCGACCATAACCTGCTGTAAGCTATGTCGCCACGTCTCATTGGGATGGGACCAGAGCATACTACTTCATCGGACATCGCCTTCGCTAATTTAAACACCTCTGTAAAGTTACTCTTACTAACCTCTGACTGACGAAGACGTATATCGTTAGCTCCAGCATGTACCACTATCTTAGAGAACCTGTGCTGTCCTAGAGCCCTAAGATTACCTGCTATGTCCGGTGCTCTGGCTCCTGGGATACACCTAACCACTGCCGCTGGCGCCCCTAAAGGTCTAGCTAATGTCACGTGCTTCAGTATAGAGTCTCCTATAACCAGAGCTCTTTCAGGTTTCTCAGGGGGTGCAGCACTGAGGAGAGCAAACCTGTTGGACACGTGACGCGCAGAGGAGGTGTGCTCCGGTGGGCTAGCCTTAGCGTTAGCTTTGGCTGAACGAGTATGCCGCCGAGTCGTCACCCACTCGCCCCGCTGTGAGGGCTCTAATGCCGGAGTCGGGGGCTGATTATCTCCGCCTGTGGCACCCAGACTGTCCGCTACAGGAATAACGCTGCTCTCACACTGTCTAACACTCTCTAAAGTCTGGATGCGCTCCTCTAACGCTGAAATCTTCTCCGTCAGAGTGCTCACTAACACACACCTATCACAAATAAAGTTATCACTAATGACGGAGGAAGAATGTCTAAACATCCTGCACTCTACACACTGAACAAGCTGAACGGTAGACATTATAACGTACCTCTGTGTCGGAATTTTATTTGTTTGGAGATGAATTCCGTTTGTTGTTCTTAGACGAGGAAACTCGCGCGTTGCGAAACTTTCGCGGCAACGATACCTCTACAAGTCAAGTAAAATTTTATTCATAGAGCACAGCTTTAACACAGCCGTAGTTGATCCAAAGTGCTTTACAATAAAAATAAACAGCAAAAGATGAAACAAAATAAAAGGAATTAAAAAGAAAATTCATAACATAACAATTTAACACAAATTAATTATGCAAAATACATGCACAACAACACCCAAATGCTAATGAGTAAAAATAAGTCTTTATGATTGATTTTTTAAAAAATCTAATGATGTAGAAGCTCTGATGTGCAATGGTAAACTGTTCCAGAGTTTTGGGGCAACTAAAGAAAATGCTCGATCACCCTTCATTTTACAATGTAAACGAGGGACGGATAATAGTAATTGATCATTAGATCTTAAAGACCTAGAAGCTGCATAGGGCGTGATAAAATTGCAGATATACAGTAGTCTGGAGCAGAATTATGCAATGCCTTATATGCAAAAAGAAGAATCTTAAAATCAATTCTAAATTTTATAGGAAGCCAGTGCAATGAAGCAAGAACTGGGGTGATGTGATCCCTTTTCTTAGTACCTGTTAAGAATCTGGCTGCAGCATTTTGAACAATCTGTAATCGAGAGAGCATAGATTGAGGTAGGCCAACGTACAGAGAGTTACAGTAATCCAGACGAGAAGAAATTAACGCATGAATTACAATTTCAAGGTCTTTACTGGATAAAAAGTGTCAAAGTGGAGAAAAGGATCAAAATGGACGCCAAGATTGTTTATGTAGTCATGTACTGTATGTTGTTACTTAGAGAACCTAACTGTTTTGATAGTTATTAATAACAGCAGGGCCCAATAGCAACACCTCTGTTTTATTTTCATTAAAATGCAAAGTTTTTTGCCATCCACGTCTTGACTTCACTAAGACATGACAAAAGATGATCAAATGAAAAGTCGTTTCCTGATTTGAGTGGAAAATATAATTGGAAATCATCAGCATAAAAATGGTAATTAATATTATGTTTACAAAGAATTGAACCCAAAGGAAGCATATAAATGGAGAACAAAAGAGGCCCAAGAAGGGATCTCTGTGGAACACCACACTGGATAGGTGCAATGGGAGAAGTAAAAGATCCAATTTTTACAGAAAAAGTTCTCCCCTTTAGGAGAGACCACTCTAAGGCTAAACCCTGCACCCCGACAACACCCTCAAGTCGATTCAGAAGAATATTATGATCAACCGTAATAAATACAGCACTTAAGTCCAAAAGTATTAAGATAGCAGAAGATCCTGAATCAGTGGACAACAGAATGTCATTTGTTACCTTCAGCAATGCAGACTCAGTACTATGCAGTGCTCTAAAACCAGATTGAAATGGATCTAGAATATTATGTGTATCCAGGTATGAAGTGAACTGTGATAGTACAACTTTTTCCAAAAACTTTGAAATGAACGAAAGTTTAGAAATAGGATGGCAGTTGTTATGTACTGCTGGGTGAAGGTGAGGGCCTTTCAATAAGGTTTGAATAATACAGTGGGAGCCACGCCAAATAGCCGCGACCATGTAAATGATGTGCAAACGTAGTGTGACTGCCCTATGGATGCCGTAGTCCCCTCTCCCTTTTCTGCCAGAAAGGCGTGTCAAGATTTAACAGTAAACACGGCCATTCAAGCCCTATTTATTCATTTACCTGGTGCCACCACTAGATGGCGCTTCGTTCTCAAGAACACGTTAAAAGTAAGCCAGCTGCGCTGAGTTGCAATCATGTGATTTTAACAACCCGCCCCCACCCCCGCCGAACTGACGCTACCAAACTACAGAGATGAAGATGGCGGCTTAATGGACTATTTGTGACTTTTTAATCTGGCATACACATAACTCATCCCAGTACTCATACTCCAGTACACCTATACCGAATGGCAACTACGCTAATTCTCCCCATCTGTTCTGTATTTCTCTACCCATCCCGAGGCATCGGGAGATTTTGCCAGCTTCAGTAGACAAAGGCCGACCCTGCGAGGTTCCTGAGGCATCCAGAGAAGGACCAGCTCCAACTGGATTCAGCTTTATGATGGTTGGAGCTACACATGCTGCTCCTGTGCTTCCAGTGATCCTGACCTCATTTGCCCTCTACACCTACTGACTCGTCCCTATGCTGAACTGGTCTTCATGTCAATTTAAATAATTTCTGTCATATTGAATTTTCACCTGCACAACACACAAGATGTTATATCATTTCTATCTGTTATCGCCCAAATGAGGATGGGTTCCCTGTTGAGTCTGGTTCCTCTCAAGGTTTCTTCCTAATGCCATCTCAGGGAGTTTTTCCTTGCCACCGTCGCCGTCACCCTTGGCTTGCTCATCAGAGAAATTTCATTCATTCGTCTCATTATTATCTGCACATTTTTCTCACACATCCACACTTCCAATTATTTTCTTTTCTATAATTATTATTATTATTTGTTTTTATTTATTTATTTTCTATTATAATTTTATTTATTTATTATTTTATATATAATTATTCTATATATAATATATAATTTTTTTTTTTTTGTTGTTGTTTTTGTTTGTTAAATTTCTTTAGACAATGACCATTGTTAAAAGCGCTATATAAATAAAATTGAATTGAATTGAATTGAATTTATTTTATAAAATGTGCTTGGGGTAGTTTACAGTTTATTTCCCAGTTTAGTTTTTTATTGGCCATTTTAAATATCACTGGCAGCACCAGCAGCGGTCAGATGTGACTTTAGAGAACCGGTATGTACCGGACCGAAACAGAACCCGAATTTCGGTGCCTCATTTCGGTGCCACTTAAATGCCCGAACTGTCGATTGAAATATTTGTTCTCTAGATTCATATATTTTTGTAGATTAATAGTTTATTAGATTAAATTAAAAAAATTAAAAGCTCAAATCATCCGGAAATGAGAGACCATCCGACATGCGCCTGAATGCAGTAACTAACATTACACTCGCTCTGACGGCAGCAGGCTGTCTACCGATAGCTTAGCATGCTAAATTAAACAACTTTCGTTAAAATGCCTAAAACTAAACAGTCGAAAGTGTGGCTGTATTTCACAAGAAAGGATTCCGACACCGCGACGTGCAGCGAATGTTTTACAGCAGTTTTAAAGGCGGAAACATGTCAAATCTAATGAAACATTCGAGGGCAGACGTAATAAAGTTAAAAGCAGAATAAATACACGGAATAAAGTTAAAAGCAGAGGGAGGCACCGTGTATAACAGCTTGCGGACAACAGCTGGTGCTATCAGTGTGGACGACCCTCAGCCTCAGTCATACCAACAGTAGCAAAAAGGAGTCCACCGATTATGATGACGACAGGAGCCTTTCCGCAGGTTAGTAATAGGATAATGTAACGTTAATAGCAAAATGCAAATTTTGCATTCATGTCCCGTGCAGGGCAATAAGTCAGGAAAGAAGTCGTATTTTGACAGAAAAGGCAAATATGATGAAATTTCTGCAAAAGAATTGCTAAAATTTGAAGCTTACATATTCATATATACTATAAACTTTTAATATATTGTTAAATTTTAAGCATAAAATTTTTGGTTCAATAAAAATTCATTCTTGAGTCATCCACTATAATTTTGTGGCTTAAAAGTATCGGTTCAGGCACCGTTTGTCATGTTTCTACTCGGCAGAGGTGTCAAGTAACGAAGTACAAATACTTCAGTAATTATTTTTCAGCCGACTTTATACTTCTACTCCTTACATTTTTAAGCAATTATCTGTACTTTCTACTCCTTACATTTTAAAAAGAGCCTCATTACTCTATTTTTATGATCAGAAGACGCAAACCCCCCCCCCCCCCCCACCGGTCGCATGATAAAAACGCGCACAAACCCCCCGAACCCCCCCCCCCCCGTCGCACCCCCCCGTCGCATGATCAGAAAGCGAGACCTTAATGCTTTTATACCCCCCGCACGGTACTTTTACTTTTATACTTTAAGTAGTTTTGAAACCAGTACTTTTAAACTTTTACTTAAGTAAAAAGCTTCGGTTGATACTTCAACTTCTAAAGAAGTATTTTTGAACCCTAGTATCTATACTTCTACTCAAGTAATGAATGTGAATACTTTTGACACCACTGCTACTCGGATGTGTGTAGCAAAGGCGGACGCAGACGCAGGAGAACGTTAGAACTCGTCTTTTTATTAATCAGTTGATATATTTCCACAGTGGAACTCAAAAGTCTCGTCTTCTCCTTTTTTCTGAAGAAGTGATTTTATTATGTCTTTATTCAACAAAAACTAAACAAAACAAAACAAAAGCATACCACCGTGTCACAAACTCACAATGTCACTCCTCTTTAACTCAAAAAGATGCTCAAGCTTCAAAAATACTATTAATGTCCCTATTACAAGAGCTGCACTACCCGATGAAGAGTGTTTATGCTCTCTGTACGTAAATACTGAGAGAATCTGACCGCGTGTTGTCTGGATAAATTCACCGTTTATTTATTCTTTGGTTAAGAGTTAATCTGCAGGTTATTTCTGTGATTGGAATGTCATGTGATGCAGTTCATGAGTAAAACAAGATGAGGATATATGTACAGGAGCTAGTAACTGTCATGCACACACAATCTGCGGCCGGCACTAGGACCTGGAAGTAAGACGGTCGCCTACCAGGAAGTATAAGAGGAGTAAACAAACGGTGGCTTACCGCTCAGTCATTGAGTTCGGCCCATGTCGGTTCACGTTGGCTATCTTCAAACCGTGAGTACTCACTGTGTTTTGGTTGTCGCTTCTTACCGTTGTGTGTGTATTTATAGGACGCGGGTTAAATTTGTGTTTTTCCCTTGCTCCCCTTTCGTGAGAGTCCTTAAACTAAATCGCGTGGTTATCCTGCCTACTCGCCGTTACCGCGCTGTTTGGGTTTACCATCCACGCTACATTGGGCTAACCGCTAAAGCTACGTCTTCTGGTCATCCCAGGTTAGTTCACCTCTGACAGAATGACTGAGTCACAAGTGGTAAACCCAGCGGAGCATGCGCGCCTATGCGGCGTGGTAGATCAGCATGCCGCGCTCATTAACCAGCTAACCGCAGAGCTCGCTACTCTATGCCAGGGTGTCCAAGACATCGCGCCCTTGCGCCGCGAGGTTGCGGAGCTCAGGCGGGAGAACGCGGATCTGCGGGCGGCCGTTGAGGGCGCGGCTAGCCGGCCTCCTGTCGCAGTGGCCGTTGCGCCGCACCAACCCCCCCCCCCCCCCCACTGATGTTTTTCTTACACTTCCAGAAAAATGGAATGGCACGGACGGGAGATGTGATGTGTTTTTGACAGCGCTTGATCTGGTGTTTGAGTTCAATTCCATCAAGTACTCCACCGATCGGCTACGCATCGCTCTCCTGGTCTCGTTGCTAACAGGACAGGCAGCTGAGTGGGCCACGGCAGTTCTTAAATCAGATTCTGATACCGCCCATTCTTACAACGAATTCACCCGCCAGCTCAGACTGTCTTTCGAACATCCAGCGGGCGAGGTGGAGACCGACACTAAACTTTACCACCTGCGGCAGGGAGGATCGTCCGTGAGCCGGTACACAGCGGAATTTCGGACCCTCGCCGTGCAGACCAACTGGGGAGACGCCGCGCTCCGGACGTCCTTCTACGAGGGACTGGCTTCCCGCATCAAGGACGAGCTCGCCGGGCGAGAACTTCCCGCCACACTCGAGGGACTGATCCAACTCGCACTGCGGATCGATCAGCGCCTTCTGTCTCGTCCGAAGCCAGCCCCGAGAACCCTGCCGCCTGCACCCGTCTTCACCTACACCACCCCACGACTATCAGCGACCTTCACCACCACCAATACCGGAACTGTCGGATCTCCACCTCCTGCCGTGGTTGATACCGGAGCCGGGGAACCCATGCAATTAGGGCGCGCCAACCTGACCGTAGCCGAGGGCGCACGCCGGTTTAGAGAGGGCCTGTGCGCGTATTGTGGGTCCGCAGAACATCACCGGGCGATCTGTCCATTGTGCCCGGGAAACGCCCATCCCCGGTGATTGGAGGGAGAGACTCACCGGGCCCCCTCCTGATCTCCACCACTACCGACGCCACCATCTCTCGCCTTACGGTTCAGGTATCCCTTCAGATTGGCCACAAACGAGTCCGAAGTACTGCATTCATCGACTCCGGGGCAGCAGGTAACTTCATTGACTCTTCTTATGCCAAAAAATTGGGGGTAAAAGTTGAGGCGTTATCCCAGCCCGTTCGGATCACCTCCGTCGATGGTCGGCCCCTATCTACCAGCCCAATCACCACCCAGACTCAACCCATCACTCTCTTCATCGATCAACACCGCGAACAGCTCAGATTTCACGTCAGCTCCATCTCCTCCCCTCCTATCATCCTGGGACATCCGTGGCTCCTGCAACACGACCCTCTCATTTCCTGGACCCAACATCGGATTTTACAATGGGGCGCGACCTGCACCGAACTGTGCCTAAGGGCGTCGGCTGGGATGTGCTCTAGGGAGTCCGAGGCCCCCGACGTCGACACCAACGCCATCCCCGAGTCGTATAGGGACCTGGCAGAGGTATTCTGCAAGCGGCGGGCCATCCATCTTCCTCCACACCGCCCATACGATCTCGCCATCGATCTACAACCAGGCGCAGTCCCACCCCGTGGCCACCTCTACTCCTTAACATCAACAGAGACGCAGGCGATGGAGGAATATATAACCAACGCCCTACGCCAGGGCCTCCTCCTCGCCTGCTGCCGCGGGGTTCTTCTTCGTGAAGAAGAGAGGTGGTGAACTTCACCCATGTGTCGACTATCGGGGGCTCAACAACATCACAATAAAAAACCGACACCCTCTGCCTCTTACCAACTCTGCCCTGGACGCCCTCTCTGGTGCCACCATCTTTACTAAGTTGGACCTCCGGAGCGCCTACAACTTGGTGCGCATTAGAGAGGGCGATGAGTGGAAGACGGCCTTCATCACCCCGACTGGACACTATGAAAGCCTCGTCATCCCCTTCGGACTGTGCAACGCCCCCGCCGCTTTCCAACACCTGATAAACGATGTTCTTCGAGACATGTTAGGGCGGTGGGCGTTCACTTACCTGGATGACATCCTTATTTACTCCTGTACCGCTGAGGAACATACCCAGCACGTCAGGGCGGTTCTAAAGAGATTACTCGCCCATCAGCTGTACTGTAAGTTGGAAAAGTGCGCTTTTCACGAGCGCTCCACCACGTTCCTGGGCTTTGTCATCTCGCCCCAGGGTGTGGCCATGGACCCGCAGAAGCTGGAAGTTGTGCGTCATTGGCCCCAATCCAAGACCCTCAAGCAACTTCAACGGTTTATCGGGTTTGCGAATTTCTACCGTCGCTTTATCCGGGACTACAGTACAGTTGCCGCCCCCCTAACCGCTCTGACTCATCCCTCTTCTCTCCCTTTCCACCTCAATTCTACTGCCATCTCCGCCTTCCAAAGACTGTGTGACCGCTTTACCACCGCTCCCATCCTTCTCCATCCAGACACCAGTAAACCATTCGTTGTGGAGGTGGGCGCTTCAGATGTGGGCGCTGGAGCTGTTCTCTCCCAACGAGGTCCAGATCAGAAACTACACCCATGTAGTTTCTTCTCCAAAAAATTCTACACCACTCAGCAGCGATACGGGGTAGGGGACCGCGAGCTGCTGGCCATAAAGTGGGCTTTGGAGGAATGGCGTCACTGGCTCCAGGGCGCCAGGGAGCCATTCATCATCTGGATGGATCATCAAAACCTCATCACCATCAGAAGTTTGAAGCAGCAACCCCAGACAGGCGCGATGGGCATTGTTCTTTGAACACTATAACTTCCACCTTTCATACCGCCCGGGGTCGAAGAACACCAAGGCAGACGCTCTCTCGCGACAACTCGAGATGCAGCCACCCCGGGCGGATCCCGCGCCTGTCCTACCCTCCTCCAGAATCATCGCACCACTTCATCTAGATCTGGAAACAAGGGTCCGCCAGGCGCAGACCTTAGAGACCAAGCCGGCAGGTGTGCCGCCTGGACGACTCTACGTGCCCGATGACAAGAAGTCCGAGGTTCTTCAGTGGGGCCATTCGTCCACCATCGGAGGACACCAAGGCGTACGCTCCGGTTCCTCCAACGGGACTTCTGGTGGCCATCTATGGCGAAGAACGTTAAAGAGTTCGTTCAGGCGTGCCCAGTGTGTGCCAGGACCAAAAACCTCAATCAACCACCCTCAGAAGATCTTCAACCTCTCCCGGTTCCTCGTCGGACCTGGACGCACATTGCCGTCGACTTTGTCATGGGCCTGCCGGCCTCGGAGGGAAAGGACACCATCATGACCATTATAGATCGGTTTTCTAAGGCCGTGCACTTGGTGGCCCTTGCCGGACTCCCGTCAGCCAAGGAAACCGCTGAGCTGTTATTAAAGCACGTAGTCCGTCTGCATGGGTTCCCCAAGGACATCGTCTCGGACAGATGGCCCCAGTTCACAGCCAGGTTCTGGAAAGCCTTCTGCCGTCTGATCAATTCAACCTGCAGTCTCTCATCTGGATACCACCCCCAGACTAACGGTCAGACGGAGCGCTACCTGAGATGTTTTATTGCCGATCGTCAGTGCTCCTGGGCTCGCTACCTCATCTGGGCAGAACTTTCCCACAACCTCCATGTCTCTTCAGCCACGAAGCTAAGCCCATTTGAGGTATGCCACGGCTTCCAACCTTCGATGTTTAACCACCAGGAACCGGAGGTTGATGTGCCGTCAGCCCAACAGTTGGTCCGCAGGTGTTGACGGTTGTGGACACAAGCCAACCGAGCCATTCAACAGGCCAACACACGCTACACCATTCAACATCGCCGTCGACACCCCCTCGGACGATTGTTCCATGTAGGTGACAAGGTATGGCTTTCCACCAAAAATCTTCACCTCCACACCGAGTCCAGGAAATTGTCACCCAGATTCATCGGCCCATACCGTATCACCCACCGGATAAACCCTGTCACCTACCGGCTCCAGCTGCCTGCGGCGCTCTGAATTCACCCAGTCTTCCACATCTCACAATTAAAGCCCTTCATCACATCCCCCATGATTCCACCCTCCCCCCCTGCTCCTCCTCCCCGGAACATTGACGGTGATCTCGCCTACACCGTGCGCCGGATCCTCGATTCGCGCCCTCGGGGTAGAGGTACTCAGTACCTGGTTGATTGGGAAGGTTACGGTCCCGAGGAGCGGTCTTGGATTCCGGCCCGGTTCATTCTCGACCCCAAACTAATCCAAGACTACCGTAGTAGGGTATCCTCCACCCCAGGACCGTCGGGAGTCGGTCCTGGACAGGGGGGTACTGTCATGCACACACAATCTGCGGCCGGCACTAGGACCCGGAAGTAAGACGGTCGCCTACCAGGAAGTATAAGAGGAGTAAACAAACGGTGGCTTACCGCTCAGTCATTGAGTTCGGCCCATGTCGGTTCACGTTGGCTATCTTCAAACCGTGAGTACTCACTGTGTTTTGGTTGTCGCTTCTTACCGTTGTGTGTGTATTTATAGGACGCGGGTTAAATTTGTGTTTTTCCCTTGCTCCCCTTTCGTGAGAGTCCTTAAACTAAATCGCGTGGTTATCCTGCCTACTCGCTGTTACTCCGCGTTTGGGTTTACCATCCACGCTACATTGAGCTAACCGCTAAAGCTACGTCTTCTGGTCATCCCAGGTTAGTTCACCTCTGACAGTAACGCTCATAACCGGGTTTATATTTTATCCACTTTGGCCGTGACTTTCCGCTTTAGCGCAAGCGCTTAGTTAACGATCTGGATAAAAACACTGAAGTGTTTATCAGTTAAGGAGGAGGAGGGGCGAGGTGTGTTTGTGTGTGTGTGTGGGGGGGCTTCAATAAGTTATAGTTTGGTTTCAGGGATGAACTAATACTCATATACGAGTGTTATATCACTTAACTTATTTGTATGAGAAGCGCATTAAGTAAATTCTCGGTTAATTTAATGCAGACGATAATACAGACAGTCAGTGGTTAACACTAACACTGTTCACTGGTTAACATTAGCACAGGCAGTTTATTTACATTCCAGAATTCCCAAAACAGTATTTTACACACTCTGTGGTAAATAGGTTTATTAATATATTTTATTTTTATTAGAACTAGATGTTCTGTAAAGTTTATTTGTCTTTGTCTTCACTAAATTCTCCTGTTGTCTTTAAGCAGAGCTCCGCTGTGGAGGATTGGGGGGTCAGACGGCTGACGGCTGGACTTTTGAACCTACAGGACTGGAGGAGCCTGAACAAGCTGTTGAGGGAGCTGTAGGAGGGATGACGTCACAGTGCAACAGCTTTAGAATGATGTTTGGTCAGGTCTACTGTATATTCTGAACATAGAACTGCTAAATGTCTGATACAGTACTTTGGGGGAAACAAAGACTTAAACTGTTCCATCTTTAATAGTTAAAATTGATATTTTAATATAAAAGGACTATAGATAGAGACTTATAAGCAGCTGGTGTATCCGGGTAGTTTAATGAACTTTAAGCAAAAATACAACATGTTTTATACAAATTACTGTTTTAACTTTGACTAGTTTTCGAAGAATAAATTGAATTGTTAGTCACGTTTGCGTGTTTTAATTTTGGGGGATTGTTTGGGTATTTAAAAAACGTTTAGTTGAACCAACAACTTCAATGGGCAAAAAATGGGACACAACTTGGTTTTAAATAGTCAAAGAGTTGGGCTGAAAATCATAATAATAATAATAATTATTATTATTATTATTATTATTATTATTGTACATAGAAACAAATGAAAACACAGTTAAACCCTTCATCGTATCTATCTGTGCTAGTTTGTCTTTGTGATTATGTGACCCATAATTATTTTTTCTCAGTATAAATAAATGTTTTGGGTTTTAAGAACTTCATCAAAAGAGCAATGATAAACTGAGGAGTGGAAGGTGAGAAACCTCAATGGAGAATACTGAGTATGACATAGTGGTAACTGCTCTCTGTGTGTGTTTTTTTTTTTTTGTTTGTTTTTTTTTGGGGGGGGGGGGTGTTAAAGCCAATGGAGAAATGCAGGAGCGGACACACACACACACACACACACACACACACACACACACACCTCTCCATCCACAAATGCTTTAACTGTTGTCTTGTAAATCATTGATTAAACCTATGAACACAGCTGGGGTCCGTTCTTCGTACGTCGCTTGACACATCCGAGATGAACTGATACATCTAAGATGAGATCATTGTGCTAATTACGATCTGGCTAAGTTGGTTCTTCGAGCACACCTGTTGTTGATGATTAGTATGGCCGGATTGAGTTGTCTAGGATTATTGCGCGTTAGTTTAAAAGGCGATATGCATCGACAGTAGAAACACTGGTCACAAGTCCTTTGATTGGTTGACGAAATGACAAAAGAACAAGCTAAATTTTTTTGGTAACACCTGTTATGTGCTGAAATGCCTAACCATGTGTTATGCGCTGAAATGCTTCCTTGCCATGGATCCCCCCCACCACCACACACACATAATCGCTATCAAATATTATATTAGGACATAATATGCGCATATGGTTTACAAATTACATGAGACAATAAAATAAAATAAGAAATATGAAAATAAATATGTTGTATATGGAAAATTAGAAATTTCTTTTCAAAAACATGTATACTTTTATATTGTTTATTTTATAATAAAATTAGTTTTGTCCAATTTTTCATTATAAAATTTTTTTTTTATCATATATAAATATTTATTTGCATATTCATGACAAACCCATGAAAAATGAATGTGTTACAAAATAAACATTTATACAAGAATTTGTATTAATGGTCTTGACGGCTGTCTCATGCCTAGGGTTTATTGTAATAGTAATATCATATTTTATAATAATAAACCTAGGAATTTATGTTCTAATATAATATTTGATAGCAATTTTATATAAATATAAATATAAATATATATATATATATATATATATATATATATATATATATATATATGATAGAACATAATAATATAAATATAATGATGCATGATTAAATGACTAAAGAAATACTGATCCATATGGGCAGATATTTGTTTCAGATTGCATGCGCCATTAATTGCCTTTCTTATGCCACTTGTTGACTATCAGTGAAAAAAAAACATCTAACGAACATATAACGAAAACAAACCCAAGCAGACGTTACATTTTGAGCTTTACTAGCAGCAAAATATTATCTATCAGTATATTAAATGGAACTAGGTAAAATACACTGTATTGTAAAATATTGTATACGGCCCGCATTTGTATTCTGTAACTACAATGATCGGTATAGACAAATTACAGACGCTACCGTGTCTTTAATGATTATTTCAGGATGTCCTAAAAAATATTTCACTTACTAGTTTCATTCATTCATTATTAAATAATAAATAGCATAATTATCATGGGTTGTGTATTGAGTGATTTAATAAATCTGTTTAATTAATCGTTCTTTTTTTACCACCTATTTATGAAACTATGTTGACAATACAAGAACTGTCTGTATATTAAAGATACAGTATATCTACTGAGACTATGAGCTATACTACAGGAAATGAGACCAGCACCTTTCTGAGTGGGATGGACACCGTCCCGCCCTAACAGGCACCCAGACTGTCCGCTACAGGAATAACGCTGCTCTCACACTGTCTAACACTCTCTAAAGTCTGGATGCGCTCCTCTAACGCTGATATCTTCTCCGTCAGAGTGCTCACTAACACACACCTATCACAAATAAAATTATCGCTAATGACGGAGGAAGAATGTCTAAACATCCTGCACTCCACACACTGAACAAGCTGAATGGTAGACATGATAACGTACCTGAGTCGGAGTTTTAGTTGTTTGGAGCTGAATTTCGTTTGTTGTTCTTAGACGAAGAAACTTGCGCGTTTTCGAAAAAAGTGCAGGAAAAGTATGAAGATGTAAAAACTAGTTGCTATTAATATTATTATTGTATAAATGAGAAAGCTATGTAATTGAAACGCTGATACAACGCAAAACTTTCATGGAAACGATACAAAAACAGGAAGCTACGTCTCTCTCACACACACACACACACACACACACGAGAGACACCAATCTATGACCATACCTAACTGTTATCTCTTCTCCTCTCTTCTCTCTCTGTCGAGCTACACATGCCACTCCTGAGCTCCCAGTGATCCAGACCCCCTCTGCCATCCGGACCCATCCTGGTTGGAGATCTCATTGCATGGAGGCCCCGTCTGCTTGGGATGTGTGTGGTGACTGAGGATGGTTCCACTTTACCATGAAGACAGTCCTGGTATCTTTTTGTGCAGATAATTGTTCTTCTGAGGACTTGTGACTGCGGTCACTCAATAGTCAGGAATAGAATTTCCTGCAGTCTTCCATGAACCTCCAATAATGAACTGGACTCTATATTAACTTAACGTAAATTTTTAATTGAATTTCCAGCTGTCTAACACTCAGCATGACTGCAAAAATAATTCCTGTTATTTAAAATCCATTATGAACCAAATGAGGATGGGTTCCCTGTTGAGTCTGGTTCCTCTCAAGGTTTCTTTCTATTGCCATCTCAGGGAGTTTATCCTTGCCACTGTTACCCTTGGCTTATCAGGCACAATCTGATCATTTTGATTTATACATATTTCTATAATGCTTTAAGTCAATAATCATTGTTAAAAGTGCTACACAAATGAAATTTTATTGATAGAGGCTAAGAGTACTGCCTGTTGGAGGGTTGTGTATTGTACCAGGTCACATACATTGTGCTCTTATGGTGTGATGCTTGGCTCCTTTAAATATGCAATGCTAGGCCCAAACTGTAATGAATAATAATGAAAACAATATTATGACTTTAATATAGAGCCCCGCCCATGCAAAATTTAATGTACTTCATGTATAATTTAATAATTATCCTCAGTATGCATTCTTAATATTTGAAATCATGATTCAGGCCCTACTCATAGCACTGGTTAAAAAAATTACAGACTACTGACTTTCACTCAGGTTCAAATCTCTTCACTTTTGTTGAATAACCTTAATGCACCAGTTGATATCATACATCATAATTATAAAACTTTGAGAAAAAATTTGATAGATAGATAGTAGATAGATAGATAGATAGATAGATAGATAGATAGATAGATAGATAGATAGATAGATAGTGTGACCCATATAGTGTGCAATGTGTACCGTGTAGTGTGATGGTCCTGGTTCTGTGTTTCTATTGATGAAGATGATGGTTCTCTTGGCTGTTGAGCCGAAGCCGCCTGCCCTCTTGCCCTCTAAATAAGCTTTCTTAAGACTTTCACTTGCCAGACCATAATTAAACATGTTGTATGCTCCCGGCCCTAACACACACACACACACACACACACACACACACACACACGATTGATTGGCATTTATCAGCACATATGTAAATCATATTTATAGTTCCAGGATACAGTTATTAAATCTGCAAACACACACACATACCTGGTGTGTTGTTTTTTCTGTTTTCAGAAATGAATCGAGCTGCAGTAAGGTTGAAGGGATTTTTCTTCACTCCACTAGGTTTCTTCAGACACTCCAGAGCACAGCGAGGATCATTATAGGAACCAACAGGGGGTGCCACATCTTTCACTGAGCAGAACCGCTATGTGCAAACACATGCGTGCACAGACACAAACACAGCACACATCTGTTGATTTTCCGAAAACAAATATTTATTTGTAAAAATATTAAACATTAAAACAATAAAGATCCTTTCTTTTTTTTGGAGAGGCTGTTGCTGTGTCAGCCCAGTGTTTCCAGAAAATAGTGATAACGTTAAAGACAAACGCAATTTCCTGTATAGACCACGGCCACATAAAATACATTTCCGCATAAAATCTGAATACAGAAACAAACACAGCAAAATTTCACATACCGGTGTGTGTGACATAAACGCTGCTCTGGACACAGTCAGTCCATTTGTTTTCTCAAACAGTCCTTTAACATCATACTGACCAGGGCCGGGAACACACTACACACACACACACACACACACACACACACACACACACACACACACAGAGTAGTCTTGTAGCAAATAGACATCCCTAGTGGAAAAAATACACTTTCGTGTATTACAAATATACTAATAAAAAAAGTATATAAACTTAATATCATTTATATAAATTTAATATAAACTTTAAACATATTTCAAAAAAATTGTATTATACTACACTTTCCAAACATATGTTATAGGAAATTATACTTTAAGTTAAAGGTCAGTGTAATTTCCGAAGCACACTTATTTAAACTTTGTTTTTCAATTTATTTTTGGCATATTCGAAAAAAAAAATTCCCTTGAAATAATCATTGTAACAATGTACAGAAAGTATACATTAGAATATATATATTTTTTATATATATGGCATTAGTTCTTATCATTTATTATATTTTCATCTGCATAAGGTAAATTTCATGTTTTTTGTTAGTTAGCTTGAAGTGAATAACAGTTTAAACTATAGAATTTAGTGTCCAATGTGTTACTGTTGAATAGTGTGGGGTGTAACGCGTTACAAAGTACTTGAAATACTTTTTTGATTTAACGACTAATCTAATTAGAATTTTCAAAAATCAATTCCATTAGGTCCACCATTTAAGTACTCAGTTATTTAGTAATATTTTTAAAAATGTAATCCGTTATTCAGACACTTTATGTAATCTGTGAACCAGACAGCAGTGATTTCATTAGTGTGTGTGTGTGTGTGTGAGAGAGAGAGAGAGAGAAAGTCGCCCTATAAGCCACGCCCTCCTCTGATATTCCTGCTGTTAGTAGTTAACAGATTATGGGCCAAACTTTGAGTGGTGATGGTAGAATAATTATAATAAGGTCTTGACTAAAACAACATGCATGAGGAGTTTTGATTTTCTGCAATAAAAAACTACTCTAACTAGTTACTTTTATCATTTAACTGAGTTTAAATGACAGTAATTTTGTAATGTAAATTGTTATTTTAAAAAGTAACAGCCTCCAACACTGTTGCTAAATCTTATGTACTTCACTTCTGGTATAATGTTCCTAGCTCTCGCTCTGTTTTTAGAGTCTCTGTGTAACAGCTAGAATCATCACACCAGGTTTAAAGAAATACAGTATTTTCCAATACTAATGTCTGTCTTTGTTCAGACAACAGGTTATATTTTTGCTTTTGTGTTTGTGAGATAACCTAAAGCTTTGTTGACTATAGAAACTATAGTACCATTATTATTATTATTATTATTATTATTACTATTATTATTATTTTGTAATCTAGTGAACTCATGAATTAAATCTGCCTCATCATTACTGATGATCCTGTAGTCTGAGGACCTGGGTTCGAGCCCTGATGTCAGTTGTTGCCCGTCCCAAGCCTCAGGAAGGGCATCGGGTGATAAACCTGTGTGAAGTTGTGTGTGAATTGGATGGTCTGGTGTAATGAGGCCTTGGCCACAAAGTGTACTTTTCTGCAATTGGAAAGAAGCATGCTACTGCTGCAATAAGAATATATTCATGGTATATTACTTGTGTATTTGTAACAGTAAAAACTGTGGTAATGGACTCATAATATATTAAATATATACAAACCGGATTCCAAAAAAGTTGGGACACTAAACAAATTGTGAATAAAAACTGAATGCAATGATGGGGAGATGGCAAATGTCAATATTTTATTCAGAATAGAACATAGATGACAGATCAAAAGTTTAATCCGAGAAAATGTATAATTTTAAAGGAAAAATATGTTGATTCCAAATTTCACGGTGTCAACAAATCCCAAAAAAGTTGGGACAAGTAGCAATAAGAGGCTGGAAAAAGTAAATTTGGGCATAACGAAGAGCTGGAAGACCAATTAACAGTAATTAGGTTAATTGGCAACATGATTGGGTATAAAAAGAGCTTCTCAGAGTGGCAGTGTCTCTCAGAAGCCAAGATGGGTAGAGGATCACCAATTCCCACAATGTTGCGCAGAAAGATAGTGGAGCAATATCAGAAAGGTGTTACTCAGCGAAAAATTGCAAAGACTTTGCAGTTATCATCATCAACTGTGCATAATATCATCAGAAGATTCAGAGAATCTGGAACAATCTCTGTGCGTAAGGGTCAAGGGCGTAAAACCATACTGGATGCCCGTGATCTCCGGGCCCTTAAACGACACTGCACCACAAACAGGAATGCTACTGTAAAGGAAATCACAGAATGGGCTCAGGAATACTTCCAGAAACCATTGTCAGTGAACACAATCCACCGTGCCATCCGCCGTTGCCAGCTGAAACTCTACAGTGCAAAGAAGAAGCCATTTCTAAGCAAGATCCACAAGCACAGGCGTTTTCATTGGGCCAGGGATCATTTAAAATGGAGTGTGGCAAAATGGAAGAATGTTCTGTGGTCAGACGAGTCACGATTCGAAGTTCTTTTTGGAAATGTGGGACGCCATGTCATCCGGACCAAAGAGGACAAGGACAACCCAAGTTGTTATCAACGCTCAGTTCAGAAGCCTGCATCTCTGATGGTATGGGGTTGCATGAGTGCGTGTGGCATGGGCAGCTTGCATGTCTGGAAAGGCACCATCAATGCAGAAAAATATATTCAGCTTCTAGAACAACATCTAGTCATCTCTTTCAGGGAAGACCCTGCATTTTTCAACAAGATAATGCCAGACCACATTCTGCATCAATCACAACATCATGGTTGCGTAGGAGAAGGATCCGGGTACTGAAATGGCCAGTCTGCAGTCCAGATCTTTCCCCTATAGAGAACATTTGGCGCATCATAAAGAGGAAGGTGCGACAAAGAAGGCCCAAGACGATTGAACAGTTAGAGGCCTGTATTAGACAAGAATGGGAGAGCATTCCTATTTCTAAACTTGAGAAACTGGTCTCCTCAGTCCCCAGACGTCTGTTGAGTGTTGTAAGAAGAAGGGGAGATGCCACACAGTGGTGAAAATGGCCTTGTCCCAACTTTTTTGGGATTTGTTGACACCGTGAAATTTGGAATCAACATATTTTTCCTTTAAAATGATAAATTTTCTCGGATTTAACTTTTGATCTGTCATCTATGTTCTATTCTGAATAAAATATTGACATTTGCCATCTCCACATCATTGCATTCAGTTTTTATTCACAATTTGTTTAGTGTCCCAACTTTTTTGGAATCCGGTTTGTACTTTAATATCATTAATTGTCATGCACACTCGGTCCGTGGCCGGCACTAGGACCCGGAAGTAATGCGGTCATGAACCAGGAAGTATAAAAGGAGTAAACAAACGATAGTACAACACTCAGTCATTGAGTTTTTCTGATGCCCTGTCGGAATCGTTCACCAAACCGTGAGTACTCACCCTTTTTGGTCTGCTTCCTGATTGAGTGTGTATTTCTAGGACGCGGGTTAGATTGTGTCTTTCCCTTACTCCTCTATCGTGAGAGTCCTTAGATTAAAGAGCGTGATTATCCTGTCTATTCGTGTTTTCTCCGCGTTTGGGTTTACCATTCACGCAACAAAGGGCTAACCGCTAAAGCTACGTCTTCTGGTCTTCCGAGGTTAGTTCTGACAGAATGACTGAGCCAAAGGCGGTAAACCCAGCGGATCATGCGCGCCTATGCGACGTGGTAGACCAGCATGCCGTGCTTATTGACCAGCTAACCGCGGAGCTCGCTACTCTGCGTCAGAGCGTCCAAGACGTCGCGGCCTTGTGCCGCGAGGTGGCGGAGCTCAGGCGGGAGAACGCGGATCTGCGGGCGGCTGTTGATGGCGCGGCTAGCCGGACCCCCGTCGCGGCGGCCGCAGCGCCGCACCAACTCCCCCCCCCCCCCTTCTGATGTTTTTCTTGCTCTTCCAGAGAAATGGGATGGCACAGACGGGAAGTGTAGTGTGTTTTTGACAGCGCTGAATCTTGTGTTTGAGTTCAACTCCACCAAGTACTCCACTGATCGGCTACGCATCGCTCTCCTGGTCTCGTTGCTATCCGGGCAGGCAGCTGAGTGGGCCACGGCAGTCATTAGATCGGATTCTGACATCGCCCATTCCTACCACGAATTCACCCGCCAACTCCAGCTGACTTTCAAACACCCAGCGGGCGAGGTGGAGACCGACACCAAACTATATCACCTGTGGCAGGGAGGATCGTCCGTGAGCCGGTACACTGCAGAATTCCGAACCCTCGCAGTACAGACCAACTGGGGAGAAGCCGCGCTCCGGACGTCCTTCTACGAGGGACTGGCTGCACGCATTAAAGATGAGCTCGCCGGGCGAGAACTCCCAGCCACACTCGAAGGGCTGATCCAACTGGCCCTTCGTATTGATCAGCGCCTTCTTTCTCGCCTGAAGCCAGCCCCGAGGACCCTGCCGCCTGCACCAGCCTTCTCCTACACCAACCCACGACCACCTACAGCCTTCACCAACACTAGTACTGGACCAGTCGGATCTCCACCTCCTGCACGTGGTTGACATGGGAGCCGGGGAACCCATGCAATTAGGACGCGCCTCCCTGACCGTAGCAGAACGTGAACGCCGGTTCCGAGAAGGGCTGTGTGCCTATTGTGGGTCAGCAGCACATCATCGGGCGATCTGCCCACTGCGTCCGGGAAACGCACAACCCCGGTGAACAGGAGGAGAGACTCACCGGGCCCTCTCCAGATCTCCTCTACCACCAACACCACCATCTCACGACTCACGGTTCAGGTAACCCTCCAGATTGGCCACAAACGGGTCCGAAGTACTGCGTTTATCGATTCCGGTGCCGCAGGTAACTTCATTGACTCCACTTATGCCAAAGAAATGGGGGTAAAAATCGAGGCGTTATCCCAGCCGGTTCGTATTACATCTGTCGACGGCCGCCCACTGTCATCCAGCCCCATCACTCACCAGACCCAGCCTATAACCCTCAAAATAGACCAACATCAAGAACAGCTCCAGTTGCACCTCACCCCCATCGCCTCACCTCCCATCATCCTCGGTTATCCATGGCTACTCAGACACGACCCCCTCATCTCATGGACACAGAACCGGATCCTCCAGTGGGGCCCGACTTGCAACGAACTTTGCCTATGGGCTGGGACGTGTTCCAAGGAGTCCGAGGCCCCCGACGTCGACACCAACGCCATCCCCGTCGACTATCGGGATCTGGCTGAAGTTTTTTGCAAGAGACGGGCCACCCACCTTCCACCTCATCGCCCATATAACCTGGCCATTGAACTTCAGCCGGGCTCCGTCCCTCCCCGCGGCCATCTCTACTCATTATCCTCTTCGGAGACGCAGGCGATGGAAGAATACGTCACTAATGCCCTGCGTCATGGAGCCATCCGGCCTTCCACATCACCTGCCGCCGCGGGGTTTTTCTTCGTTAAGTAAAAATGGGGTGAACTTCGCCCATGTGTCGACTATCGGGGGCTAAATAACATCACCATTAAAAACCGACACCCATTACCACTCACCAACTCAGCCCTGGACGCCCTCTCTGGTGCCACCGTGTTCACAAAGTTGGACCTCCGGAGCGCCTACAACTTGGTGCGCATCAGAGAGGGTGATGAGTGAAAGACGGCTTTTATCACACCCACGGGACACTATGAGAGCCTGGTCATTCCATTCGGACTCTGCAATGCACCCTCGGCCTTCCAGCAATTTATAAACGACGTCCTCAGGGACATGCTGGGCCAATGGGTGTTCGTCTACCTGGACGACATCTTAATCTACTCACACAACGTCGAAGAACACACCCAACATGTACGTGCTGTTTTAAAGAGATTGCTCGCTCACCAACTGTACTGCAAGCTGGAAAAATGTGCTTTTCACAAGCACTCCACCACGTTCCTGGGTTTTGTCATCTCGCCCAAGGGTGTGGCCATGGACCCGCAGAAGCTCGAGGTTGTACGTCACTGGCCCCTACCCAGGACACTCAAACAGCTTCAACGGTTTCTCGGGTTTGCGAATTTCTATCGTCGCTTTATCCGGGGCTACAGTACAGTTGCAGCTCCACTAACCACAATGACCAGGCCCTCACCTCACCAATTTCGACTCACTCCAGCTGCCATTTCTGCATTCGAAGAACTCTGCCACCGATTCACCACCACCCCCATCCTTCTACACCCTGATGCCAACAAACCCTTCGTTGTGGAGGTGGACGCGTCGGATGTGGGCGCCGGCGCTGTTCTCTCTCAGCGAGGTCCAGACCAGAAACTGCACCCCTGCAGTTTCTTCTCCAAAAAATTTGATCCCACTCAGCAGCGATACGGGGTAGGGGACCGCGAGCTGTTGGGCATGAAGTGGGCTTTGGAGGAATGGCGTCACTGGCTCCAGGGCGCCAGTGAGCCGTTCATCGTCTGGACCGATCACCAGAATCTGATCACCATCAAGACTCTCAAACAACTCAACCCACGACAGGCACGGTGGGCACTCTTTTTTGAACAATATAACTTCCATCTGTCGTATCGCCCGGGGTCGAAGAACACCAAGGCCGACGCCCTATCACGACAACATGAGGACGACCTCCCCCGGGCGGACCCCGTGCCTGTCATTTCTCCATCCCGCATCATCGCACCCATCCACTGGGACTTGGAAACTAGGGTCCACCAGGCACAGGCTACCAAGACCGAACCGGCAGTCGTGCCGCCTGGACGACTCTATGTGCCTCAACGCCTAAGAACGGAGGTTCTCCAGTGGGGTCATTCATCCACCATCGCCGGACATCCCGGAGCCCGATGGACCCTCACGTTTATTGGACGGGCGTTCTGGTGGCCCTCCATGCAGAAAGACACCGTCGAGTTCGTCCAAGCGTGCCCGGTGTGCGCCAGGGCCAAGGACACCAACCAACCTACACCCGGAGAACTCCAACCCCTCCCAGTTCCCTGTCGGCCCTGGACGCACATCGCCCTGGACTTCATCACGGGCCTGCCGGCATCAGAGGGGAAAAACACCATCCTAACCATCGTTGATCGGTTCTCCAAGGCCGTGCACCTGGTGGCCCTGACCGGACTCCCATCAGCAAAAAACACAGTGGAGCTGATATTGGAACACGTAGTCCGACTGCATGGGTTCCCAAAGGACATCGTCTCGGACAGAGGGCCCCAGTTCACCGCCCGGTTCTGGAAGGCCTTCTGCCATCTGATTAATTCCACCTGTAGTCTCTCATCAGGGTACCATCCCCAGACTAATGGTCAGACGGAACGGACCAACCAACAGCTGGAGCGCTACCTGAGGTGCTTTGTTTCGGATCGTCAGCGCTCCTGGGCCCGCTACCTCAAATGGGCCGAACTCTCCCACAACCTCCACGCTACCTCAGCCACCAACCTAAGCCCATTTGAGGTTTGTCATGGCTTCCAACCCCTGATGTTCAATCATCAAGAACCAGAGGTTGATGTGCCATCGGCCCAACAGTTGGTCCGTAGGTGTCGACGGCTGTGGCACCAAGCCAACCTAGCCATCAACGTGCCAACATCAGCTACGCCACCCAACATCGCCGTCGACACCCCCCGGGACGATTGTACCACGTAGGTGACAAGGTATGGCTATCTACAAAAAACCTTCATCTGCACACCGAGTCAAAGAAGTTATCCCCAAGATTCATCGGGCCATACCGCATCACTTTACGGATTAACCCTGTCACCTACCGGCTCCAGCTGCCTGCGGCGCTCCGGATCCACCCAGTTTTCCATACATCACAGTTAAAACCCTTCATCACTTCACCTATGGTTCCACCCACCCCCCCTGCTCCTCCTCCCCGAATCATTGATGGCGGTCCCGCCTACACCGTGCGAAGGATCCTTGATTCACGTCCTCGGGGCAGAGGTACCCAGTACCTCGTCGATTAGGAGGGCTACGGCCCCGAGGAGCGGTCTTGGGTTCCAGCACGTTTCATCCTCGACCCCGAGCTCATTCGGGACTACCGTCACAGGGTATCCTCCGTCCCAGGACCGTCTGGAGCCGGTCCTGGACAGGGGGGTACTGTCATGCACACTCGGTCCGTGGCCGGCACTAGGACCCGGAAGTAATGCGGTCATGAACCAGGAAGTATAAAAGGAGTAAACAAACGATAGTACAATGCTCAGTCATTGAGTTTTTCTGATGCCCTGTCGGAATCGTTCACCAAACCGTGAGTACTCACCCTTTTTGGTCTGCTTCCTGATTGAGTGTGTATTTCTAGGACGCGGGTTAGATTGTGTCTTTCCCTTACTCCTCTATCGTGAGAGTCCTTAGATTACAGAGCGTGATTATCCTGCCTATTCGTGTTTTCTCCGCGTTTGGGTTTACCATTCACGCAACAAAGGGCTAACCGCTAAAGCTACGTCTTCTGGTCTTCCGAGGTTAGTTCTGACATTAATTACTGTCATGTATGTATGTTAGTACACACACAGCCATATACTTTAAGTGTACTGATGATACTTAAAGCTGTTCTACTTCAGCACACAAGAGTATACTTAATACACTTAAAATTGTGGTTTTGTAATTAATTAAAACTTAGTTAAACAAAATTAGTTGTTTCAAACTAGCTAACTTTAAGTATACTAGTCAAACCTCCTAATGATAATATTTATTTAAAAAAAAAAACTGAAAACGCACTTTTCCAAATTATTATCCACAACATAGTTAAAACATTTTATACTGTAGGTTGTAAAGAACTGAAAATAGGCTTTTGTTGAATTTGCAGCATTATGAGGTCATATTTTGAAATCAAAAACTATTTCAATCAAAAACATCCTAACAGGGCTACATGTTACATCTTAACATAGGACCCCTTCTTTCATATCACCTTCACAATTCTTGCATCCATTGAACCCTTGAGTTTTTGTACAGTTTCTGCTTGAATTTCTTCAGAATGATGTCAGAATAACCTCCCAGAGCTGCTGTTTTGATGCGAACTGCCTCCCACCCTCATAGATCGTTTGCTTGAGGATGCTCCAAAGGTTTTCAATGGGTTTGAGGTCAGGGGAGGATGGTGGCCACACCATGAGCTTCTCATCTTTTATTCCCATAGCAGCCAATGACACAGAGGTATTCTTTGAAGCATGAGATGGTGCATTGTCGTGCATGAAGATGATTTTTGCTACGGAAGCCACGGTTCTTCTTTTTGTACCATGGAAGAAAGTGATCAGTCTGGGACAGGGGTAGCTCAGTGGTTAAGGCATTGGACTACGGTTCGGAAGATCCCAGGTTCAAACCCCACAACCACCATGTTGCCACTGTTGGGCCCTTGAGCAAGGCCCTTAACCCTAAACTGCTCAGATGTGTAATGAGATAAGAATGTAAGTCGCTCTGGATAAGAGCGTCTGCCAAATGCCTAAATGTAAATCAGTCAATATACTTTTCAGAGGTCATTTTCACACCTTCAGGGACCCTACAGGGGCCTACCAGGTCTCTCCCCATGATTCCAGCCCAAAACATGACTCCGGCACCTCCTTGTTGACGTCGCAGCCTTGTTGGGACATGGTGGCCACCCACCAACCATCCACTACTCCATCCATCTGGACCATCCAGGGTTGGTCACATCGAGGTTGGCGGGACACCAGAGGCACCAGCAGCTTCAAATACTTGTTTGCTGCTTTGTAATGGCATTTCAGCAGCTGCTCTCTTAATCCGATTAATTTGTCTTGCACAAACCTTCATTCTGCCTTTATCTGCATGAACCTGTCTGTGCTCTGAATCAGCCATAAATGTCTTCACAGTACGATGATCACGCTTAAGTTTTCATGAAATATCTAATGTTTTTATACCTTGTCCAAGGTATTGCACTATTTGACACTTTTCGGCAGCAGAGATCCTTTTTCTTTCCCATATTGCTTGAAACGTGTGTCCTGTTTAATAATGTGGAACAACCTTCTTCAGTACTTTTCCTTTAATTGGGCTCATCTGGCAAACTAATTATCACACGTGTCTGAGATTCATTTCAGTGATCCAAAGAGCCCTGAGACACGACACTATCCATGAGTTTAATTTAAAAACTAAACATTTAATGTTTGACACTTGCATTCAATTTGCATAATAATTTGGAACGAGGTGTACTTAGTATACTTGTTTCACTTGGGATGCCTTATTTCGTTCTGCCAGTGTGAGCTGTGTTTGAGCTCCTAGTGCAGAAACATTCTATAAACATGTTCAGGTCCTGTGACCCACTCATGAGCAACTATAATAATTTATATTATAGTAAAAACTATGGGAGAAATTTTTATTTGATTTCATTTGATTTTACTTACTTTTGGGGGGTTAGAAGATACCTTATCAGTATATAATCGTGGATGTGTGTGCAAGCTGGGACATAGGCTTCTTTGTGTGCATTGCATATAGGAAACCCAAGCTTTACATTGGGGGGGCTAAAGACGGCCCTTTAATGAAACCCAGATGTTGGAGAGAGGAGGGGCAGGCACTGCATATGTACTATAGCACACAGCAAGAGAATTCAGTTGCTCCACGGACACAGCTCCGGCCTTGTTGTTTGATAATAAAGGTCGTAATCTTCTGTAAGCAAAGCCCGACTCTGAGTATTTTTCCACAACATAATGGCGCTGCGAGCAGGGTGGAAAAAGGGCAAAGGTGGCTGACCGACGTGGGCTTCCTTGGTCAGCAACACAACCAGGTGGCCACTTACAAAGGTAAGCAACTTTTGCTTATATACTTAGGTTGTGTTGTTGGCTGAGGATCACCCATGGTGGTAAGGACTCCTAATAAAGGCCTCTCCAACTCAAGTAATTTAAAATGGGCTTTGTTTCCAGAAGAGAATGCATGCATCAGATTACTAACAGTTGTACTGATAGTGAATTGAGAAGATAAGCATTGCATTGGTCTGGGTGTTGTCAAGTGGGCATTGATTGATGGCAACAGTAACAGACGGTATGAGGAAGCGCATTTGAGTGTCTATTTGTTTTGTTAAGTGGGCTTTGATAGATAACAGGACAGGAAAAAGGTAGATAATCTCGGTATTAATTTGTACTCATTGTCAAGTGGGCCTTGATGGATGGCATGGGTAGTGCAGCAAATTAATAAGGAATTGCGCTTAATTAGTTATATTGCTTGTGTAAGGTTACCCAGCAATTAATAAAAATACCCTTTGTATGAGGAACGTACTGTTGTATGTCATAAGCAATTTTTGTAGCCACCGTAAATGTTATATGGTATGAGGTTGGTGGTTTTTTAATTGATATCTCTTCGTATGTGGAATGTACAACTGTACATCATAAGAAATCACCCCTTATGTTTTATTGATATGAGTGACAGGGGTAATTAATATCTCTTCGTATGGGGAGCACGATTTGTGCCATTAAGTTGATTTAAGTTGAATTCAATTGCAATTGTTTGTGTCTGTGATTTTGTGTCTATTTGTTTCTGTTTGAGTGTGTGAGAGCTCTATGTTCACCTAGTGTGTGTGTGGAGAGAGAGAGAGAGAGAATTGGTTGAATGAGATAAGCTCTGTGTGCTGTGAGCAGGCTGGACCTCCCGAGGGAATTGTGTGTGCAACCCTCAGAGGGGGGGCAGCTTGCTGCTAGACCAGAGACGTGTGTCTGAATGAGCCCTATTTAAGTAATAGCTAGCCTAATAATTAAATAGATAAATATTAATCAATAAAGGGACACGTGTGAGTGGAACAATGAGCCCTTTTAGCAGGGGGACAAGTATGAAAAGAATAAGCCCAATTTTCTAGGAAAAGAGGGATAAGAATGCATAGGCCTCTGAATAAATAAATAAATAAATAGTGTGGAGTGGTGAATGTGTATGAACCCCATATTAATATTGTGGCATTACACACTTACTGATAAAAGTGTTCACGGTGCATAAAAGCACTATGCTTTTTACCAAGTGTTAATTTGAAAATAGTGAAGTGGTGTAGATTCAGGAGTGATTATCATTGATGAGCCTTGGTAAGTGGAGGTGGAGACTTCTGTGATTCTAAAAGAGTGTATATTGTTGTAAGTAAATTTAGCCATTAAGTAAGTACACAGGCATAAAATAAAAAATAAATATCTAAGTAGTGACATAGGCTAAAGCATAATCTCCTCTCCGGTGGAGACTTTAGTGCCGAAGCATCCTTTGTGTGAAGATCTCATCACTAAGACCTCCAATAAGTAGCAAAAAGAGGACCAACGATATGATTACAAGATGGCCAAAGGAGGGGACATTTGATTCAGCACTGTGTTCTGAGATGGACACCTTGATAAGAAAATTACAAAGCGGCGGCAAGAGAGAGAAAGCATGTCCAGAGAAGTTGAAAAGACAGCAGGAAAGAGTGGTCCTAGCTTTGGTTAAAAAAGAATAAGTGAAGTTGGTAAGAAAGAAACAGGAAGTGATGGAAAAAGTTAAGAAAGTCAAGATAGTGAGGCCGAAGTAGTAGAGAGGAGTTAGTTACACCTCACCCATATAGTAGGTGCAGGAAGACAGTCGAATTCCTAAGCGTAAGGGAATGGGGGAAGGTTCTGGTGAGATGGAGAAGGAATGTTATGCAGAGAGGTATAAGAAAGTGGGGGTAGATTTACAGAGAGTGGAAAAGCTATGTGTAGAGAAGGATGTAGAGGAACAGGAGGGGGTGCAGACATGTGGAGAGAGGTCAGACAGAAGCACTAAAACACCAGTAAAAAGCAGATAGCTACACCATTAAAGACTGGACATAGATCTTTGTACAGTAGAGAGGATGGGGGGGAAGAGGATTTGTTATTTAATATGGGCAGTTCCACAATTCCCAATTTTAATTAAAGGTGGGGCCATGAGGGTGTTGTCAACCGCCTCCCCAGCATTCAATGAGGGTGCAGGGACATGGTCTTAGACGAGCAGACCTCAGGCAAGCTTTTATCGGTGATTGATATAAAAACTCTATTGGTGAAGACTTTGTGGAGAGGAAAAACGTGCTTCGGACTCGAGTGAGGCTGTACATACATACCACATAGATGGACTGTCTTTGAGGCTTTGAGGCTGTTGTATGGCAGGCCTTGCACGCAGAGTGTTGACCCAAGGACATTAAAGGGTGACCTGGAGGCAGTTACAGCTTGAACACCTTACAGAGCGAACCAAGAAAAAAGCTCAAGCTACTCTGATTACCAGAAAAAACAGAGAGGGCCACAAGCAATCCTTCATCAAAAATCCAGCCAGCTTCAGTCAGTGATGACATCACCAGCAGCATTTTCTCCAAACTCAAGCCAGATGCCTGCGTCTGTCACCAACGGTTTCACTCCAAGGCCAAGCATGAGGGGATATGGATTAAATTGCCTCGCATAGCCATTGCCCGGCCCCGAGGGATGAGAGGGGGGGGGGGAGATAACATCCCAGGTCCGATAAGTCATGCCTCTCACATCTGGAAAAGTTTGCCAGAACCGTAAGATTCTCGGGAAGAAAAAGTAGTTACTACAACCCAACAATAAGAGTGTGACTATACCTGTATTAGTCTCAAGTCATATTAGTCTCAAGTTAATTTACTAGGAAAAGAATCATTAGGTGAATTAGGACTGCGAATATGGTGTTCTCCAGAAGGGGTGTATGTTGAACATAAATTCCTGAAGCACAATTACCCTGTCAAACTTTCACTGTACAATGATGTATGACCCATCACAACACATCATCATCATAGGTCGGCAAGGAGCAGCTATCAGTGTAGAGGAGTGTGATTTTGTAAAAAGGTGGTTCAATGTAACTGATTCTGTTCTTCAGGTGACATTGTATGTACTGCAGGATAGAATTGCAGCTCATAGGATTTATGTTGATTTCATTCTGCAGATAAAACCTGTGTAAAAATCTTGTGTGGTAATAAATTGATTCGTACTTCTTAAGGAAGTTGTAGTTAGCCACAAGTCACAAACACAAATGCCATCAGCATCTGAAATCGACTGTGGGAAATTAGCTATATAGGCAAATGGATAGTCAAATCCCATCTGAATTATGGTCTAAACATGATACAGATGTAGGCCTACTTAAATCAGCCAGCCAACTTCAAGTACAATGTAAACCAGATGTAGAACCGCCCAGAGTAAGACAATATGCTTTACGACCTGAGGCAAAAGCGGGTATATAGAACACTATTGAAGGCCTTGTAAAAAGCATCTGTGCTAAAACAGACCAGTTGTTGCAATACTCCTATTTTTCCCAGTGATTAAGCCAGGTACAAATAAATGGCATCATGTGCATGATTTACATGCAGTTAATAGTATAACAGGAAAGTATCCAGCAGAAGTTCCAAATCCACACACACTGCTGACTAATGTCCCTCCCTAAGCCAAATATTTTATTGTAATGATATTTGTTCAGCCTTCTTCAGTGTTCAAATGGCAGAAAAGAGTAAACTACTGCATTTATTTGCATTTACAAGAGCAAGTTGACAAAATAGATACCAAAAATGCCACGGTGGTTCAAACATTCACTGTATATATTCAATCAGAGGTGGAAGCTGATTTAGGAGGTTAAAGGATAGAAGATAGCCTTGGTCAGCATATGGGTGACTGTTTAATATGTCTATCATCATTAGAAACATGCCAGAATGATTCCATTAAGGTACACCGTAAGCTAGTAAGGAGGTCATAAAGTGTCATAAACTAAACTACAATACTGTAAACCTCAAGTTAAATTGTTAAGGTGACTAATTTCACATGATACGACAGCCGTAGTACATACATAATTAGAAGGCATAAGTAAGGCACCAGTGTCACAGCCTGATAAACAGTGATGGCTTTAATAGGGTTAACAGGTTTCATGCTGACTGGAGTAAGGAATATGCAGGAAAAAAAACAGCTCCACTAAGGGAGATAATAATGAGAAAAGAAGAACTGCAAGATCTAAGTGCTCCCTTAAAATAGAACACAGATATACTGTTAGCATTTGAATCCATCATAAAGAAATGCAGACTGCACCTACTTTAGGTATACAGTACCTGATTATAGTAATCCGTTCTATCGGTATGTAGTGAACCAAGCTGATGGATCTACCTCAGCTATCCTGATGCAGGAAACTTGCAGTGATAGGAAAAACCAGTCCCTAGCTTACTACAGCACTAAGCTAGATAATATAACTCAAGGTGACCCAACATGCTACCAACAGGGTTTGTAGTTGTACATTATACATATAGAACAGCATCTTCATTGACAACATGTTACCGATAGATTGTATAAATTGATAAAAACAAGGGGAAGGTGTTCTAACCCAAGCTCGCCTCCAAACATATTCTTCACTGCTCACATATCCCGACATTAATATAAAGCGATGTGACACAGTTAATTCAGCTAAATCACTCACTTAAACCTATAAAGGAGTGACTCATAATTTTGTGGCGAACTCATTGGCATTTACTAGGTTATGACCTGATCTTGAATCTAAGCCTATAGCTGAAGCGGAAGTGACTTATTTTGTTGATGGATCTAGTTTAGAGACCAGGTAGAAAGTCACGCAGGGTATTCAGTAGTGATGAAGGATGGAGAAGATTTTAAACCTATCCTATCTCAGCATTGTACACAACCGTGTTCAGCTCAGTTAGCTGAGTTGAAATCGCTCACCGCTGCTTGTCAATTAGCCAAAGGTCTAGTGGCAAATATTTTTTGATTTTTGAATTACAGATTCAGCCTATTCCATGGTGTATGTCATCTGTTTGGAACCGTATGGAAGCAAAAGGTTTAAAAAGCATGAAGGAACTCCCATTCAAAATGCTGAACGGATGAGTAAACTAATGTCTGCTCTGATGCTACCAAGATGATTGACTTTCATTAAATGTCAGACCCGGAAAAAATAAAAAATAAATAAAAAAAAGGGAAATGACTGTGTTGCTAAAGGTAACAACATGGCAGATTTAGAAATGAAGTGTGCCTCAAAATGGCAACTAGCTGTGCAAGCGCCCATAGTCCTTATAGAACCACAGCCTCAGTAAGAGGATATCATTTGCACTCAACATCAAGCAGGTCCGTACGAGCACTCGATGTGGCTCCAGAGGGGAGCGCATAAGGACGCACAGGGTATTTGGTGTCCACATGAAGGTCTGATTATAGCACCCATAGCACTGGTGAATATTTCTGGTTTAAATGCTCATGGACTGGGCCATTGTGTAAGAAGACAGGTTGTGAGAAAAATCAGGCAACATGGGTATTGGTCTTTATATCTGCTATGGTTGAAGAGTTCCTAGCTTCATGGGAGATATGTGCTATGCATAATGTCAGGAAGGAAACAGCGACACCTATAGGCTATACACCGGTACCAGAATGACCATTTAATCACTTAGTGGTGAACTATGTGGGTAGGATAAAGTAGTGTTCAGGGCGAAAGATACATGCTTGTAATAACTGACATATTTAGTAGATGAGTAAAAGCAAGAATATCTGCAGATGAAGAGTAAGGAACAGTTATCAAATCGTAAGGGAAGTGATATCTAGATTTGAAAATCCATCAGGGATGAGTTCCGACAATGGATCAATATTCATTCAGAAAATGTAAGACAGGTGCTGCAACGGTTGGGGAAAAGCTAAGATTTGTGGATGTCCACAGTCCCAGGGGAAGGTAGAGAGTGTAAATGGTAATCTCAAAGCCAAGGTTAATAATAATTGTAGTAGTACAATGCTACACTAGGTTTTAACTGATGCTGTACCAATGAGCTAACAAGCATGCAACCTAACACAAATACACATCTAACCCCGCATGGAATGCTTACGGGTCGACCCATGCCTGTGCCATTCTGTAGAGGCCATATAAAGGCCCACCGCTTAAACAATTTGAAAATCTTATATGAAGAAACTAACTGCCGTACATGAAGTAATCTATGTGCAGGAAAAGAACAAGGAGGAAGAGACGCTCCGTGTCCCATCACTCCAGGAGACCAGGTCTATCTGCGAGTGTTCAGGAGGAAGTGGCACAAGCCCAGGAGAGAGGGGCCCCGCAAAGTGTGGCAGCCACTCCAACAGTGATTCAAGTGAAAGACAAGACCGTGTGGTATCACGTGAACCATTACACGAGAGTCACAAAGAGCTATGGGTACCGAAAACGAAAGAAGAAAGAAAGAAGAACCGAACATCAGAAAAAATACAACGAAATTAAATCATTATTGGAAAATAACCAACTATTGGCACAAGTTGGATACCAAATTGCTCAGCGTTGAACCCTCCGCTGCTCCAAATTAAGAATGAGAATCTGCTTAAGAACAGCATCCACTACGGATACAAACAAGACTGACTGACGGACTGACTTCGACCAGGTTTCTCCTGACACAATTAACAGGACAAACAATTGTACAGATTATGTGTGACAACTAACTGTGTCCTCTACATTGTATAAATGCATTTCTGTTAAACTAACACTATATTGCTTTTACAGATAAAACAGCAGCAGCGACAACTAATTTTAATTTCCTCCACAGGAAAAATGCACGAGAAGGAAGCAAGCCTTAACCAGATTATGACAATATGTAATGCCACTAAACACCGTTCTCTTTTATTCCAGGTGCAGAAATTTAATTAAAGCAGTTAATGGGTGACTTTACTGTGTCAAGTAAATTTATGAATGTGATTTATGAATTTATTAATCAAAGGTTTCCTAAAATTAACAGCATTTCCCAGCAACAACAGACAAGGATGAATTTTTGGACACAGTCATCAAGGATATCCCGAACTCAGCCATATATATCTCTAACAAGAGACTTTACTGGTTCATATATTGAAGTGTACAGTATCTTCCACGGCATGAGCCCACAATGACGTGCTGGCAACCTCTCCTGTGGGCTCCAACTGACTCCCTGTGGTGCGCAAAGCACCTGAGTTGAAGACTATTATATTACGACAAGGCTGTTTAAATGTATATCCATTCTTAAAAATTGTATTGTGTTATTGTGTAATTGTATGTTCCATTGTAGGTTATATGATTTATCCAATTGATGTAATCCTAGAAAATCTCTGTATTAAGTACATGTTCATGTCATGTTATTGAGTAATGGGAAGTACGATGTCATGGAGGTCGAGTCTTTTACTCCTATTCCTAGTCAAGGGTGGAAGGAGAGGTTTGGCCGAATCTCCACTAGAGGGCGAGTCCATGGGTCGGTCATTGATAAAAGTCCAGTGATTTAATTTAATCACCAGTTAGTATAAGGAAGACTGACTCATGGAGTCGCACTCTAGATTAACCAATTAGTGTGGGACTTATAAGTCCCAGAGGGGGGATATATGGGGGAAATTTTTATTTGATTTCATTTGATTTTACTTACTTTTGGGGGGTTAGAAGATACCTTATCAGTATATAATCGTGGATGTGTGTGCAAGCTGGGACATAGGCTTCTTTGTGTGCATTGCATATAGGAAACCCAAGCTTTACATTGGGGGGGGGGCTGAAGACGGCCCTTTAATGAAACCCAGATGTTGGAGAGAGGAGGGGCAGGCACTGCATATGTACTATAGCACACAGCAAGAGAATTCAGTTGCTCCACGGACACAGCTCCGGCCTTGTTGTTTGATAATAAAGGTCGTAATCTTCTGTAAGTAAAGCCCGACTCTGAGTATTTTTCCACAACAAAACCAGGTTAATCAATAATGTACATTAAAATGAGTATGTGCTGTACACACTGAGATCCAGACACATACATGGTTCTGAGAAAGCAATACACACACATTATCAATGTCTAGCTCCCAATGCCACATGTATGTTTGTGAGTATGTGTTTACATGAAAGTTTACCTTTTTGTTTGCCTGCAGTACAAGGAGCTCATGATACCGAGGAATCTGCAACTCAGCTTGCCTGTTCATCTCTTGCTTCAAATTCACATTCTCATAATGCACAGAGTGATCTCTGTATACACACACACACACACACACACACACACACACAAAGTTTACTTTGCGTGTGTGTGTGTGTGTGTGTGTGTGTGTGTATGTGTGTGTGTCTTACTGTTCTGGATGGTAGTGTCCTGGTCCAGGTCCTTCCACCACCTTCATCTTTGTCCTTTTCCCTGTCATTTGGCCAAAGTGAACTCCTTTATACATGGATTCTACCTGATATACACACAGAGTTGAAACACAAAACAATCTGAAGCATAAGCGTACACACACACACACACACACACACACACACACACACACACACACACACACACACTTACCTGGGTGGGATTGTAGTAGGCAGGGCCAAGGCTCTGGTCAGTTGTGGGAGGTTTCTGCTTGCACAATTCCCCTTGCTCATTCTCCTCATAACCAAACGCCTGACTGGGAGACGGGATGGAAGGAGCTAAGTGGACCAATGACCTTGCATGCTAGACAGACAGACAGACAGACAGACACACATACACACACACACTGATTAGTGGTGGAATTGTTTCACTAAACAGCTACACTACCAGATAATAGTTTGGACATGCCCACTCCCCTTCTTTCATATAGGTTTATTTTTTCTACACTGTAAAACAATACTGAAGGCATTTATCCAAAATCCACAATAATCTCCTTTGAACAGTTGATATTGAGATGTTACTCTGTTATTGAGAAGATCTGCTACTTCTGCTCTGTAAAGCTTCATAACGGCTCTAATCTGAGGTGCTGGTTGTTAATTGGTGATTTCTGAGGCTCTAAATGAATGTCTCCTCTGCAGCAGAGCTCAGTTTTGGTCTTGTTTTCCTGGGAAGGTCTTCATGAGAGACAATTTCATCATGGAGCTTGATAGGTTTTACAAACCTACAGTTCTTGTAGGCACTGTTCCAGAACAGCTGACCTTCATGTCTTAAAATAACAACTGACTGATGTTGTTGTTGCATAATTACCTAATTCCATATGTTATTTGATAGTTTTGAATCCACAATCCACAATTGTGTGCAAACTTTATTGTATAACACACAGCCAGCTGCACCTTAATCTCCCTATCTCTGGTGGTGGGTGGGTGGAGTTTCTTCCCCCAGGGCTGGTTGATGTCATAGGTTCCTGGACCTGGAATGTTTGACTCCACCTCTTGAAAACGCCGGGAGTGGTTCTGCACAGAATGGCCACCAGGAACAGGAGCCTGCAGAACCGATGACACCCAAGAGATCAGAATTGTTCAAGCTATCAAATTGCGTCAGTGTGGGTGAAGATGCAATATGAGTGGTGTTAAAGGGTGGGTGGTGCTACAGTGTGGGTGCTGTTACATATGGTGCAGTACCCAGGTAAGGACTCCATTATAATCAGCTGGCCCAGGAGAAGACAGTGCACTGTCTAACTTGTCAAACACAGATGGCCTGGGAGCCAAGGACAGGAATGGAGCAAAGGAATCTACAACAGCACAGAGAGAGCGAGAGAGACTTTACATCACTTATCACTCTTATTGGTTCATGTCACAATTAAAGCACCATAAGAAAACTATTCTTGTTATTCATTGCAGTTTGGTGAAGAGAATCTAACATGTTGATGTTAAACACATGAAATGAAAGATGAACAATTTGACATAAAATGACCTTACGGTTCAGGCCCTTCTCACACATCAATATTATTTTTTTTTTCTCTGTTGCATGCCTCTCAGTGACAGTATTAGAAGGAAGTCAATGACATTTATTAAAATTTAATATTTCTTTAAACTCTTGAGTCCAAATGTCATCACATGAGGACTGTTACACATAATAGTTTAGATAATCTTCCTGTTTAAAGACACTGATTTAGTCGCATAGTTATCAGGTGCTAATGAAGAGAAACAATGAGGAGTCAATATTGGTGTGTGCTTTCAAGACCTTTGTGGTGTTCAAGACTTAGAAGAGGTGTGGGTCGTGTAACATATCAGCGTCTACATCAGGGTTACTGTGCATGCTGCTGTTTTCAAAATAGAGTGGGTGAACTGAGTGCTGAGATGTTTTTGCTATCTGTCCATATTTACAGATGTCGCCATTAAAAACGCACATTTCGAGAAAAGGGATGCCGCGGCTTTGCGCGGCTGCGTACGGGAAGCTGTGAACATGCCCTTCATTACCTGTAGGGGGCAGTCGTGTTTCAGTCTGAAGTATTATGTGTTTACTGAAGCCGAAAATGTGTCCAAATTAAACCGCGCATGCGTGTTTGGAGACGCTGTGCCCGCGCTGTGTATCAGTCGGTTGTGGATCATCACGGTACTACACGGCGTGCCTGGAGCTGGAGTTTGTCGTGTTCGAGGTAAGTTTACCTTTCTGTTTTGGATGTGATTCTCGCTTTCATGACTCCCAATTAATGTTCATCTTAATCTCAGGATGTACAATTAGCAATATTTCAGTTTTTAATGGTGTGGAGATTCACAAAACACCATTTTCGTGTAAAAACCTGAACCTACGGGGTCCTGTGGTAAATAAATAAATAAATAAAATAATAACGTACCGAGCGCGCGGATTAATAAACCGAGATGTGTGTTTCTTACCCCCACCCCTCGTGAAAACGGCGTGTTCAGACAAAGGCTCGCCAGTGAGATGCCATTTCTGAACAAACTGAGTCGTGTGTGTTAAAGCATTAAATGGTAAAAGAGCACTAGCAATAAACGTTTTTTTCTGAATCCGAATTTTATTAATAAGTTACAAGTTAAATTTCAACTGTAAAGAACCTGTACATATGTTCATACAGTATTGACAGCAGCTCTAATTTGTCTAAATCGCATTGCAGACAAGAAAAAGAAGTAGAGTCATCCTGTGACCCTGCATGCTTAATCTTTCCACACATGATTCTTGCTTCTCACTTTTTCCTTAATCTCCGGTTCGGTTCTGATTTCGGTCTGTTCTCATGAGTTGTGAAGCGAGAGGAACAAAGTATAAATATTGTTCATTTGCTAAATTAAGTATCATGAATTTTAATTGATTATCTATCTCTGTATTTTTTCACAGCAGTTTGTGACTGAAAGTGTGTCTGCATCTGACTTCAGGAGTTTCCTGACCAACGTATCTAACGGTCATATTTAAAAATCATAACGTAGTTATAAAGAACAAAACGTTTCTGTTGGTGTTTAATTTTGTTTCTATGATTTAATACGTATTTGTGGTGTTTTATGTTTTATACATCTTTTCAAATTGAGACCTCATTTGTAAGTTACTGTTATCTTGTTTTTGTATGAATTAATCAAATGTTTGCTTGTTATTAAATGTTTTTTGTTTCATAAAAATAAACGAATGTGTTTTATTATTAGCTGAGAGTGTGGTTTATTTATTTATTATCATATTTGGTCATTGTAACATGCATTAGGGAGCATTATCTCTGTGACGTGTGCGCGCTATCTGGGAATGAACTACCTTTACTTGATTATTTTAAATAAATCTAATTTGTGCATTAAATATAATTATGTAACTTTTACTTGATTTCTTTGATTGTTAATTTAATTATTAAGTAGATTTTACCTGACAATTACGGGTGAGTTTTACTTAATATTGGAGCAATAAAATTTACTTAAAATCTATGTGTGCAAATTGTTAAGAGGATTTTATCAAGTAAATCTTACAAGTTCTTTTGTGAACACGATGATTTAAGAATTTAATTAAGCACAAATATATATATATGTTCACCGTATAAACTTTTTTCTATGTACGGGTACAATCAGAAAAAATTTAACCAGAAAACAGCATATAACTTACATTGATTAGCAATATAAACAACATACCTGAGGCTGGACAATGGAATAAACTGTGTGGGTGCCAATAATATTAAATATTTATCTGTTAATTCTTTGACAATACTGCTGCTTTTTGTTGGAAACTGGCAGACATAAAAAATATGAAAAATACTTTAAATTAATTTAAAGGGGACGATAGGCTAAAGCCCCCCTAAAAATGGCCTAGCGATGCCGGTCTACATATAATGAAAATATTATGTGTAAAGAAAATATAATTTATATATTCGTGTTTAATTACAAAAAAAACAAAATTTTAATGGTTAGTGATTGTTGCAGACATTCACATTAATTTTTGGGGAGACCCACAGAACCCCCACTGTTATGCCTCTTCTCACCTTTCATTCATGATAGGTTTCGCTGATCGGGGAATTCATAGAATTGGGGGTTTTAAAAAAAATTAAAAAGGCCGAGCAGACGTCTCTGCCTAAAATGTTTTTCACCAGCAAAACACCTCTCTCTCTCTCTCTCTCTCTCTCTCTCTATATATATATATATATATATATATATATATATATATAAATTCACAATCACATTCCAGCTCTTATTCCCAGCCAACTCCCTCAAGTTCATACCATTATGGTCAAATATTGGATGAAATAATTATTCAATGCTGGACACAAACAGCAAAAAACATGATGAAAAGCCCTAAGCACTTTATTGATTAAACCGATATTAGATTTCGCTCATGTCTCTATTCATTCACAGGTTGCAGCGCACTCACAAGGAAATAGGAGACTGTGGTTTACGAGTGGATTGGAGAGAGCTGTTCATTTACTATAAAAAAATATATAAAAACATAATATGATATTTTTGAGTTATGAGTTGTTGTTTTTAATTATTCATAAGACAACCTTTCAGTTTTGTAAATATTCTAGTTATAGTGTGTTAAGTCTTTCTTTAGGTTACACGGTTTTGAGAATTAGACCATCTGAATTAGACTGGAGAAATACATTTTAGGCAGAGACGTCTTGTTCTTGCTAAATAGTTTTAAACCCCTCAATTGTGCCAATTCCCCCATCCAAATCCGGTTTGATAACTTCACACCTATCAAAGGTGAGAAGAGGGACTGAGCTGTAACTGAGCGCGCTGTCACATTGTATATACTGTAAAGACACACACACACACACACACACACACACACACACACACATATACAGGCACGTGCAGTGTATGTGCGTATGGAACCCTGTCTTTGCCCCTCAACAATAAAATGTAACTATTAATCTCAATTTTGCTAAATAAAAGGATCTGGCTTGCATCAGTCACATGCCTGCCATTAACCAATGCTCGCCCTTGAGGGCAGAGCGCGCTCGTTATGAGCTGGGTACAAGCACGCAAAGTGCACGCGCATTTTCTGCAGGCTAGTCGGTGCGGAGCTGGAGGAGAAGCAGGCAAATTAACTGGAAGGTGCAGACTGTAACAAAACAGTAAATAGGGTGTACAGCGCACATTATAGTCTATACCAACAAATGAATTGAAATAAATGAGCGTGCTGTTTGTGCAACAGTGCGACAAACATTACATGTCCTTTTATGAACTGCACAAGTAGTGGTGGTCATTAACTGCTAGCTAACTGGGTAAGGGGGTTACAGGGGGGTCTGTAGCTCTGTGTCCACCGTTTTAGGGAACATGTTTAGTTTTAAAGTAAGTTACAGTTTTATTTCACTAAAAGCCATCTAATATGGATATCCACATAATTATGGATTATTATATTCATGATATAAAAAAACACTGTTTTAAAAGAAAATATATTAAGTAACAGATATTAGGTTAATATTTCAGATTAGATAAAATGCTGATTTTACAGCAGTAAAATTATTGTATCTCTACAGTTTAAACATTTAATAAGCACTGCATGTGCATGTTTGCGTGTTTTATGTGAATAGATTTTTTAAAATTGTTACTAATAATATAATAATCAACAGCAACATTGTACGCCATTAGGTAAAACATAGGCTACATTTGCTTTGCATTGTCCCGACCTGATGACAGTCATACAGTATGATGCAATTCCATATTAGATTCATTATGAATGTGAGTTGTTGTTATTCAGCATGTTCATCTTTTTTAACTTTGAGCACCCACTCCTTTAAACGTCTCTGCACGGCCCTGCACACACACATATATATATATATATATATATATATATATATATATATATATATATATATATAGAGTTCATTCATGTCTTCTGATAATGGCGACACATTTTTTCGTTTTAAATAATATATGTTGGCATATTCACGAATCAGGACATTCACATAGTTAACACTATCAGATAGATCAGGAAATTAAATTAATTTCAAGACCATTTAAACCGAGGCATTGTCATGTCTTTCATTGTTTTGTAATGAATCTTTTTTCAAAAGAAAACTGAAAACACAATAACCAGAGCTCCGCCGTCTATGCGAGAACGGACGGGATTCTGGAAACTAAAACAAAAAACTAAAGATGCTCTCGGGACTTCTGGCTTTACTGAGGATTTATAGGAAGAGAGAGAGTAGAGTTTGTGCTTTGTGCACTTTAACCCGAGAGCGCGCACTAAACTGATGCATGTCGCTCTCCCTCACTCTCTCTCCGGTGTCTTAGACAGACAGAGGCTTGGCCTTTGCTTGTGTCTTCTCCAGCGCGCTTTGTCTTTGGCAAAATCACACCTTTTACTGGTGCGACCGAATGATCACATGGAGTGTCGCGGTATCAAGACCCGGCCCGTTCTGAACAGCTTATGCGCGGCTCCGCGTCGTTACATACATATCCACAAATACTTTAACAACATACACTTATCATGAATTGCATTTTATATGAATGTTACATATGAGACACACACACAAACACATACTTATATAATATATGCACAAACAAACACATTGTTAATTCATGTCTTCTGATGATGGCGACACATTTTTACGTTAAATAAGACATGTTGGCATATTCACGAATCAGGACATTTGCATAGTACTATCAGATAGCCTACTATCAGGAAATTAAATTAATTTCAAGACCATTTAAACCGCGGCATGGCCATGTCTTTCATTATTTTGTACCTGTTAAGACATTACAAAAACTATATAAGAAACTTTTAAAGCACGAATTTGGGCATCTCATTTCATCATTATGAAAATAATATGAAGCACATATACACACGTTCATTATGAAATATCTGTTGTAAAACAAAATAAAATTCATGTTTGCTACAGCATTGGAAACAATATTGTTTTAGGCTAAGCTTATGCACAATTCATTTGTACTTGGTCTGGCTTTTAGATAAAGTCCTTCCATGCGCCATCTGGCGGATATTCAGTGAAGCACAACACATTTATTTTAAATTCCTGAATGTTGCCTCCAGCAAGTCGCGGCACGCCGCGCGCTAAATTGCGGCCTCTCGTGGGAAAACACATGCAGTCTTAAAGGCGACATCTGTAGACATGTCACAATGTGCAGCACATCCATGACACTCAAGCATGGCACTCAAAGCATCAGCAGAAAGACAGCAGACAAAATTTAATACTGTTACACAGTACAGTATATACATCTATGAGCTTTAAATCAGTCAAAATACAGATATCTTCACTTGTTAAACCCTGACTCCATGGTTCATACTCGGCTACTGTCACTCATCACAGTTAGAAGGCTAGCTGTTTGCTTACAAAAAAATTAACATGATGACGTTGTTGTTTTTTCATAAATCCAAGCAACAGCTTCCAACTTTGTTGATAATATTTACAGTATGAGAACAGCATGAGATCAACAGGAACCCAAATGAGAACAGAAGCAAGTATATTAAAATAAGCATAGCAGGAGAACAGCAGTGAGATTAGTCAAATCTAGGAAATCAATAAGAGAACGGTTAGAGAATAGAAGCAGAACAGTAGTTCAGAAGATAAGAGTAGACCTTAAGGAAAAACAGAGAGCAGAAAATGGAAAAAAAAAACAATAAGAAAAGAATAACAGAAGAATAATAGGAGAACAGAAAAAGGCTGTGGAGAAACAAAAAGAAAACAAGAGAAGGATGAAAGAACAGTCTGAGGACAGAAAAGGGACAGAAGGAAACAGCAGGAGGCCACAACGGCAGTTTGTCTTTACATACAGATGTTTAGAATGTGAGTGGTGGGTTCTCACTGGTTTTCTCTGCAGCAGGTGAATGAATGTTGTAGGAACCCGGACCCACAGTTGTGGTGCTTACATTTCCAGTGCACAGATCTGTCACTCTGTGCGCACGACTGTACATCCTCAGGAAAAGTAGTGCCGGTAATAAATGAAAGTTAACTTCTGCTCAGAAAGGTGAAGTGAACCCATGCACGCGTCTCAGCGTTGCCTGGATACAAGACATATGTTCAGAGAGAGAGAGAGAGAGAGGAGGGGAAGTGCAAGAGAGAGAGAGCATGTGTTTCAGACTGTGTGTATTCTGTAACCATGGAGATCGCTAGTCATGCACGAGGCGTTAGTGATGAATGTGCCTATTGGTAATCCGCTGATCTCACGCTGTCACTCGATCCACACACTGCAGCTAGTCAGCTTTATAAAACACAAACACTCTCTTGTCCATGGGAACAGAGTTATATTTACCCATATAACAGTCTGTTTTTTACTTTTTACTATTACGTTTATTGATAATATATTTAGATTTTTTTACCCAGAAAAAGAAGGTGTGTGGTGTAAAGAGTAGTTCTACCTAATAATAGCGGTATAATAATCCCCTGCAAGAGCTCATCACTGACTCTCACCAGGCTGGCAGTGTTGGTCAGGCACTCCGAATTAAACAAATTTAATTGAGTGAATGCAGTTACTGTAGATATCAGAGAAAGCAGCAATTTTATCCCTTCCCTTTCATGTTGATTTGCTGTTTACACACACAATGTTCACTTTATTAAGTACATTCATGCATTTAACTAATCAGCCAGTCACATAAAAATAAAGAATAATAAAATAATCATTTTCAAAAAAGAATCAAGAGAAGTATGAAATAAGAGATTTTTTTAATTATACAAATATAGAAAATATAGAAAACACTTTTGGCTGTAAACATTTTTTTTACATATAATAAAAAAATAAAATAGAAATGCAATGAAATATAGAAGCCATGTCCAGTCATGAGCAAGGCAATCTGCAGAATGTTTAGGGTAATGTGCAAAGTCAAGGGTTAGGGTTAAAAGTAGGATTTAATTAATTCCCATTTTGGGGTTTTAATTACTCTGGCAACATCTTTCACTCCCGGTAATATCTTTTCCCAAAATTAAGATGAATATAAAACACTCCTCTACATAACATTATACTTCATGTCAAGAAAAGAGGAGGAAAAGGGAGGGGACAAAAAATTAAGTTTAAGTAAACAAAAGGAAAAGATTCTAAGAATGGTCTCAAAAAGGTCCAAAATAAGTTATAATTTGGTATAAAAATAGGGGTCTAAAAAATTTGTGGTCCAAAAAAAGGTTTCTGAAAAATTAGGGTTAGGAAAAACATGGTTATGGTGAGGAATAGGAAAGGATTAGGGGTCAGAGGAATAAAGATTAAGGGTTCAGAAGTAAAACAAAAAAGGTTATGGTTTGGGATTAAGGATCAGAGGATATAGAAAAGGAAAATGAGAATTTAAAAAAATCTACAGTATGAGGTTATGATCAGAGATTCAACGTATAGAGGTTAAAACGTATGCTCGCCTACAGCTTGTACAAAATGCAGCAGCAAGATTTCTTCGTAAATGTAATAAACATGAACATATCACTCCGATTCTGAAAGATCTACACTGGCTGCCAGTCTCTCAGAGAATTAATTTTAAAATCCTAGCACCAGTTTACCTCTCTAAACTTCTTCATCCTTAGACTAAGATCTTGTGATCAGGCTTTATTAGTAGTCCCACACGTGAGGCTTAAGCGTAGCGGGGCCTCAACTTTGGAATATTTTGCCTTTATAGATTAGATTGGCACCTTCTCTGTCCTCTTTTAAATCTTTGCTCAAAACCTATTTTTTTCTTTAGTGTATTAATTTTGTTATATAGTAGTGTTTAACAGGTTGTGCTACTTTTGTGTTTATTGTTTTAGGGGTATATTTTACGATTATGCTTTTCTGTGAGCATAGGCAAAGGCACTTTGGTCAGCCTTAAGGCTGTTGTAAATGTGCTATACAAATACATTGAACTTGAACTAAAGAAACCGAAAATTAAAAGACTAGAAAAAAAAGGGGTTGGGGGGGGGGGGGGGGGAGTGAAAGCCAAAAAAAAAAACCTACATATAGAATTCGGGCTACCAATCAAATTCAACAAGTATCACTATACATGCATGCATACATTTCTTCTTCTATATATCTCTCTTAAAATATCCTTACTTATATGTACCCCCTACATCACTATGTGGGATGAGAAAAAAATTCAGAACCAAATCAAATTTTGCTCATTTTCTCAGGGTGAGGGTATAGTCAGTTATAATCTGGCACCACTAGATAACTCTTCAAAAAAAGTCATTTTTTTTGTACACGTGCTACGAAAAACAAGAAGTACCAAGGTACTAAAGTGCTAATTGCAACCTCTCATTCCAATCATTCACACACACACACACTCATATCTAAAGAGAACAATTCATTTGGTTCCAAATGCTACCTGTTTAGAGCTCAACCTCATTTGCCTAAAAGTGCTATTCCTCTCCATCCTCCTGTGCACAGATTTTTAAGAAGGATACCTTAAAAGGAGGATTTGTACTTACATTTAAACAATAAATAGTTCATTTCATAAAAAAACTGTCATAAAAAAGACATCATATTCAACACATAATAATACTTTAATTTTATTCCCATCATACATCACTCCAACCCAGTCTAGTTGAAACATTTCATTATGTCATGTCATACATAATAAGGGGAACGCAGATGCAGGGTGCAATATAACACTTTATTGCAAGTTCAAGTCCATAAACAAAAACATGAGAAATAAACAAAATAACACGACACCGTTCGCTCTCCCGGACTGGGTCTGCAGGTGGGGTGTCCTTAGCTTATGAGAAAAAAAACGTAACTCTCTTTCCATGAACGGAGCACCGAGCTGATTGTCCTTCAATCTGTGACTCGACTTTGGTAAAAGTTCGCCCCAAACTATGAGCCCTATGTCTGCAGACACTGATCAGTCCTGGGAGGAAGATTAAGCAAACACACACAAGGTTAGACACAAACATAAAGGTGCAAAACAGTGAACAGACGAAGTGCTATGGGTTCGACTGGAATAAATAGTGACACACTGGGTAGACACAGGTGAACTTGATTTAGTGCTAGACAATGTTAATGGGGAACAATATGCACACAGACACACTAGGGGGAGACAAAGCGACGGCTCAGTAGTCCGGTGAGCCAGATCTTACTCCCCAGGGCTGAGGTGGTTCGGATGTTACAGTACCTCCCCTCCCAGGACTGGCTTCCCGGGAGAGATGTGAGTGCGCTCTCTGCGTTACCGGAGGGGGCGGCCCGGAGGTCGTGGTGCTGGGTGATCCGGCCGTGTCTGATGGAATTCAGAAATAAGCTCATGACTTAGAACATCACGCACCGGGACCCAGCTGCGCTCCTCTGGTCCGTATCCCTCCGAGTCGACCAAGTATTGCAGGGAGCCATACTTTTTTGACTCTGAACGCAGGAGCGCCCTCTATTTCCATCGCGCCAGGGAGCGAAGGGTCTGCGACGCCTCTGTCTATGGGACCCCGAACTATTGGCCTGAGAAGTGAAACATGAAAGATAGGATTAATACACATGTGAGAGGGCAGCTGTAATTTGAATGAGACAGGGTTAATTTGAGCTATTATGGGAAAGGGACCGATGTACTAGGGGGAGAGCTTGCGACAGGGTAGATTGAGGGAATGGGAGAATTTTTTATTTAATTTGATGTTACTTACTTTTGGGGGGTAGAAAGTACCATATCTGTATATAATCGGGGATTTGTGTGCGAAGCAGAGACATAGGCTTCTTTGTGTGCGCTTGCATAGGAAACCCGAGCTTTACATGAGGGCTCCAAATGGGAAACAGATGTGGGAGGGAAGTACAATGGGCACTGCATATTTAATGGAAGAAACGACGAGAGACTTCAGTTGCGTCCATGGTTCAGCTCCGGCCGTTATTGCATGATAATAAAGGTCGTAATCTTCTCTAAGCAAAGCCTGACCATGAGTATTAATTCACGCTGTGAGCAGGGTGGAAAAGGGGCAAAGGTGACTGTTCAGCATGGGCTTCCTTGGCCAGCAACACAAACAGGTGGCCACTTACAAAGCTAAGCAACTTTTGCTTATATACTTAGCTTGTGTTGTTTGCTGAGGATCACCCATGGTGGTAAGGACACCTAATAAAGGCCTCTCCAACTCAAGTAATTTAAAATGGGCTTTGTTTCCAGAAGAGAATGCATGCATCAGATTACTAACTGTTGTACTGATAGTAAATTGATAAAATAAGCATTGCATTGGTCTGTTGTGTTGTCAAGTGGGCATTGATTGATGACAGCAATAACAGACGGTATGAGGAAGCGCATTTGAGTGTCTATTTGTGTTGTCAAGTGGGCTTTGATAGATGACAGGACAGAAAAAAGGTAGATAATCTCGATATTAATTTGCACTCATTGTCAAGTGTGCCTTGATGGATGGCAGGAGCAGTGGTGTCAAAAGTATTCACATTCATTACTTGAGTAGAAGTATAGATACTAGGGTTCAAAAATACTTCTTTAGAAGTATCAACCCAAGCTTTTTACTTAAGTAAAAGTTTAAAAGTACTGGTTTCAAAACTACTTAAAGTATAAAAGTAAAAGTACCATGAGGGGCGACAAAAGCATTAAGGTCTCGCTTTCTGATCATGCGACGGGGGGGGGGGGGAGGGAGTAAATTGGCGTTGTGCGCGTTCTTGTCATGCGAACGGGGGGGGGGGGGGTGACTGGGGGGTTTGGGTTGCGTGTTCTGATCATAAGAATAGAGTAACGAGGCTCTTTTTAACGAGCCAGGTGGTGCTCCAAAAATAATGTGGGCTTCATAGACAATTGGAAGACCTTTGAGGGCAAAGCTGGCCTGTTAGGGCGGGACGGTGTCCATCCCACTCGGGAACGTGCTGCTCTCATATCCTGTAGTATAGCTTATAGTCTCAGTAAAGGTCTAGTTAATCAGTGACAATCCAGGGCCCAGGCCAGGGAGCAGACAGACAGGCTAAACCAACCGTCTGCTAGCTGCATAGAGTCGTCACTCAGGGTTCACCATATTGAGACTGTGTCTGTTCCCCGATCTAAGCAAAAATATAGAAAGACTCAAAGTCTGTTTCAATAATCTAATTAACATAAAGACCACAAACTCGGATCATACTGAATGCGCAGCCGGCACCTCTGATCTGAAGCTAGGATTGTTAAATATTAGATCTCTCGCATCAAAAGCAGTTATTGTTAATGAAATTATCACAGATCAGGCGTTTGATATACTCTGTTTAACTGAAACATGGGTTAAACAGGACGAGTATGTACAGTGGTGTGAAAAACTATTTGCCCCCCTCCTGATTTCTTATTCTTTTGCATGTTTGTCACACAAATTGTTTCTGATCATCAAACACATTTAACTATTAGTCAAAGATAACACAAGTAAACAAAAAATGCAGTTTTTAAATGAGGGGTTTTTATTATTTAGGGAGAAAAAAAATCCAAACCTACATGGCCCTGTGTGAAAAAGTAATTGCCCCCTGAACCTAATAACTGGTTGGGCCACCCTTAGCAGCAATAACTGCAATCAAGCGTTTGCGATAACTTGCAGCGAGTCTTTTACAGCGCTCTGGAGGAATTTTGGCCCACTCATCTTTGCAGAATTGTTGTAATTCAGCTTTATTTGAGGGTTTTCTAGCATGAACCGCCTTTTTAAGGTCATGCCACAACATCTCAATAGGATTCAGGTCAGGACTTTGACTAGGCCACTCCAAAGTCTTCATTTTGTTTTTCTTCAGCCATTCAGAGGTGGATTTGCTGGTGTGTTTTGGGTCATTGTCCTGCTGCAGCACACAAGATCGCTTCAGCTTGAGTTGACGAACAGATGGCCGGACATTCTCCTTCAGGATTTTTTGGTAGACAGTAGAATTCATGGTTCCATCTATCACAGCAAGCCTTCCAGGTCCTGAAGCAGCAAAACAACCCCAGACCATCACACTACCACCACCATATCTTACTGTTGGTATGATGTTCTTTTTCTGAAATGCTGTGTTACTTTTACGCCAGATGTAACGGGACACGCACCTTCCAAAAAGTTCAACTTTTGTCTCGTCGGTCCACAAGGTATTTTCCCAAAAGTCTTGGCAATCATTGAGATGTTTTTTAGCAAAATTGAAACGAGCCTTAATGTTCTTTTTGCTTAAAAGTGGTTTGCGCCTTGGAAATCTGCCATGCAGGCCGTTTTTGCCCAGTCTCTTTCTTATGGTGGAGTCGTGAACATTGACCTTAATTGAGGCAAGTGAGGCCTGCAGTTCTTTAGATGTTGTCCTGGGGTCTTTTGTGGCCTCTCGGATGAGTCGTCTCTGCGCTCTTGGGGTAATTTTGGTCGGCCGGCCACTCCTGAGAAGGTTCACCACTGTTCCATGTTTTTGCCATTTGTGGATAATGGCTCTCACTGTGGTTCGCTGGAGTCCCAAAGCTTTAGAAATGGCTTTATAACCTTTACCAGACTGATAGATCTCAATTACTTTTGTTCTCATTTGTTCCTGAATTTCTTTGGATCTTGGCATGATGTCTAGCTTTTGAGGTGCTTTTGGTCTACTTCTCTGTGTCAGGTAGCTCCTATTTAAGTGATTTCTTGATTGAAACAGGTGTGGCAGTAATCAGGCCTGGGGGTGACTACAGAAATTGAACTCAGGTGTGATAAACCACAGTTAAGTTATTTTTTAACAAGGGGGGCAATCACTTTTTCACACAGGGCGATGTAGATTTGGAGTTTGATTTCTCCCTTAATAACGTAAACCTTCATTTAAAAACTGCATTTTGTGTTCAATTATGTTATCTTTGACTAATAGTTTTTGATGAGCAGAAACATTTAAGTGTGACAAACATGCAAAAGAATAAGAAATCAAGAAGGGGGCAAATAGTTTTTCACACCACTGTAGCTCTAAATGTAGCTAGTCCTCCTGGATACAGCTACATACACCAGCCTCGGTTAACTGGTAGAGGAGGAGGCATCGCAGTTATTCATGATGATAATCTGTCTATCGTATAAAAACACGGACACAAATTTAACTCATTTGAAATTCTTTATAGTAACATAAGTATACTTAAGTATATTAAGTCAGCTCAGTCGATTCCACTAATTATAATTTACAGACCTCCAGGGCCGTATTCTGAATTTCTTAGTGAATTTGCGGATTTCATCTCAGACCTGGTCGTTTCTGTAGACAAAGCGTTAATTGCCAGAGATTTTAACATTCATTTTGAGAATCCAGAAAACCCTCTGAGAACAGCATTTATGTCCATACTGGACTCTGTAGGCGTAAATCAGTGTGTAGTAGGACCCACTCATAAAGCAGGTCACACTTTAGACTTAATAATATTTTTCGGATTAAGTATAAGAAATGTATTCACAATTCCACTGTCTGAAATTATCTCAGATCACTATCTTGTCTCCATTCAAGTGTGTCACAGTGATAATGTACGCACAGCACCGCGCTACCGTATTAAACGTACTTTCACATCAACTACCACACAGAGTTTTATCAGTAATCTCCCAGAGTTACCAACTTCGATTAGGTCACCGTCTGACCCCACAGAACTCGATCAGGCGACTGAATATTTAGAGTCGACATTTCGTTGTACCCTAGATAATGTAGCTCCAGCTAAAAGAAAAATTATTAGAGATAAGAAACTCGCTTCCTGGTATAACGATCACACGCGCACTTTAAAACAGACCACTCGGAAATTAGAGCGTAAATGGCATCAAACTAAATTGTTAGAATTTCAAATAGCATGGAAAGAGAGCATCCTGAACTATAGGAAAGCTCTTAGTGTAGCTAGATCAACGTATCTCTCCACTCTTATAGAAGAAAATAAAAATAAGCCTAGATTTTTATTTAATACCGTAGCCAAATTAACCAGAAATAAGACCACTACAGAAATCTCCACAACAACATCATGCAATAGCTAGGACTTCATGAACTTTTTTAATAATAAAATTGTAAATATCAGGCATAAAATTGAGGCTTTGAAACCGAACAATGTAATTGATACAGATGTTAACCTAGCTATGTCAGATTCAAACCTAGAATACTTTACTCCTCTTGAAGAGAATGAACTAATTTCACTCATCTCTTCTGCAAATTCATCAATTAGATCCTATACCGACACATTTTCTTAAACAGATAGTACCAGTAATAACAGAACTGCTGTTGAGAATAATTAATTCCTCACTCAGCATTGGTTATGTTCCAAAATCTTTTAAATTAGCAGTTATCAAACCAATAATTAAGAAACCTGACCTCGACCCCTGATACCTGTCCAATTACAGGCCAATATCAAACCTCCCCTTTATCACTACGATTCTGGAAAAGATAGTAGCAGAGCAGCTATGCTCATATCTACATAGAAATGGCATACATGAACTGTATCAGTCAGGATTTAGGCCTCATCACAGCACAGAAACAGCACTCGTTAAAGTAGTAAATGACCTCCTATTGGCCTCTGATCAGGGTTGTGTAACTATGCTTGTATTACTCGACCTCAGTGCAGCTTTTGACACCATTGATCATGCTATTCTTCTTCACAGATTAGAAAATGTAGTAGGAATTAAGGGTACAGCCCTCTCCTGGCTCAGATCCTATTTGACCGATCGTTATCAGTATGTAGACTTAAATGGTGATTATTCTGCATGTTCTCTAGTGGAGTTTGGCGTTCCGCAGGGTTCAGTTTTAGGCCCACTGCTTTTTTCCCTTTACATGCTTCCTCTGGGCAACATAATCCGTAAGCATGGTATTAGTTTTCATTGTTATGCTGACGACACACAGCTATACGTCTCAACAAAACCTGATGAGAAAAACCATCTTACTAAAGTTGAGCAATGTGTGCAGGACATAAGATATTATGCATACAGTTAGAAGTAAAATTTTAGATCACACCGTAACTTTAGATGGCCTTTCTGTTCCATCAAGTGCAACAGTAAAAGACCTCGGTGTGATTATAGATTCCAGTCTTTCATTTGAAGCTCATGTAGATAATATCACCAGGATAGCATTCTTTCACCTCAGAAATATCGCCAAAATAAGAAATATATTGTCGCTAAACGATGCAGAAAAACTAGTTCATGCTTTTATCACTTCTAGGTTGGACTATTGTAATGCCTTACTGTCTGGTTGTTCAGTTAGGTGCATAAACAAGCTTCAGCTAGTCCAAAATGCAGCAGCGAGAGTCCTCACTAGAACCAGAAGATATGAGCACATCACCCCTATCCTATCTTCACTGCATTGGCTCCCTGTGAAATTTCGCATTGATTTTAAAATACTACTCTTGACATATAAGGCATTAAATGGTCTCGCCCCGCAGTATCTGAGCGAACTGCTAGTGTCCTACGATCCGCCACGCCTACCTCGGTCAAAGGATGCAGGCTGCTTATGAAAACTACAGCTGGGGGCAGAGCTTTTTCTTACAAAGCCCCAAAATTATGGAATAGTCTTCCAAATAGTGTTCGGGACTCAGACACAGTCTCAGTGTTTAAGTCTAGGCTCAAAACCTATTTATTTAGCCAAGCATTTTTATAAATAGATTTGCCATAAGGTAAAGGAGCAGATCTGGGGGACTCATGGATGTAGAGTATTATGGTGAACTGGTATGTTTAGATGCTGTCTTCCTCAGTCTCATTTGATCACTCAGGTTTGTTGACGGTGAGGTGATTGTTTGCTTTACATCTCAGGGAGCCCTCATGTTTGTGTTACCTTCTGGCTCTCCCTTTTAGTTATGCTGTCATAGTTAGTCCTGCCGGAGTCCCTGCTTGCACTCTACAGTAAATATACATTCACAATAGACATTGTGACTGTGACCATACCTAATTGCAATCTCTCCTCCTCTTCTCTTCCTCCCCCTCTTTCTCTTTCTTCTCTCCCCCTGTCTCCCCCTTTCACTCTTTCTCTCTCTCTCTCTCTCTGTCGAGCTACACATGTGGTTCCAGAGCTGCCAGTGATCCAGACTCCCTCTGCCCTCCGGACCTGTCTGATCCATCCTGGTGCCCGGTTTCTGGTTGGAGGTCTCATCGCATGGATGCCCCGTGTGTCTCTTTAGGATGCGCCTGGTGTCTGGGGATGATTCTATCTACTTAGAAGATGGTTCTGGCCTCGACTGGTGTTGTCAGCTGTTTCTCTGAGGACTTGACAATTCGATAGTTCAGGACTGGAACTTTCTACAAGTCTATCTGAGTCTCGAATAACTACTGGACTCCATTTTACATCAACTATTATAACATCAATTAACATCAACTATTATAGCTGAACCTAACACTGTATAAATGCCGATCATTTCCTGCTATCTGTTTCAACCAGATGAGGATGGGTTCCCTGTCGAGTCTGGTTCCTCTCAAGGTTTCTTCCTATTACCATCTCAGGGAGTTTTTCCTTGCCACTGTCGCCCTCGGGCTTGCTCACCAGGGAATATCTGAACATCTTGATTCATACACATTCACATTCCATACAAACTTAAATAATTCTTTTGATTGTGTAAAGCTGTTTTGAGACAATGTCAATTGTTAAAAGCGCTATACAAATAAAACTGAATTGAATTGAATTGAATATGTTAGAGAGTTAGGTATAGATGTGGAAGGCTACGGAAACACAAGCTTTTGACCGTCAGCTCAGGTGAGCTCCCGGTAAGCTAGAATGTGAGATACAGCAACTAGGTTGTTGTAACCGTAAGCTCCCGTAAGCGGATATATACAGCAAGAGTGTTGTCATATTCGTAAGCTAAGACTGTAATTTACAAGATACAGCAAACAGGTTGTTGTAAAAGTCAGAGATTTGCAAGATGCAGCAACTGGTGTCTGTAATCACAGTGGATTTACTCAAGACGACTGTATGAAGTGTTGATTCTTTGATGCTGACAAAATAAACTACAAGAGACAAAGAGATCGGACTTCTGTCGTGTGAGTGAAACTTTAAACCAAAGCTACGCATCAAAACTGGTGAAATAATATGACCGCATCTACATAAAGTCAAAAGCTTTTCCGCTGTTTGAACGAAAACAAGGGAACGCTGAAAGGGAAAGTGAAAGAGAATAGCCGTCGAACTTCACCATGCCGAACAACGAGGACAACGCTCCCAGCACTTGGCTGGGGAGCCTAACGGCGCTGCACGAGATGAACAGAAAAAACCTCAACGAGGCGCTGGATGCAAGAAAAGGCAAGCGAATTCGACTGAATGCAACGTCTACTGCATTAAAGACACCTATGAACTATGCACGTAAGTTAGACATCCTTGAAACTGAGTACAGACCCAAATACTGGAAGCTGAGAGAAGACTTTATGAGAAGTAACGTTGATGTGTTAGTGTACACTCATAAAGACGAACACAAACGCGATCAGGTCGCCTGCGGTGCACCTGAGGCTCAAGGCCGCACAGAATTCATAGCTAAGGTGAATCGCTGGATAGCGGACACCAAGGGCCACTCTATGACATCGCGAACACGCGAAGATGTCTCGCCGGGCGACAGAGTGTCACAGACAACGGCAGCATCCAAAAGGTCTATAACTTCTACATCATCCTCAGCCCGAATAAAGAAAGCGGAAGCCAACAGAGCAGCCTTGTTGATTAAAGTAGCAGCCTTAGCAGAACAGCGGGCGTTAGAACAGAAGGAAGCACAATTAAAGGCTGAGGAAGAGCAACTGAAAGCACAATTAAAGGCTGAGGAAGAGCAGCTGAAAGCACAATTAAAGGCTGAAGAAGAGCAACTGAAAGCACGATTAAAGAACAAGGAAGCAGAATTAAAGGCTGATAAAGAAAAGTTGGAATTAGAAACTGCGCTCGCAATTGTCGACCCTGAATTACATGCTTATCAGGGTTGTAAAAAACGACAGCCTGCATCAAAGAGCGGAGTTATCGACCCAAGCTGCACACGCTCGAGCAGCCCGCCTTGGACGGGCCACAAACCTGAATACGTCAGCCGCCGAAAGCCGGTAAAAGAGAGCACGGTCAACGAACCAAGTAGCGCATGCACTCCCAGACTGGAAACCAAAACGGCGCTCGCTATGCATGATGCCAAATTGAGAGTGCTTCAACGTCAAGATCGCAAATACGACAGCCGATCGCCCAAGAGCAAGAGTGCACTCATTGAATCGAGCAGCGCGCGTCCGAGCAGCGCGTGCCCGAGCAGCGCGCACTATCATCTTTCCAACTCAACATGCAACAGCCGAGCGGAGCCTGCGAACGAGAGCGCACTCATTGAATCGAGCAGCACGCGTCCGAGCAGCGCGTGCCCGAGCAGCGCGCACTATCATCTTTCCAACTCAACATGCAACAGCCGAGCGGAGCCTGCGAACGAGAGCGCACTCATTGAATCGAGCAGCGCGCGCCCGAGCAGCGCGTGCCCGAGCAGCGCGCACTATCATCTTTCCAACTCAACATGCAACAGCCGAGCGGAGCCTGCGAACGAGAGCGCACTCATTGAATCGACCAGCGCGTGCCCGAGCAGCGCGCACTCTCAACTTTCCAACTCAACATGCAACAGCCGAGCGGAGCCTGCGAACGAGAGCGCACTCATTGAATCGAGCAGCGCGCGCCCGAGCAGCGCGTGCCTGAGCAGCGCGCACTCTACGGACCTGGACGCCGCAATCAGCAACGGAAAACCCTGTCACACATCCCTTCAAGGACCCAAACAAAGGGGCCAAGGAGAACCCAGGGTCAGCGTCGCAACCGAGGACAGACAGGTTGGTAAAATTCACAAAGACTTGATTAAAATGAAGAATGCCGGTACATCACCTGTCAGCGCCTTCACTAAACCGTGCGCACATTGCAAAGGGGAGCATATCTTAGACGACTGCTTCCAATTTAATGATAAGACACACAAAGACAAAGTAGAATTCTTAAAAAGAAACGGATTCTGTTTCGGATGTTTAACAAAGGGTCATTTGTGGAAAGACTGTACCAAAAAAATTACATGTTCATTGTGTTCAAAGCCACATCCAAGCATGCTACACATAGCAGTGCCAGACACGGCGCAGTCAGCTACGAGCGCTCGTAGAAACGAAACTGAAAGTGGCACAACAAATACACCACCTGCTGTGAGTCATGAATCAAATGCGCTCACTGGGGCTGGAGGTAATTGCATCCTCCCCATAGTACCTGCTAAAATAAAGTCCAAGAAAAGGGACACAGTAGAAGCCATGTATTATCACGTGAAAGTCCCTGAGAAGGACACAGATCTGCTCCGCTTCCTATGGTGGCCGAATGAAGATGTGAACCAAGACTTAGTTGAATATAAAATGGTAGTTCATCTGTTCGGTGCAAAATCGTCACCTAGTGTTGCTAACTTCGCCCTCAGAAAGACAGCAGAAGAACACCGCAGCAGTGCATCTGCTGTGTCAGTTAATACAGTGCTCAAAAACTTTCATGTAGACGACTGCCTGAAATCCGTTTCGAGTCATGACCAAGCAGTCACCCTATACAATGATCTCACAAGTCTCTGTGCAAGCGGAGGGTTTAACCTCACTAAACGGGCAAGCAATAGCCGTGCCCTACTGACTGTCATTCCCGAGAGTGAAATGATCAAAGACATGAGAGACTTAGACTTGAGTAAAGATGCCCTGCCCATAGAGAGAGCTCTGGGGGTGCTGTGGTGCATTGATTCAGACATGTTCAAGTTTAAGATTAGTTTGAAGGAACGACCTGTGACAAGACGAGGAATCCTGTCAATCACTAGCTCAACATACGACCCGTTAGGCTTTCTCTCACCTGCCGTACTGCCAGCTACAATCCCAATGCAACAGCTATGTAAAGAAAAACTAGCCTGGGATGACGACATTCCCGAACAGTTTGCAACGGCATGGAAAACCTGGCTGCAAGAGCTGCACAGACTGTCCGAGTTCAGCATAGCAAGGTGCATAAAACCAGCCGACTTCGGAGTTACAGCTACAGCACAACTCCACCACTTCTCGGATGCAAGTGAAATGGAATATGGAGCTGTCTCATACCTCAGAATCGCCATTATAAGAGAGTCAACCAAGCCACAGCAATGGAGGTACGTTGATACCTCAAAAAACCCAGCTGATTCTGCCTCCAGGGGGGTATCCTGTGAAAAGTTCATGAAAAATGTTAACTGGATCCATGGTCCCTCCCTTCTCAAAGAAGCAGAGTGCAAATGGCCTGAAAATATTCATGACACATCAATAAAAGAAAATTTTGATGAAAATGCTTATGAAGTTAAGCTCTCAGCTTTAGTGAATAATTCAATTCAATTCAATTCAGTTTTATTTGTATAGCGCTTTTAACAATTGACATTGTCTCAAAACAGCTTTACACAATCAAAAGAATTATTTAAGTTTGTATGGAATGTGAATGTGTATGAATCAAAATGTTCAGATATTCCCTGGCGAGCAAGCCCGAGGGCGACAGTGGCAAGGAAAAACTCCCTGAGACGGTAATAGGAAGAAACCTTGAGAGGAACCAGACTCGACAGGGAACCCATCCTCATCTGGGTGAAACAGATAGCAGGAAATGATCTGCATTTATACAGTGTTAAGTGTTAGGTTCAGCTATAATAGTTGATGTTAATTGATGTTATAATACTTGATGTAAAATGGAGTCCAGTAGTTATTCGAGACTCAGATAGACTTGTAGAAAGTTCCAGTCCTGAACTATCGAATTGTCAAGTCCTCAGAGAAACAGCTGACCACACCAGTCGAGGCCAGAACCATCTTCTAAGTATAGAGAATCATCCCCAGACACCAGACGCATCCTAAAGAGACACACGGGGCATCCATGCGATGAGACCTCCAACCAGAAACCGGGCACCAGGATGGATCAGACAGGTCCGGAGGGCAGAGGGAGTCTGGATCACTGGCGGCTCAGGAACCACATGTGTAGCTCGACAGAGAGAGAGAGAGAAAGAGTGAAAGGGGGAGACAGGGGGAGAGAGGAAAGAGAAAGAGGGGGAGGAAGAGAAGAGGAGGAGAGATTGCAATTAGGTATGGTCACAGTCACAATGTCTAATGTGAATGTATATTTACTGTAGAGTGCAAGCAGGGACTCCGGCAGGACTAACTATGACAGCATAACTAAAAGGGAGAGCCAGAAGGAAACACAAACATGAGGGCTCCCTGAGATGTAAAGCAAACAATCACCTCACCGTCAACAAACCTGAGTGATCAAATGAGACTGAGGAAGACAGCATCTAAACATACCAGTTCACCATAATACTCTACGTCCATGAGTCCCCCAGATCTGCTCCTTTACCTTATGGCAAATCTATTTATAAAAATGCTTGGCTAAATAAATAGGTTTTTAGCCTAGACTTAAACACTGAGACTGTGTCTGAGTCCCGAACACTATTTGGAAGACTATTCCATAATTTTGGGGCTTTGTAAGAAAAAGCTCTGCCCCCAGCTGTAGTTTTCATAATACGCGGTACTGATAAGCAGCCTGCATCCTTTGACCGAAGTAGGCGCGGCGGATCGTAAGACACTAGCAGTTCGCTCAGATACTGCGGCGCGAGACCATTTAATGCCTTATATGTCAAGAGTAGTATTTTAAAATCAATGCGAAATTTCACAGGGAGCCAATGCAGTGAAGATAGGATAGGGGTGATGTGCTCATATCTTCTGGTTCTAGTGAGGACTCTCGCTGCTGCATTTTGGACTAGCTGAAGCTTGTTTATGCACCTAACTGAACAACCAGACAGTAAGGCATTACAATAGTCTAACCTAGAAGTGATAAAAGCATGAACTAGTTTTTCTGCATCATTTAGCGACAATATATTTCTTATTTTGGCGATATTTCTAAGGTGAAAGAATGCTATCCTGGTGATATTATCTACATGAGCTTCAAATGAAAGGCTGGAATCTATAATCACGCCGAGGTCTTTTACTGTTGCACTTGACGGAACAGAAAGGCCATCTAAAGTTACGGTGTGATCTAAGATTTTACTTCTAGCTGTATGCGGTCCTATGACTAGAACTTCTGTCTTATCCGGATTAAGCAGAAGGAAGTTAATTAGCATCCAATTTTTTATGTCCTGAACACATTGCTCAACTTTAGTAAGATGGTTTTTCTCATCAGGTTTTGTTGAGACATATAACTGTGTGTCGTCAGCATAACAATGAAAACTAATACCATGCTTACGGATTATGTTGCCCAGAGGAAGCATGTAAAGGGAAAAAAGCAGTGGGCCTAAAACTGAACCCTGCGGAACGCCAAACTCCACTAGAGAACATGCAGAATAATCACCATTTAAGTCTACATACTGATAACGATCGGTCAAATAGGATCTGAGCCAGGAGAGGGTTGTACCCTTAATTCCTACTAAATTTTCTAATCTGTGAAGAAGAATAGCATGATCAATAGTGTCAAAAGCTGCACTGAGGTCGAGTAATACAAGCATAGTTACACAACCCTGATCAGAGGCCAATAGGAGGTCATTTACTACTTTAACGAGTGCTGTTTCTGTGCTGTGATGAGGCCTAAATCCTGACTGATACAGTTCATGTATGCCATTTCTATGTAGATATGAGCATAGCTGCTCCGCTACTATCTTTTCCAGAATCTTAGAGATAAAGGGGAGGTTTGATATTGGCCTGTAATTGGACAGCTGACAGGGGTCGAGGTCAGGTTTCTTAATTATTGGTTTAATAACTGCTACTTTAAAAGATTTTGGAACATAACCAATGCTGAGTGAGGAATTAATTATTCTCAACATCGGTTCTGTTATTACTGGTGCTATCTGTTTAAGAAAATGTGTCGGTATAGGATCTAATATACAGGTTGATGAATTTGCAGAAGAGATGAGTGAAATTAGTTCATTCTCCTCAAGAGGAGTAAAGTATTCTAGGTTTGAATCTGACATGGCTAGGTTAACATCAGTATCAATTACATTGTTTGGTTTCAAAGCCTCAATTTTATGCCTGATATTTACAATTTTATTATTAAAAAAGTTCATGAAGTCCTCACTATTGCATGATGTTGTTGTGGAGATTTCTGTAGTGGTCTTATTTCTGGTTAATTTGGCTACGGTATTAAATAAAAATCTAGGATTATTTTTATTTTCTTCTATAAGAGTGGAGAGATACGTTGATCTAGCTACACTAAGAGCTTTCCTATAGTTCAGGATGCTCTCTTTCCATGCTATTTGAAATACCAACAATTTAGTTTGACGCCATTTACGCTCTAATTTCCGAGCAGTCTGTTTTAAAGTGCGCGTGTGATCGTTATACCAGGGAGCGAGTTTCTTATCTCTAATAATTTTTCTTTTAGCTGGAGCTACATTATCTAAGGCACAACGAAGTGTCGAGCATATTGAATATGTGAATATTGGTGAGCATTACAAAATACACAGACACAGACGCAGTGAGTAAACTGATTAATCATCACTCTGACTGGCACAAGTTAAAAAGATCCGTTGCCTGGATCCTTCGCATCAGAGACATGCTCAAACAAAAAACAGAAAGGGTTAAAACACAAGTAGATGACCCAAAGACAGAAAATCACAAGTCTCCAAAAGCTCAAGACCTAACAAGAGCAGAAAACGAAATCATTAAGTTCACTCAAAGACAAAATTTTAAGGAAGAACTTCTCACGTTGCAAAAGGGTAAAGCAGCAGCAGAATTCAAACAGCGAATTCGCACACAGCCAAAACGAAAGGCATCTGTGAAAAGAAACAGCTGCTCGCCCAAAATGGAACCTCTGACACCAAACCACCTGCTGCTGATGAAAAAACAGCCAAACCTGCCCTCTGGATTCTTCAAAAAGGAAGACATCTATGCACGTCGCAGGGAGAAGCAGATCCAGCATCTATCAGACCTGCTCTGGAAGCGATGGGTACGTGAATACTTGCCCTTGCTCCAGGGGCGGCAAAAATGGTTTCAAAACAAAAAAAACCTCTCGCTTGGAGATATAGTGTTAATAACTGATGAGTCTTCTCCAAGCAATTCATGGGTTATTGGATAAATCACGAAAGTGTTCCCAGAGACGTGTGTTAGTTAAAACTAAGACCAACACTCTGGAAAGACCCATCGACAAGCTGTGCCTCATATGTGAAATGGACTGTTAAATGTGTGGTAATATGGTATGAAATTTGATATGCAAATGTAAACATCTGAGATAAATATTACACACTTAAAAGATTTAAAACGTTTAGAAGGGTAAAAATTTTTGATTTCATGGCTTTATCAAAAAAAAAAAAAACACAAAATTGTAATTGTCAGTCTCCATGCCTGTCAATTAGGGGCTGGAATGTAAGTGCCATATCGCACTTGTTATAAATTTGTTGTTGTGTTTATTTTATTTATTTTATTTGCTGTTATTTCATTTATTCTACCTTGTTCTATTCATTAGTAAAGCATTAAGCGTTAAGTTTGTTACATAAGCCATAAGCTTTATATTTCTTAGTCATGCATCATAAGTTGACAATCGTAAGTTGGTCTGTGATGTCATTCTACTATTACATGCATTTGTTTGACTGTCATATGTTAGAGAGTTCAGTATAGATGTGGAAGGCTACGGAAACACAAGCTTTTGACCGTCAGCTAATGAGAGCTCAAGCTAGAATGTGAGATATAGCAACTAGGTTGTTGTAACCGTAAGCTCCCGTAAGCGGATATATACAGCAAGAGTGTTGTCATATTCGTAAGCTAAGACTGTAATTTACAAGATACAGCAAACAGGTTGTTGTAAAAGTCAGAGATTTGCAAGATGCAGCAACAGGTGTCTGTAATCACAGTGGATTTACTCAAGACGACTGTATGAAGTGTTGATTCTTTGATGCTGACAAAATAAACTACAAGAGACAAAGAGATCGGACTTCTGTCGTGTGAGTGAAACTTTAAACCAAAGCTACGCGTCAAAACTGGTGAAATAATATGACCGCATCTACAGTCGCCATTAAGACTGCGTGTGTTTTCCTGCGAGAGGCCGCAATTTAGCGCGTGGCGTGCCGCGACTTGCCAGAGGCAACATTTGGGAATTTAAAATAAATATGTTGTGCTTCACTGAATATCCGCCAGATGGCGCATGGATTTTTAAAAAAACATCATCTCACTGTATTACCTAAGCACACAAGTCTCTGAGTCAGTTTCAGACATCCATGATACTTCCACACCCAGTAGGAATAGGGAAACAGATTTCCCTGATGATCAGGAAAATATGTTTCCCATACTTCATAATACAGTGAGATGATGTTTTTTAAAAACACAATTTTTAACAAGAGACTCCTGGAAATCAATTCACCTAGTTAACATTTGTAATAAACTTCAAGTTTCCATACTTTGTGACATTTAAGTAAAAGAACCAATTCAGGTACATTATTTAATGTAAAAGTGCTATTATAATATGTGCTGTGCCAATTATGTATGTCTGTTTTATCATGGATATCCATACAGTATATCATGGTTTTCAGGATATCATGTTTCCCCATCATATGCGGGTGCTGAGAGATAGATAGATAGATAGATAGATAGATAGATAGATAGATAGATAGATAGATAGATAGATGTGAATAACATGACATATATTGTGGACATATAATTAGGGGAAAAATTTAAATTAAGGATGTCTTGAAACATACGTAATGCAGTAACTCTACAGTATTTATATGAACATGGTAAAGGTGTTAATGTTTCGTACATTCCTTAATTTGTCCTTTCGGTTTGTGTTCTATGTATCACTGTTTTCAATATACTGTACATACTGTAAAACCTATGGACAACAATGTTCCGGAAGCATTATTAAATATTCAATAAGGCACACACACAATTTAACTGCAATAAAGTTTTATTAAATATATATGTAACCCTTTTTACCATAGGCTCGTGAGTGTTAGAGTCCTGTATGCTGTGATTAAAACAATTTAACCCGTCGTGATACTGGTATCTATCCAAATGGTAAAAGGGTCATTCATTCATTAATTTTCTATACCGCTTAATCCTGTGTTCAGGGTCGCGGGGGACCTGGAGCCTATCCCAGGAGACTTCGGGCACTAGGCAGGGTACACCCTGGACAGGGTGCCAATCCATCGCAGGGCACACACACATACTCACACACCCAATCACACACTACGGGCAATTTAGGAACGCCAATTAGCCTAACCTGCATATCTTTGGACTGTGGGAGGAAACCGGAGTACCCGGAGGAAACCCACCAAGCACGGGGAGAACATGCAAACTCCATGCACACAGAGACGGGAATCGAGCCTGGCCGGGGAATCGAACCCAGACCCTGGAGGTGCAAGGCGACAGTGCTAACCACTACACCACCGCGCCGCCGTAAAAGGGACATCTCATTGTAAAATAAACTGTCTAGGGTAGATTATAATTCTCGCTTTATCCAGGTACTAGATAGACACTCAGGGCACCTAACTTCTAACAACCTAAAGGAGTCATTTACATAATGGACCCGACTGTTTAACTTTTAAAACCATGTGAAAAAAACAACATAGACAACATACATTGGTTTAACTCTTGTATTGAGAAACCAAATACTGTAGCATAATTGTTTTAAAGTAAAATATTTCTTGCACAGACCAGAAAACAATAAACACAAAAGAGAAACAAAATTGGATAAATGACTCAGTCTTTAAACTCAAATAACCTTCATGTTGTTACATACAGTGGTGTGAAAAACTATTTGCCCCCCTCATGATTTCTTATTCTTTTGCATGTTTGTCACACAAAATGTTTCTGATCATCAAACACATTTAACTATTAGTCAAAGATAACACAAGTAAACACAAAATGCAGTTTTTAAATGAGGGGTTTTATTATTTAGGGAGAAAAAAAAATCCAATCCTACATGGCCCTGTGTGAAAAAGTAATTGCCCCCTGAACCTAATAACTGGTTGGGCCACCCTTAGCAGCAATAACTGCAATCAAGCGTTTGCGATAACTTGCAACGAGTCTTTTACAGTGCTCTGGAGGAATTTTAGCCCACTCATCTTTGCAGAATTGTTGTAATTCAGCTTTATTTGAGGGTTTTCTAGCATGAACCGTCTTTTTAAGGTCATGCCACAACATCTCAATAGGATTCAGGTCAGGACTTTGACTAGGCCACTCCAAAGTCTTCATTTCGTTTTTCTTCAGCCATTCAGAGGTGGATTTGCTAGTGTGTTTTGGGTCATTGTCCTGCTGCAGCACCCAAGATCGCTTCAGCTTGAGTTGACGAACAGATGGCCGGATATTCTCCTTCAGGATTTTTTGGTAGACAGTAGAATTCATGGTTCCATCTATCACAGCAAGCCTTCCAGGTCCTGAAGCAGCAAAACAACCCCAGACCATCACACTACCACCACCATATTTTACTGTTGGTATGATGTTCTTTTTCTGAAATGCTGTGTTACTTTTACGCCAGATGTAACGGGATACGCACCTTCCAAAAAGTTCAACTTTTGTCTAGTCGGTCCACAAGGTATTTTCCCAAAAGTCTTGGCAATCATTGAGATGCTTTTTAGCAAAATTGAGACGAGCCTTAATGTTCTTTTTCCTTAAAAGTGGTTTGCGCCTTGGAAATCTGCCATGCAGGCCGTTTTTGCCCAGTCTCTTTCTTATGGTGGAGTCGTGAACACTGACCTTAATTGAGGCAAGTGAGGCCTGCAGTTCTTTAGATGTTGTCCTGGGGTCTTTTGTGGCCTCTCGGATGAGTTGTCTCTGCGCTCTTGGGGTAATTTTGGTCGGCCGGCCACTCCTGGGAAGGTTCACCACTGCTCCATGTTTTTGCCATTTGTGGATAATGGCTCTCACTGTGGTTCGCTGGAGTCCCAAAGCTTTAGAAATGGCTTTATAACCTTTAGCAGACTGATAGATCTCAATTACTTTTGTTCTCATTTGTTCCTGAATTTCTTTGGATCTTGACATGCCATCTAGCTTTTGAGGTGCTTTTGGTCCACTTCTCTGTGTCAGGTAGCTCCTATTTAAGTGATTTCTTGATTGAAACAGGTGTGGCAGTAATCAGGCCTGGGGGTGACTACAGAAATTGAACTCAGGTGTGATAAACCACAGTTAAGTTATTTTTTAACAAGGGGGCAATCACTTTTTCACACAGGGCCATGTAGATTTGGAGTTTTTTTTCTCCCTTAATAACGTAAACCTTCATTTAAAAACTGCATTTTGTGTTCAATTATGTTATCTTTGACTAATAGTTAACGGTTTTTGATGAGCAGAAACATTTAAGTGTGACAAACATGCAAAAGAATAAGAAATCAGGAAGGGAGCAAATAGTTTTTCACACCACTGTATAATATAGCAGGCAGTACTGTATATGGCTGTATAATAGTCACTCAAAATCTTTACAAAGGTAAGAGCATTATGACTGTAAAGGTGATTGCTCTCAACCCTACCAAGCGATTGTTTCTGACAATCGATTTAAGGACGCTTACTTTCACACAGAAACATTGCCACAACACAGGGAGATCCTGAGGTTCGCTTTCGGGGGCGAAGCTTACCAGTATCGGGTCCTTCCATTGGTCTAGCTCACCCGCACACATACAAAATGCACGGATTTAGCCCTGGTTCTTATGGGAGTCCCAGGGCATCCGGTGGCTAGTGCTTCGACATCAGCATGTTGTCCTAGCTCATCTCTGTTCTCAGGACTGGGACCCAACGCCACGAAAGCGTGCTCTTTCCTGTGCAGAGGACAACACATTGGGTGCCATATGGGATTCGGTCGTAAGCGGGCACAGATGTCTCCCGCTCGTATCGAACCCATTCTCAACACCCTCAAGGAAAACAAGCTAGACCAGAAAGTGACCATCACTTTCAGACATCCTAGCTCTCATGGCAGCTGTATCCACGGTGACACCTTTGGGCCTTCTGCACATGAGAGCATTCTAAGTTGTGGCTAAGAACTAGGGGATATCACTAGGGCCAATCCCCAATATGGGTTACGCGCCAGGTGCTTCGTACCCTTTCTACGTGGTTCAGACCCCGGTCTCTACTCTGGGTCCTACTCTAAGTTCATCTTGTCATCGCTGAGGCTAACGACAGATGCTTCCCTCACAGGCTGGGGTGCGGTCTCTGATGACCGTCCAGCCCAAGGGAGCTGGAGAGGCTATCTTCTCGCATGGCACAGCAATTGCCTCAAGATGATGGCTCTATTTCTGGCCCTAAAGCACTTCCTCCAGCAGTTGAGAGGCTGCCATGTCCTAGTGCGGTGGACAACACTATGGCAGTCTCATATATTATCGCCAGGGCGGACTGTGCTTGCGCTGCTAACAGCTAGCGCACCAGGTTCCTGTCCCTCAGAGCGATTTACATTCCAGCATGGATGTGGGAGCAGTAGTACTGTCCAGTCTATCTCTGACACATGGGGAATGGGAACCCCACTCCGAAGTAGTCAGGGAGAGATTTTCATGTAGCAAGGCGGACCTCTTGCCTTCTAAGATATGCTTCGCCTTTTACTGCTCTTCAGATTTACGTCCACCGCATCAGCTAGTGGCGTAGGTCAGAGCAGCTTCTACATGTTTTGGATGAGAGATGCTATTGCCCTCTCCTATGAGGCGCGTGGGCTCACTTCGCCTCTGGGAATCAGGGCTCTTTCAACCCTGGGGATTGCCTCATCTATTGCATTAGCAAGAGGTATTCCCCTGCAGCAAGTATATGCTAAGCAGGTAAACCCAGTCCACTGCCGAATTGTTTCAGTGCTGGAGTTTCCCTCCTTGGGTCTGTGCTCTAGTACTCTCAGGACGTAAGTGACTGCATCCTCTCTCAACTATCTTCCGAAAGCTCCATAAACCCAACAGGCACCCTATTGCTCTTGAAGCCTTCTGTCCTCCGCGCTTACAGCTTCGGAGCAGGAGAGACTTCACTTGCTGTGTCCAGCTTGTGCTCTTCAGATCTACGTCCACCGCATCAGCTAGTGGCGTAGGTCAGAGCAGTTTCTACATGTTCTGGATGAGACATGCTATTGCCCTCTCCTATGAGGCACGTGGCCTCACTTCGCCTCTAGGAATCAGGGCTCTTTAAGCCAAAGGGATTGCCTCATCTATTGCACTAGCAAGAGGTATTCCCCTGCAGCAAGTGTCTGCTAAGCAGGTAAACCCAGTTCACTGCCGAATTGTTTCAGTGCTGGAGTTTCCGTCCTCGGGTCTATGCCCTAGCACTTTCAGGACGTGCGTAACTGCATCCTCTCTCAACTATCTTCCAAAAACTAACTATAAACCCAACAGGCACCCTATTGCTTTTGAAGCCTTCTGTCCTCCGCGCTTACAGCTTCGGAACAGGAGAGACTTCACTTGCTGTGTCCAGCTTGTGCTCTTCAGATCTACGTCCACCGCATCAGCTAGTGGCGTAGGTCAGAGCAACTTCTACATGCTCTGGATGAGAGATGCTATTGCCCTCTCCTATGAGGCGCGTGGGCTCACTTCACCTCTAGGAATCAGGGCTCATTCAACCAGGGGATCGCCTCAGCTATTGGATTAGCAAGAGGTATTCCCCTGCAACAAGTGTGTGCCAAGCAGGTAGACCCAGTCCACTGCCAAAATGTTTCAGTGCTGGAGCTTCTGCAGGAAAAGCTTGTCCTTGGGCTTGTGCCCTAGTACCCTCAGGATTTTCTTAGCTGCATTGTTTGAAGCCTTCTGTCCTCCGCCTTTTACAGCTTCGGAGCAGGAGAAACTTCACTTACTATCCAGTATGTGCTCTTCAGATTCACGTCCAACGCATCAGCTATTGGCGTAAGTCAGAGCGCCACTATACTGGGTGAGAGATGCATATTGCCCCCTCCTATGAGGCGCGTGGGTTCACTTCGCCTCTGGGAAGCAGGGCTCACCCAACCAGGGTGATCGTCCCAGTCTCACCAGCAGGAGGTATCCCCTGCAGTAATTGTGTGGCGCGAAGGGTTGGTTCCTCCCCGCACACATTTCTTACATTTATAAATCTGGATGTTCATGCTACTCCGGGCTCACTGCCCCCGAGTTAGCTGCCCAGGGATAACTCTGAGACCTTCTTGGCTTTGTGCGCACACGCTACACAACCTTGGGGTCCAGACACCTGTAGTGCGGCGGCGTTGGTATTCTCGTTCCCATAGCGTTTTCACGCAGCATCGAGTGGAGCCTTGAAAGGGAACGTCTCGGGTTACATTGCTGTAACCCTGTTCCCTGAAAGGCGGGAACGAGATGCTGCGTCGCAATGCCGCTCTACCACGTGACCGGACGGCTGTTCAGACAAATTAATCCGAGGTTGTTGCCGGCTCACCTGTTTTTATAACCTCCACCTACATCTAATCAGATGACGTCACCTGTCGAGGTTATATATAGCCAAAAACTTTGGCATGTTTTCACAGCATGCTTCAACGACCAGCAACGCGACAAACTGGTTCCCATAGCATTTTCACGCAGCATCTCGTTCCCGCCTTTCAGGGAACAGGGTTACAGCAATGTAACCCGAGACGTTTTCTTGCAATTGTACTTTTAAAACGTAACCTATATGTTTCTACAGTATAAGCATATAACTACTTCAGCAGTGAATTAGAAACTTGGTCAGTCTGGCTTTTAGATTCTTCAGAGCAAGCATTGTGCCAGAAGATTCTGAGGAATCTCTTCTCACCTTTCATTCAGGTGTGAATTTATCAAACTGTGTACGCTGTTGGCAAATACTGTAGGGGGATTAGATGAATGAAGAAGAGAGCGAATGTCTCTGTCTAAAATAGAAAATATATATATATATAATATATAACATAAATGGTTAATGATAGCAATTAAATCAGACTTAATAGTTGGATTTGATACTTTTCTTTTTAATTACTGCCATTAATAAATTCTGGTTTGAGGTACTTACAGAAGAGGCATGTAATAAATGCATAAATAGGTTGTTTAAAGTCCTTCCAGTAGTGGTTAAAAATTAGGGTGGACACAGGCATGTAAATGAACACTGCATTTATGACCCCACAAATAAAAGCTTTGAGATGAAATTCAGTTTCCCTATGTTTCCCATAACGTCACTCGCTACCTAACGCTGAGAAGGCGAACGTTGATTTTAACAGTTTTTCTCTCGTTTTAAAGTGTTTTTACGATCTTTGTGAATTAAACAAATAACCTATGCAAAACAATCGAGTGTCTTTTCGCTTTTTTTTGTATATCTGAAGATAATTCGGACGTTTTAAGCCGCTGCAAAAGGCTGGTTTGCTGGGCGAGTACTGACATCGCGACTACTTTTATTACACGTACCACTTCATTCTGGGAGGATACACAGGAACAATAGATCAGATTTTTATTATTTATTTATAATCTAAATGGTTATATTATTTCTATTTTCCATATTATTTCTATACAAATAACTCACTCACAGTCGAAGTAAATTTACTAAATATATCTGTTTAGTAAAGAGAAATGTATAATCATTGACATGATTCATCTCCAAACACCACATGAACATGAGCAACACAGAAGCATCTCAGCGTGAAACAAACTCAGATCAGTATCAGAATTGGATCAGTACATTCCTGTCGACAGAGCAAAGCTAACCTTACACCAAACAAACAAAGTGTGAAAGTTTTCACACCCCTAGGACAAAAGAAATTCATTAATTAAATACATATTGTTGTTAATATTTTTATTCTGACTCTGCCAGATCTGCAAATCCTTCTTCACTTACAACAGAACTGGACACTATGAAGTTTAGGGCTTTGGTTTAGTTTAGTTTTTTTTTTCTGTGTTTGTGTTGGTTAACTACATTTCAGTTTTAATAGTCAGTCACTCACTTGCTCATCATCTGTACGGCTTTTATCCTGTGTACAGGGTCACAGGGGGCCTGGAGCCTCTCCCAGGTGACTGAGGGGACGAGACCCTGGATGGGGTTCCGATCCATCGCAGGGCATAAACACACACTCTTTCGAAGACTATGGCACACTGTTCTAAATAAATTAGGAACGCCAAATTAGTCTAATCTGCATGACTTTGTCATTTCAAATACACTGTGGTGGTGTACAGAAGAGAAATGCTGAAATAAACTTAAAAACCTTTCAGAATGTCCGGCCCTGACTGTAGTTACATGTTCATTCGTTAATTCATTCATTGTCTATATACCACTTATCCTGTGTACAGGGTCACAGGGGGCCTGGAGCCTCTCCCAGAAGACTAAGGGCACGGGGCATGGTAACCCTGGACAAGGAGCCATACCATCGCAGGACACACACACACACACACACTATGAGAAATCTGAGAGTGCCAGTTAACTTGATCTGCATGACTTTGGGTGGAAACCGGATCACCCGGAGGAAACCCGCGGATCACGAGGAGACCATGGAAACTCCATGAACAATGACCTGAGGCAGGAATCGAACCCTCGACCTTAAAGGTACAAGGTGACAGTGTTCACCACCACATGCCACTAATCCAGTTTTAACAATCACTTAGTCACCACTACAGGAAGTGTTAGTCAGGAAGAACACAGAGGGGGTTGTTTACCACAGGAACCTTCTGATCAGATTATAAAACCTTAACAATAACTCACTCATCATCGTCTATCCCACTTTATACTGTATACAGGGTCACAGTGGGCCTGGATCCTGTCCCAGGAGACTTCGGGTACAAGGCAGTGTGTACACCGACAGGGAACGCCAGATAACCTAGACCGCTTGTCCTTGGACTGTGGGAGGAAACTGGATTACCCGGAGGAAACCCCTCCACTAAGCCATTACGAGGCTGAAGTTAGCTCCTTATTCACAGCTTCCGATTCATTTGGCTTCTTATTGCGCAGCGTCTGATTCTGCGGCTGAAGTTACTGTAGCTGCTTATTCACCTCGTTACTAACGGGAGTGTTCACGCTGGCGAAAGCTGCGCAGTTTATCAATAAAACCTTATTTTGGTGGCTTAAACCTCTCTGTGCCAGGCAAATATAAACTATACAACACACAGCAGGTACACAACTATATAGTAAAAGTGAGATTGTCCTGACCCAGGTTGCTTTTACACTTTAAATATCAAATGGAAATATGTCATTATGCACAATGGTGTGAATAAGAAGCCAGATTGATGTAAGTCTACAGGTGCAGGGAAGTATTCACCACCCTCAAGGAGAGGACCACAGGAGACACTCAAAGTATCAAGAACGGGAGGCATTAAAATCAGAACTTTGTGAATTTTCACCAATGCATTTAAAAACAAAGAAAATTGCACATGCAGATGAGAGCAAGGTGACACATGGCAATATGTCAGATATACCATCAATTTCTGTGCTTCAAAGAATTTCAATTGAGAAAAAACTAGCAAATCGCTGTAATACAAACCAATACATGGAGCACATTGAGATTCAAGGTGTACAAGATGTATCCAAACCTCCAGCAATCACAAAGCATAGCACTTTGCAATTTGTAAGTGTTTCACCTTTTATAGTCCACATGTACACTGATGCACAACTCACTCCATCTTCTGAGAGAACTACAAACCTCTAAAAGATGCCTGCTTTCCGATGAAGTAATATGCTCTGGTCCCATCCCAATGAGACGTGGTGACATAACTTACAGCAGGTTATGGTCGCTGAACCGCTGGATGTCCAGGTGGTGCTCCAAAAATAATGTGGGCTACATAGACAATTGGAAGACCTTTGAGGGCAAAGCTGGCCTGTTAGGGCGGGACGGTGTCCATCCCACTCGGGAAGGTGCTGCTCTCGTTTCCTGTAGTATAGCTCATAGTCTCAGTAGAGGTCTAGTTAATCGGTGACAATCCAGAGCCCAGGCCAAGGAGCAGACAGACAGGCTAAACCAACCGTCTGCTAGCTGCATAGAGTCGTCACTCAGGGTTCACCTTATTGAGACTGTGTCTGTTCCCCGATCTAAGCAAAAATATAGAAAGACTCAGAAAGTCTGTTTCAATAATTTCATTAACATAAAGACCACAAACTCCGATCATACTGAATGCGCAGCCGGCACCTCTGATCTGAAGATAGGATTGTTAAATATTAGATCTCTCGCATCAAAAGCAGTTATTGTTAATGAAATGATCACAGATCAGGCGTTTGATATACTCTTTTTAACTGAAACGTGGGTTAAACAGGATGAGTATGTAGCTCTAAATGAAGCTAGTCCTCCTGGATACAGCTACATACACCAGCCTCGGTTAACTGGTAGAGGAGGAGGCGTCGCAGCTATTCATAATGATAATCTGTCTATCGTACAAAAACACGGACACAAATTTAACTCATTTGAAATTCTCTATAGTAACATAAGTCTATTTAAGTATATTAAATCAGCTCAGTCGATTCCACTAATTATAATTTACAGACCTCCAGGGCCGTATTCTGAATTTCTTAGTGAATTTGCGGATTTCATCTCAGACCTGGTCGTTTCTGTAGACAAAGTGTTAATTGCTGGAGATTTTAACATTCATTTTGAGAATCCAGAAGACCCTCTGAGAACAGCATTTATATCCATACTGGACTCCGTAGGTGTAAATCAGTGTGTAGTAGGACCCACTCATAAAGCAGGTCACACTTTAGATTTAGTAATATTCTTCGGATTAATTATAAGAAATGTATTCACAATTCCACTGTCTGAAATTATCTCAGATCACTATCTTGTCTCCATTCAAGTGTCTCACAGTGATAATGTACGCACAGTACCGCGCTACCGTATTAAACGTACATTCACATCAACTACCACACAGAGTTTTATCAGTAATCTCCCAGAGTTACCAACTTCGATTAGGCCACCGTCTGACCCCACAGAACTTGATCAGGCGACTGAATATTTAGAGTCGACACTTCGTTGTACCTTAGATAATGTAGCTCCAGCTAAAAGAAAAATTATTAGAGATAAGAAACTCGCTCCCTGGTATAACGATCACACGCGCACTTTAAAACAGACTGCTCGGAAATTAGAGCGTAAATGGCGTCAAACTAAATTATTGGTATTTCAAATAGCATGGAAAGAGAGCATCCTGAACTATAGGAAAGCTCTTAGTGTAGCTAGATCAACGTATCTCTCCACTCTTATAGAAGAAAATAAAAATAATCCTAGATTTTTATTTAATACCGTAGCCAAATTAACCAGAAATAAGACCACTACAGAAATCTCCACAACAACATCATGCAATAGTGAGGACTTCATGAACTTTTTTAATAATAAAATTGTAAATATTAGGCATAAAATTGAGACTTTGAAACCAAACAATGTAATTGATACAGATGTTAACCTAGCCATGTCAGATTCAAACCTAGAAGACTTTACTCCTCTTGAAGAGAATGAACTAATTTCACTCATCTCTTCTGCAAATTCATCAACCTGTATATTGGATCCTATACCGACACATTTTCTTAAACAGATAGTACCAGTAATAACAGAACCGCTGTTGAGAATAATTAATTCCTCACTCAGCATTGGTTATGTTCCAAAATCTTTTAAAGTAGCAGTTATTAAACCAATAATTAAGAAACCTGACCTCGACCCCTGTCAGCTGTCCAATTACAGGCCAATATCAAACCTCCCCTTTATCTCTAAGATTCTGGAAAAGATAGTAGCGGAGCAGCTATGCTCATATCTAAATAGAAATGGCATACATGAACTGTATCAGTCAGGATTTAGGCCTCATCACAGCACAGAAACAGCACTCGTTAAAGTAGTAAATGACCTCCTATTGGCCTCTGATCAGGGTTGTGTAACTATGCTTGTATTACTCGACCTCAGTGCAGCTTTTGACACTATTGATCATGCTATTCTTCTTCACAGATTAGAAAATGTAGTAGGAATTAAGGGTACAGCCCTCTCCTGGCTCAGATCCTATTTGACCGATCGTTATCAGTATGTAGACTTAAATGGTGATTATTCTGCATGTTCTCTAGTGGAGTTTGGCGTTCCGCAGGGTTCAGTTTTAGGCCCACTGCTTTTTTCCCTTTACATGCTTCCTCTGGGCAACATAATCCGTAAGCATGGTATTAGTTTTCATTGTTATGCTGACGACACACAGCTATACGTCTCAACAAAACCTGATGAGAAAAACCATCTTACTAAAGTTGAGCAATGTCTGCAGGACATAAGAAATTGGATGCTAATTAACTTCCTTCTGCTTAATCCGGATAAGACAGAAGTTCTAGTCATAGGACCGCATACAGCTAGAAGTAAAATCTTAGATCACACCGTAACTTTAGATGGCCTTTCTGTTCCGTCAAGTGCAACAGTAAAAGACCTCGGCGTGATTATAGATTCCAGCCTTTCATTTGAAGCTCATGTAGATAATATCACCAGGATAGCATTCTTTCACCTCAGAAATATCGCCAAAATAAGAAATATATTGTCGCTAAACGATGCAGAAAAACTAGTTCATGCTTTTATCACTTCTAGGTTGGACTATTGTAATGCCTTACTGTCTAGTTGTTCAGTTAGGTGCATAAACAAGCTTCAGCTAGTCCAGAATGCAGCAGCGAGAGTCCTCACTAGAACCAGAAGATATGAGCACATCACCCCTATCCTATCTTCACTGCATTGGCTCCCTGTGAAATTTCGCATTGATTTTAAAATACTACTCTTGACATATAAGGCATTAAATGGTCTCGCCCCGCAGTATCTGAGCGAACTGCTAGTGTCTTACGATCCGCCACGCCTACTTCGGTCAAAGGATGCAGGCTGCTTATCAGTACCGCGTATTATGAAAACTACAGCTGGGGGCAGAGCTTTTTATTACAAAGCCCCAAAATTATGGAATAGTCTTCCAAATAGTGTTCGGGACTCAGACACAGTCTCAGTGTTTAAGTCTAGGCTAAAAACCTATTTATTTAGCCAAGCATTTTTATAAATAGATTTGCCATAAGGTAAAGGAGCAGATCTGGGGGACTCATGGACGTAGAGTATTATGGTGAACTGGTATGTTTTAGATGCTGTCTTCCTCAGTCTCATTTGATCACTCAGGTTTGTTGACGGTGAGGTGATTGTTTGCTTTACATCTCAGGGAGCCCTCATGTTTGTGTTTCCTTCTGGCTCTCCCTTTTAGTTATGCTGTCATAGTTAGCCCTGCCGGAGTCCCTGCTTGCACTCTACAGTAAATATACATTCACATTAGACATTGTGACTGTGACCATACCTAATTGCAATCTCTCCTCCTCTTCTCTTCCTCCCCCTCTTTCTCTTTCCTCTCTCCCCCTGTCTCCCCCTTTCACTCTTTCTCTCCCTCTCTCTGTCGAGCTACACATGTGGTTCCTGAGCTGCCAGTGATCCAGACTCCCTCTGCCCTCCGGACCTGTCTGGTCCATCCTGGTGCCCGGTTTCTGGTTGGAGGTCTCATCGCATGGATGCCCCGTGTGTCTCTTTAGGATGTGCCTGGTGTCTGGGGATGATTCTATCTACTTAGAAGATGGTTCTGGCCTCGACTGGTGTTGTCAGCTGTTTCTCTGAGGACTTGACAATTCGATAGTTCAGGACTGGAACTTTCTACAAGTCTATCTGAGTCTCGAATAATTACTGGACTCCATTTTACATCAACTATTATAACATCAATTAACATCAACTATTATAGCTGAACCTAACACTTAACTGTCATGCACACTCAATCTGCGCCCGGCACTAGGACCCGGAAGTAAGACGGGCGCAAAACCAGGAAGTATAAAAGAGGTAAACAAACGATGGCTTACCGCTCAGTCATTGAGTTCGGCCCATGTCAGCTCCAGTTGTCGTTTCAGCAAACCGTGAGTACTCACATGTTGGTTCCGTTTGTCTTTTGCTATTGTGTGTGTATTTCTAGGACGCGGGTTAAATTTGTGTTTTTCCCTTGCTCCGTTTTTGTGAGAGTCCTTAAACTAAATCGCGTGGTTATCCTGCCTGCTCGCTTCTTTCCGCGTTTGGGTTTATCCTCCACGCTACATTGGGCTAACCGCTAAAGCTACGTCTTCTGGTCACCTCAGGTTAGTCCATCTTGACAGAATGACTGAGCCCTCCGCGGTAAACCCAGCGGATTATGCGAGTCTCTGCGACGTTGTAGATCGGCATGCGGCGTTAATCAATCAGCTAACCGGGGATCTCGCTTCCCTCCGCCGCGAGGTCGCTGAGCTCCGGCGGGAGAATGCGAATCTCCGCGCAGCTGTTGATGACGTCACTGCTCGATCGCACGCCGCGGGGGCCGCGGCGCCGCATCCCCCCCCCCCCCCTCCTTCTGATGTTTTTCTCTCTCTACCAGAGAAGTGGAACGGCACGGACGGGAAGTGCAGCGTTTTTCTGACAGCTCTCGATCTGGTGTTTGAGTTTAATGCCACCAAGTACTCCACCGATCGCCTTCGCATTGCTCTTCTCGTCTCGTTGCTAAAAGGGCAGGCAGCAGAGTGGGCCACGGCAGTTCTACAGGCAGATACAGACACCGCCCACTCATACAATGAGTTCACCCACCAACTCAAACTCACCTTTGAACATCCAGCGGGCGAGGTGGAGACCGACACCAGACTTTACCACCTGAGGCAGGGAGGACTGCCCGTGAGCCGCTATACGGCCGAGTTTCGCACCCTCGCCGTTCAAACAACGTGGGGCGATGCAGCGCTCCGGACATCCTACTACGAGGGACTGGCTTCTCGAATCAAGGACGAACTAGCAGGGCGAGAGCTTCCTGCGACCCTGGAGGGCCTGATCCAGCTCGCTCTCCGGATCGACCAGCGCCTCCTCTCTCGCCCGAGGCCAGCCCCTCGCACCCTGCCACCTGCACCCAACTTCGCCATCACCACTTCACGACCCGCACCCGCCTTCACCGTCACCACTCCACGTCCTGCAGAGTCCGCCACCTACGCCACCCCAGTACATGTCGGTTCTCCACCTCCTGCCGTGGTTGACACCGGAGCCGGGGAACCCATGCAACTAGGACGCGCCTCCTTGACCGCTGCAGAACGGGAGAGACGCTTCCGTGAAGGGCTCTGCGCCTATTGCGGGTCAGCCACACATCACAGAGCAACCTGTCCTTTCAGACCGGGAAACGCCCAGGCCCGGTGAGAGGAGAGAGATACTCGCCGGGTCACCTTCATCTCTCCGCCATCACCACCAACTCCTCCCGTCTCACGGTTCAGGTACACCTCCGGGTTGGCCACAAACGAGTCCGAAGTGCTGCATTCATCGACTCCGGGGCAGCAGGTAACTTCATTGACTCCACATATGCCAAAACCCTGGGGGTAAAACTCGAGGCGTTATCCCAGCCCGTTCACATCACCTCTGTCGACGGTCGCCCCCTCTCCACCAGCCCAATAAACACCCGAACCGAACCCATCACCGTCTCCATCAACCAACACCATGAACAGCTACAATTTTTCGTCACCTCCATCTCATCACCTCCCATCATCCTTGGACATCCCTGGCTGCTCCAGCATGATCCTCTCATCTCCTGGACCCAGAACCGGATCCTCCAATGGGGCGCGACCTGCACCGAACTGTGCCTACGGGCAACGGCTGGGACGTGCTCTAGGGAGTCCGAGGCCCCCGACGTCGACACCAACGCCATCCCAGAGCCATATCGGGACCTGGCGGAGGTCTTCTGCAAGCGACGAGCGACCCATCTTCCTCCACATCGCCCCTACGACCTCGCTATTGACCTCCAACCCGGTACAGTTCCACCCCGCGGCCACCTCTACTCCCTTACACCTACAGAGACGAAGGTTATGGAGGAGTATGTGACCAACGCCCTTCGCCAAGGCACCATCAGGCCCTCCTCCTCACCCGCTGCCGCGGGGTTCTTCTTCGTGAAGAAGCGGGGCGGTGAACTTCGTCCATGTGTCGACTATCGGGGGCTAAACAATATAACTATCAAAAACCGACACCCATTGCCTCTTACCAACTCAGCCCTGGACGCCCTCTCTGGCGCCACCATCTTTACTAAGTTGGACCTCCGGAGCGCCTACAACTTGGTGCGCATCAGAGAGGGCGATGAGTGGAAGACGGCCTTCATCACCCCTACTGGGCACTATGAGAACCTCGTCATCCCCTTTGGACTGTGCAACGCCCCCGCCGCCTTCCAACACTTCATTAATGACATCCTTCGCGACATGCTTGGTCGGTGGGCGTTTGCTTACCTGGACGACATCCTCATCTACTCACGCACCATGGAAGAACATACCCAGCACGTCAGGGCGGTTCTAAAGAGATTACTCGCCCATCAACTGTACTGTAAGTTGGAAAAGTGCGCTTTTCACGAGCGCTCCACCACGTTCCTGGGTTTTGTCATCTCGCCCCAGGGTGTGGCCATGGACCCGCAGAAGCTAGAGGTTGTGCGTCATTGGCCCCTACCCAAGACCCTCAAGCAACTTCAACGGTTTCTCGGGTTTGCGAATTTCTATCGTCGCTTTATCCGGGACTACAGTACAGTTGCCGCCCCCCTAACCGCTCTGACCCGTCCCTCACCTCTCCCTTTTCATCTCAACCCTGCAGCTGTCTCCGCTTTTAAGTCACTTTGTCACCGCTTCACCACGGCACCGATTCTCCTCCACCCAGATGTCAGAAAATCATTCGTTGTGGAGGTGGATGCTTCAGATGTGGGCGCTGGAGCTATCCTCTCACAACGAGGTCCAGATCAGAAACTACACCCATGTAGTTTCTTCTCCAGAAAATTTGACTCCACTCAGCAGCGATACGGGGTAGGGGACCGCGAGCTGCTGGCCATAAAGTGGGCTCTGGAGGAGTGGCGTCACTGGCTCCAGGGCGCCAGTGAGCCATTCATAGTCTGGACGGACCACCAAAACCTCATAACCATCAAAAACTTAAAACAGTTAAACCCACGGCAGGCGCGGTGGGCCTTATTTTTTGAAAATTATGATTTCCACCTCTCGTACCGCCCGGGCTCCAAGAACACAAAAGCGGACGCTCTCTCCCGACAGCTGGAGTTGGACATTCCCCGGGCGGACCCCGCGCCTGTCCTTCCCTCGTCCAGGATCATCGCCCCACTCCAACTAGACCTGGAAACGAGAGTTCGCCAGATGCAGGCTACAGAGACCGAACCGGCAGGTGTGCCACCTGGACGACTCTTTGTGCCCAAGAGGATGCGATCGGAAGTCCTCCAGTGGGGTCACTCCTCTCCCATCTCAGGACACCCGGGCACACGACGGACTCTTCAATTCATCCAGCGAGATTTCTGGTGGCCATCCCTCGCGAAAGACGTCCAAGAGTTCGTTCAGGCATGCCCAGTGTGCGCCAGGGCCAAAAACACCAATCAACCAACCCCTGGTGAGCTGCAGCCACTCCCCGTTCCTCGACGGCCCTGGACGCACATTGCCGTTGACTTCATCACGGGCCTGCCGGCCTCCGAAGGAAAGGATACCATTCTCACCATCGTCGACAGGTTCTCTAAAGCCGTGCACCTGGTGGCTCTCGCCGGACTCCCGTCAGCCAAAGAAACAGCAGAGCTGATTTTAGAGCACGTAGTCCGACTGCATGGGTTCCCCAAGGACATCGTCTCGGACAGAGGGCCCCAGTTCACAGCCCGGTTCTGGAAAGCCTTCTGCCGTCTGATCGACTCCACCTGCAGTCTCTCATCTGGATATCACCCACAGACTAACGGTCAGACGGAGCGGACCAACCAACAGCTGGAGCGCTATCTGAGATGTTTCATAGCTGATCGTCAGCGCTCCTGGGCGCACTATCTCATCTGGGCTGAACTGTCACACAACCTCCACACCTCCTCGGCCACCAACCTAAGCCCATTTGAGGTATGTTACGGTTTCCAACCTTCGATGTTCAACCACCCAGAACCGGAGGTTGATGTACCGTCCGCCCAACAGTTGGTCCGCAGATGTCGGCGGCTATGGATTGCAACCAACCGGGCCATCCAACGCGCCAACGCTCGCTACACCCACCAACACCGCCGTCGACATCCTCCGGGACGATTGTACCATGTAGGTGACAAGGTATGGCTTTCTACAAAGAACCTCCACCTTCACACCGAATCGAAAAAACTCTCGCCCAGATTTATCGGACCATACCGCATCACCCACAGGATTAACCCTGTCACCTACCGGCTCCAGCTGCCTGCGGCGCTCCGGATCCATCCAGTCTTCCACCTGTCCCAGTTCAAGCCCTTCATCACCTCACCAATGATTCCACCCACCCCCCCCAGATCCTCCTCCCCGGATCATCGACGGCGGTCCCGCCTACACCGTGCGCCGAATCCTCGACTCGCGCCCTCGGGGCAAAGGTACGCAATACCTGGTGGACTGGGAGGGCTATGGCCCCGAGGAGCGATCTTGGATCCCGGCCCGGTTCATTCTCGACCCGGAGCTAATTCGGGACTACCGTCACAGGGTATCCTCCGCCCCAGGACCGTCAGGAGCCAGTCCTGGACAGGGGGGTACTGTCATGCACACTCAATCTGCGCCCGGCACTAGGACCCGGAAGTAAGACGGGCGCAAAACCAGGAAGTATAAAAGAGGTAAACAAACGATGGCTTACCGCTCAGTCATTGAGTTCGGCCGATGTCAGCTCCAGTTGTCGTTTCAGCAAACCGTGAGTACTCACATGTTGGTTCCGTTTGTCTTTTGCTATTGTGTGTGTATTTCTAGGACGCGGGTTAAATTTGTGTTTTTCCCTTGCTCCGTTTTTGTGAGAGTCCTTAAACTAAATCGCGTGGTTATCCTGCCTGCTCGCTTCTTTCCGCGTTTGGGTTTATCCTCCACGCTACATTGGGCTAACCGCTAAAGCTACGTCTTCTGGTCACCTCAGGTTAGTCCATCTTGACATTAACACAGTATAAATGCAGATCATTTCCTGCTATCTGTTTCACCCAGATGAGGATGGGTTCCCTGTCGAGTCTGGTTCCTCTCAAGGTTTCTTCCTATTACCATCTCAGGGAGTTTTTCCTTGCCACTGTCGCCCTCGGGCTTGCTCACCAGGGACTATCTAAACATTTTGATTCATACACATTCACATTCCATACAAACTTAAATAATTCTTTTGATTGTGTAAAGCTGTTTTGAGACAATGTCAATTGTTAAAAGCGCTATACAAATAAAACTGAATTGAATTGAATTGCTTTACCTTGATGCCACAGGATCAGTTGTGTCAAGACCACCTAATTGTCAGAATAATGTTCTCTATTATGCAATGTGCATTCGTTACAATCAACGAAAACTACAGTTCCAGTTGCAGAGATGCTTAGCTCTGACCAAAGCACTCCAACAATTTACAACTGGATAGCATGTCTAGGCCGAGATTTCTCCCGTGCATTTAGAACTCAGCTGCAACCCCAAAAGGTTGAGACTGATTTTAGCTGGGCCGTGATCCATGCAGTCAACCAAGCACTTAATACGTCTAACATTCAGGACTACTTTAAGAAGTGTCTTCTTGTTTGTAAGGTAAAAGGAAAAAGCAATTTCACTGTTCTGCACATTTGTTCTGCACACATGATGGAGCTGTTTTTGTACTCCTTCGGGTTGCTTCTAAATGCAGATTCGCTTGATAAAATATAATCAGTTCTTCACATGATTGTTGGTGTTTTCTTGGCCAAAAAGGTGACAGAAATGTACAAGCGGAATGTTGGTGCCCTCCAGAATGCTATTGCAAGACAGTGGACAGACCAATCTTTTACTTCTGAGCGAGACAATTCCATTAGTGAAGAGCCATGTGATGAAGAGGAACTTGAGAACAGAAAAGCTCCCCATTTGTTAAAGTACTGGCCAACATTTTCGATGATCCTAGTACGGAAAAACTCAGTGATGAAGAAGATGGAAATGGATGTGCTGCAAATGCAAATTACTGCCCTGAACTGGTAAATTTGCTGGTGCGCTACACAGGTACTATACCCCTGTGGTCAGGAATAATGTTAAAAAGCCTGGATAAAACTCGGGATACTAATGCTTTTGTGGAAAATTGGTTTAGAACCACTAAATGCACCGTACTGAGAAATCAGCTACACCGCCGCCCTGAGGACTTTATACAGATTATGCAGGAATTTGTGGCAGGAAGAGTACGGGAGGTAACAATGATCCCTGGAAAGTAAAAAAAAAATAAGTGTACAAAAAAGCCACCCGAGAAGAATCATCAAGAGAGAGATCAGAGGAAGAATTTTAAGTCAGGAGGAAAAATGGCAAAAAAAAAAGGTCCCTCCACAAAAAAACCAAAATATTTCACTGCTCCATCCACCAAACCTGACAATTCTTCTAATAGCAGATAGTTTGGGCTGCTGAATCCCTAACAGAGTGCAGACGGAAAGGGTAAGATAAATATTGCCTAATACTGGAATGTAATTTAAATATACGTACAGTATGAGTAAAATATTTTGCTTCCAAAAGCTTTACTATTAATGTCATGATCTGGTAGGTAGCAGACGGACACAAAATGCAGGTGCAGAACACTGGAGGAATGTGACTAAAACAGGAGGAATGTGACTAAAACAAAATGAAAAAAGCACGCGTGAAAGTTCCACACAAAAAAACTAATACTTCTCTCAGGTCGGGTCTGCAGGCGGGAAATACTCGAAAGGGAAATAACAAACTTAAAAACTCGGAGAGCACTTAGATAGCCTGAGCCACACGTTGCCAACCTCTCCACTGGAAACTCGAACTGGTTATGATCCTTCATGCGCAGGCCCATACACCATACAGCCTTAATTGACAATGAACTTGATGTATTCTGTATGAATACATTTTACAGAGAAAAGGAGGAGTTATGTAGAGGCCTGAGGAAAACAGGTTCAAGGCGCTTCACTCATGGCCTGCCTTGCTTTTTGGTAGCATCCATGACAAGTAGAGTGTCAGGACCTTTTCCACCTGTACTGCAACCAGCATCAGTAACTGTACAAGGCAACAGGTGAATAATGTTGTGTTTGGTGTTTGTTTCTTTATCGCTTCCCTCTTTGTCTGGTGGCCATTTGGTTTCCTTTCCTTTTTCACCTGATTTATAGCTACAGTACCACCTGCAGCAGTGACACATCACCTCAGCAACAAGCACCATTTCAATTGCTTTCATTCTATTAACAAAGATAATGAATGGTATTTTTACAATGGTGTTGAAGAGCTGAATAATCCAGACCATGGTGAAGTTAAAGCAACAGCTGCTGTTGAGAAGAAAATCTTCTCTGCACGTCACATAGGCCATCTTTTGTGTATTCAAGTAAGTTCCTTACATCTACGTTACACTTGTAAATTAAGTATTCTTTACATGCAGTATGCATTGTTGCAACTATAGAGACTTCTTCAATGTATCTGTTTAACTTTTCTTAACTATAACATTGAACAGAAAGTAATAATTCATTAGGATTATGATACATTTATACCAGTTTTATAAAATAAGTAATAATTAATTATTATACGGCGGCACGGTGGTGTAGTGGTTAGCTTTCTTTTACTAAATTTAGATAAGACAGAGATATTACTTATTGGCCCAAAAACCAGCACACAACAGCTTTCACAATTCAGCTTGCGCTTAGAAGGATGTACTGTTATTACCAGCTCAGCAGTAAAAGATCTGGGAGTAATATTAGACAGTAACTTGTCTTTTGAAAATCACATTTCAAATATCACAAAAACAGCCTTTTTCCATCTTCGAAATATTGCTAAACTTAGGAACATCTTATCCGTATCTGATGCAGAAAAACTAGTTCATGCATTCATGACCTCCAGACTGGACTATTGTAATGCATTACTAGGTGGTTGTCCTGCATCCTCAATAAACAAGCTTCAGTTAATCCAAAATGCAGCTGCCAGGGTTCTCACTAGATCCAGAAAATATGATCATATAACCCCAATATTATCATCCCTGCACTGGCTACCTGTTCAGTTTAGAATAAATTACAAAATAGTATTACTTACATACAAGGCCTTAAATGGTTTAGCTCCCACATACCTAACCAGTCTTCTGATACGCTACAATCCACCACGCGCCTTAAGATCACAAAACTCCGGACTTCTGGTAGTTCCCAGAATTTCAAAATCTACAAAAGGGGGTAGGGCTTTTTCATATTTAGCTCCAAAGCTTTGGAATAGCCTTCCAGACAGTGTTCGGGGAGCAGACACGGTTTCTCAGTTCAAAAGTAGACTCAAGACGCATCTTTTTAATCTGGCATACACATAACTCATCCCAGTACTCATACTCCAGTACACCTATACCGAATGGCAACTACGCTAATTCTCCCCATCTGTTCTGTATTTCTCTACTCATCCCGAGGCATCGGGAGATTTTGCCAGCTTCAGTAGACAAAGGCCGACCCTGCGAGGTTCCTGAGGCATCCAGAGAAGGACCAGCTCCAACTGGATTCAGCTTTATGATGGTTGGAGCTACACATGCTGCTCCTGTGCTTCCAGTGATCCAGACCTCATCTGCCCTCTGCACCTACTGACTCGTCCCTATGCTGAACTGGTCTTCATGACAATTTAAATAATTTCTGTCATATTGAATTTTCACCTGCACAACACACAAGATGTTATATCATTTCTATCTGTTATCGCCCAAATGAGGATGGGTTCCCTGTTGAGTCTGGTTCCTCTCAAGGTTTCTTCCTAATGCCATCTCAGGGAGTTTTTCCTTGCCACCGTCGCCGTCACCCTTGGCTTGCTCATCAGAGACATTTCATTCATTCATCTCATTATTATCTGCACATTTTTCTCACACATCCACACTTCCAATTATTTTCTTTCTATAATTATTATAATTATTTGTTTTTATTTATTTATTTTCTATTATAATTTTATTTATTTATTTATTACTTTATATATAATTATTCTATATATATATATATATATATATATATATATATATATATATATATATATATATATATAAAAAGGTTTTTTTTTTTTTTTTTTTTTTTGTTAAATTTCTTAAATTTTTGTGAAGCTGCTTTGAGACAATGACCATTGTTAAAAGCGCTATATAAATAAAATTGAATTGAATTGAATTGAATTGAATTAGCACTGTCGCCTTGCACCTCCAGGGTCTGGGTTCGATTCCCCGGCCAGGCTCGATTCCCGTCTCTGTGTGCATGGAGTCTGCATGTTCTCCCCGTGCTTGGTGGGTTTCCTCCGGGTACTCCGGTTACTCCGGTTTCCTCCCACAGTCCAAAGATATGCAGGTTATGCTAATTGGTGTTCCCAAATTGTGAATGAATGTGTGAATGTGTGTATGAGTGTGTGCCCTGCGATGGATTGGCACCCTGTCCAGGGTGTACCCCGCCTTGTGCCCTAAGCCTCCTGGGATAGGCTCCAGGCTCCCGTGACCCTGTATAGAAGGATGAAGCGGTATAGAAGATGAATGAATGAATGAATAATTATTATACACAAACCAAACACAATATGTAATAAACACAAAAATAATTCTCTTGATTGTGTAAAGCTGTTTTGAGACAATATCAACTGTTAAAAGCGCTATACAAATAAAACTGAATGAATGAATATGTAAACAATTGTAACAGAGGTAATAACATATATGTATGTGTTTGTAAGCATATAAAAGAGTATTTTACATGAAATGTCACAGCTTTATATCGTATTGAAATGGCATTAGTAGCAGTTAATATGACAAAAGTTAGTGTACAAACAAAGCTAGTAAATAATTCAATCTGTAGTATGTCAAAGTTTCTTTTGTTATACTGTATATTAATTTGTTATACAGTCATTTCTCTTATCCAGCATCACATTTTATTTTATTTTAATTTTTGTCTTCAGAATACCGTGAAAATCCCGAAGAGGAATATCATTTAGACCAGTCTCTGTACATGGTAATTTAACACACACACACACACACACACACAGTTCCTCTCATGATGTGTCCAAGCCACATTCAATACCATTGTCATATGCTTGTTTCTGCAATTCATACATATATATACAAAACTGCAAAAGTTTTAGGCAGCTATGAAAAAATGCTGTAAACAAAGAATGCTTTCAAAAATGGAAGTGTTAATCATTTATTTTCATCAATCAACAAAATGCAGTGAATGAACAAGAATGAATCCGGACCTGTCTGATCCATCCTGGTGCCCCGTTTCTGGTTGGAGGTCTCGTCGCATGGATGCCCCGTGTGTCTCTTTAGGATGCGTCTGGTGTCTGGGGATGATTCTCTCTACTTAGAAGATGGTTCTGGCCTCGACTGGTGTTGTCAGCTGTTTCTCTGAGGACTTGACAATTCGATAGTTCAGGACTGGAACTTTCTACAAGTCTATCTGAGTCTCCAATAACTACTGGACTCCATTTTACATCAACTATTATAACATCAATTAACATCAACTATTATAGCTGAACCTAACACTTAACACTGTATAAATGCAGATCATTTCCTGCTATCTGTTTCACCCAGATGAGGATGGGTTCCCTGTCGAGTCTGGTTCCTCTCAAGGTTTCTTCCTATTACCGTCTCAGGGAGTTTTTCCTTGCCACTGTCGCCCTCGGGCTTGCTCGCCAGGGACTATCTGAACATTTTGATTCATACACATTCACATTCCATACAAACTTAAATAATTCTTTTGATTGTGTAAAGCTGTTTTGAGACAATGTCAATTGTTAAAAACGCTATACAAATAAAACTGAATTGAATTGAACAAGAGGGAAGTCTAAATCAAATCACCCTTTGCCTTCAAAACAGCATTAATTCTTCTAGCCGTCAAAGCTAAAGGTGGTCCAACGAAATATTAGAGTGTGTGACATTTTTTTTTGTGGCAAAATTTTTTTTGTCCAGGCTGTGTATGTGTGTGTGTATATATATATATATATATATATATATATATATATATATTAGAGATGTTCCGATACCATTTTTCCCCTCCCGATACCGATTCCGATACTTGGGCTCAGGGTATCGGCCGATACCGAGTACCGATCCGATACCTGGGTGTGTATCTGTACAGTGTATATATACTGTATATACACTGTATATACTGTGTATATATATATATATATATATATATATATATATATATATATACACACATACGTACACACTGTATATATATATATATATATATATATATATATATACATATTATATATATATAGCATTTCTTTTTTTAAGTAAAATACTACTAGCCCTGTGTAACGGGTTCGACCCTAAGTGCACGGGCGACACCATGAAACACGGACACGAGGCGAGGTCTTACAGGGAAAAGGGTCATTTATTTAGAAAAATGGGGAAGGAAAGGGTTAAAGGCTCTCTGCGGTCTTTTCCCCTTTGGCGGCAGGGATGCGAAGGCGGGCTCTACGCGGAAGTGAAGGTGCCACGGGAGCTCGCGCAGCTCGTTCACGCGCTCCTCTCGCGGAGATTAAAGGCGCCCCCCCCCTTTTTAAAGTCTCTGGGGCGCATCACATCGCCCCGCTCTTGTGCCATTGTCTCTCATAAAATCCACCGCGTCGCAAAGTCCAACTTCCCGACAGTCAGACCCCGAGCTACACTCCCCGCTGTGTTTTATAGCTCATGGGCCGTTGCCTGATTCTGTGGCCCTGCTCCTTCACATACCTAAAGGGGGGGAGGCCGCCTAACTAGTGAGCAAGGAGCGATATCAATTTGGGCGCACGCCGTGACACTCTGTAAGTAAAGCTAAGCTAGCAAAGCTAGCGGGCATAAATAGGTTGTTTAGGAAAATGGTATCGGATCGGTACGTGGACTCAAGTACTTGCCGATTCCGATGCCAGATTTTTTTGTGGTATCGGCAGCATTTCCGATACCAGTATCGGAATCGGAACAACCCTAATATATATATACACACTCACCTAAAGGAGTGACACCTGTTCAATTTCTCATTAATGCATATTAATTATCTAATCAACCAATCATATGGCAGTTGCTTCACTGCATTTAGGGGTGTGGTCCTGGTCAAGACAATCTCCTGAACCCCAAACTGAATGACAGAATGGGAAAGAATGGTGATTTAAGCAGTTTTGAGCGTGGCATGGTTGTTGGTGCCAGACGGGCCAGTCTGAGTATTTCACAATCTGCTCAGTTACTGGGATTTTCACGCACAACCATTTCTAGGGTTTATAAAGAAATACATAAATATTATAAAGGGAAAAACATCCAGTACATCGAGGTCAGAGGAGAATGGGCCGACTGATTCAACTTTGACTGAAATAACCACTCGTTAAAACCGAGGTCTGCAGCAAGGCATTTGTGAAGCCACAACACACACAACCTTGAGGCGGATGGGCTACAACAGCAGAAGACCCCACCGGGTAGCACTCATCTCCACTACAAATAGGAAAAAGAGGCTACAATTTGCACAAGCTCACCAACATTGGACAGTTGAAGACTGGAAAAATGTTGCCTGATCTGATGAGACTCTATTTCTGTTGAGACATTCAGATGGTAGAGTCAGAATTTGGCATAAACAGAATGAGAACATGGATCCATCATGCCTTGTTACCACTGTGCAGGCTGCTGCTGGTGGTGTAATGGTGTGGGGGATGTTTTCTTGGCACACTTTAGGCCCCTTAGTGCCAATTGGGCATCGTTTAAATGCCACGGGCTACCTGAGCATTGTTTCTGACCATGTCCATTCCATTATGACCACCATGTACCCTTCCTCTGATGGCTACTTCCAGCAGGATAATGCACCATGTTACAAAGCTCGAATCATTTCAAATTGGTTTCTTGAACATGACAATGAGTTCACTGTACTAAAATGGCCCCCACAGTCACCAGATCTCAACCCAATGGAGCATCTTTGGGATGTGGTGGAACGGGAGCTTCGTGCCCTGGATGTGCATCCTACAAATCTCCATCAACTGCGAGATGCTCTCCTATCAATATGGGCCAACATTTCTAAACAATGCTTTCAGCACCTTGTTGAATCAAAGCCACGTAGAATTAAGGCAGTTCTGAAGGCGAAAGGGGGTCAAACACCGTATTAGTGTGGTGTTTCTAATAATCCTTTAGGTGAGTGTACACATACACTGTAAAAAAAAAAGCGTTAAAAAAAACGGTCAAATGACTGGCAGCAATGGCTGCCAAACAAAAACCGTAAAATTAAGGTAAAATACTCTAGTTCATATTATGCTCAAAAACATTGAATTTACAGAAATTGTTATTTTATATTTTACAGAGAAACACCGTTATTTTACAGATTTTTCCTAAATTTATACGATTAAACACCTTCATTAAACGATCAGCAGTAGAAGTTTAGCAGTGAAACACCATTATTTTACAGATTTTTCCCAAAATGTATGCGATTTAACACATTCATTAAAACAGCACTAGACGTGTAGCAGCAAAATGTTTTTATTTTACATTTTTTTCCAAAATTATTACAATCAAACACCTTCAATAAAACAAAAGCATTAGGCATTTAGCAGGAAACACTGTTATTTACAGATTTTTCATGAATTGAAGATCAAACACCTTGAAACAAAGCAATAACACAAAACCCCTGATATTTAACATTTTCCCCCCATAAATTCCTATGAATACACATGTTCAATAAAGTGTTAACACAAACTCAAGATATTTGTAAAAAAAAAAAAAAAGTCTTTTTAACTGACACAGTATAGTACAGGTATGATGCAAAATACAGTAAAAAGAAGTTCAGTTTTATAGCATTACAGTAAAATCCTAAAATGAAAAACAATGAAATATTTAGACTATTATAACAGTGAAACATTCTCTCTTACAAACTTAACCATTGCTGTGAAATATCCTTGACTAACAACCTATTAAGAAATGAACAATTTCAAACAATATTCTCAATGTTCCAATTAATGTTGGATTGGAAACTTATTACAAATATAGTACAATGTGGTCCCCTTTTTAACTCTATCGTTCTTATATAATGTATGTGTACAAATAACTTAAACTTTTAGTTCAGAATCCTAATGTCTTAGTGCAATTAAGTCAAATCTAAAACATACCAAAATGGCAAAATGGACGGTGCAGTGTATCCAAGAAAGATCTTCTTCCAAACAGGCAGTAAAGAACTGTATCCTTGGTGCATTAGGGTGGATTGGAAGAGAGAAGAAAAGAACACATTAAGATCTTAGATTTAAAAGAAAAACGTGGCAGTATTAATAAATGAGCTTTGTTTACAGCAACAACAATAAGAATTAAAATAAGAATAAAAAATATCTTACCGTCATTGTCTCTTGAGCTTGCAGGTATTTTACACTTCAGAGTCTTCTCCTCTGTCCCTCAGAGACTGCTTTCCTCCTCACCTGTAGCTCAGCAGTGTGTCTTCACTCCTCTGAATTTACACACACCCCCGCTTACTGGCTGCTGAGTCACACCACGCCTGCGCGGGCTAAACATTTGAAGGACGCCTGTTTCCCATTGGCTGGTTCATATCACGTTACGTCCGTACCTGAGCAATAAGCGTAGGCGTTTTCCGCATCAGGTCCCGCCCTCACTCGCGCGCTTATTTAAATGCGCCAGTAATGAAGGGGTAATTGGAATATCTCCGCCTCCGGCTGCTGATCAGCCAATCAGAAACAAGATTAGAATGTTCCCGCCTCCGGCTTCTGATTGGCTGTGGCATTTAACACGGAGAGTTCATGGAGTTTTCTCTAACGTTTTTGGTACAAAAATGACACCATAGTTCCCCTAATACAAGCTAAATATCAAAATGTAACTTAAAGCGATGCTTTAAAACAGCTACACAGTAAATACATTATTCTTGTCTCAGAATATGCAGGAATGCATTAAGAAAGCTGATGGCTAGATTGCCATGGTGATATTTCAGAACAACTGTAATACAAAAATATATATATATTGATAAGCATCAGTCTCCTAAAGTCTCTTCACATTCTTTGAAGGCATGAAGCAGCTACTATAGCCTACATGTAAGTGATAATGTAAGAATAATCTTTTAAAAAGTCATGAAAAATGCTAAACTTGCATCTTAGAACTTAAATATCAAAGTATTAAAAAACTAATATGATTTACCTCAAAATTACAAAGAAAAACAATAATTTCTTTGTATGGACATTAACCTTTATCTAATGAGTTTTGTATTTAATTACAATTTATTATTGTAATTTTACATAAAGTTACACGTAATTTACAAAAACAGAAAAAACTGTAAAAATAATATGGTATTTTTACTGTTAAAAAATGTGAAAAAAAGTTAATTTTTCAATATTGAAATAATACTTAAAAAAAACAGCCGACTTCGTAATTTACAGATAATGTCTGTAATTTTACAGAGATTTGTATGTAGTTTAAAAAAAAGGAAAAATACTATAAAATTTGAAAGTTATTTTCCGTAAATTTAGGACTTTTTTTTACAGTGTATATATATAATTGTGCAGTGTCTGTGTAGAAATTGTGGCTAGAAATATCCCAGTTTACTCAACAGAAAAAAGAAAAAAACAAGTAGCCAAGTGGAACCTAGATAAAGTTGTATGCACACACTGCATTTAATTTCTGTAACTGTTCTTTATCTGGTTGCCTTTTAATTAAGTCTAATTATAAACTTTCTTTCATTACCTTATTAGCATTTAGTAACATAGAAATATACATCATACTGCAAGAGTCAGTGTCGGAACAGAGTTTGTAAATGTTTTAGGGTGCTTTCACACCTATAGTTCGATTGCTTTAGTCCGCACCAGTCAGAAAAATGTTACAATGTAGTAAACAGACGTGGGTACGGTTTGCTTTCACATATGCAGAGTTCTAAACGAACCAAAATAGACCGCGAAGCCCATTGGCACCGGAAACAGACTATTTTCAGAAAATCACGCCACTTTCAATAATCATGGAGGAACAGTTTTGCTTTGCGCTCATGGCGCTGATCCTCGCGCACTGCATTGTACGTGCAAATCATTATTTTCAGATAATTAATTTCGAACACGATTCGCGGCTGCGACTCCAAACCAACTTCCAGCTTTATTCATCTCGCCGACGGCGCATCGCGCTCTACTTCAGGGAGAAGAGACATGCCCTCCTCCTGAATGATCATTTTGTTATTAGCCGGTGATCTTCCTGCAGATCCATCAGGTAATCCGTTGGCCGATCGAAACAGCCCAGCCACACATTTTTTCATCTTTAATGTGAATACAGAGAGGCACTTAATTTCCTCGGCACTCCACGTTTCTCCGCGGTTTGATTTCATCGCGAGTCGAGCTTGAAAAATTTAATCGAGTCATAAGGAAGGGAAAATAATTTTACCCGCAACCCCAAAGTGCATTAAACTATACCATTTCATCAGATTTGGTTTGGTTGCTTTCACACCAGACGAACTGTACCAAAGTATCGACACTGCACCACAAACAGGAATGCTACTGTAAAGGAAATCACAGAATGGGCTCAGGAATACTTCCAGAAACCATTGTCAGTGAACACAATCCACCGTGCCATCCGCCGTTGCCAGCTGAAACTCTACAGTGCAAAGAAGAAGCCATTTCTAAGCAAGATCCACAAGAACAGGCGTTTCCCACATGGAAAGAACCTATATGAGGATATATGCGCATATATGAAACCTATATGCAGAATATATGCGCATATATCCTCACCTATATGAGGATATATGCGCATATATGAAACCTATATGCAGTATATATGCGCATATAACCACATATGCGCATATATGAAACCTATATCCAGTATATATGCGCATATATCCGCACCTATATGAGGATATATGAAACCTATATGCAGTATATATGCATATATATATGATAATATATATGCTGCATATATGCATATATATGCCACATATAGGCAACATTGAGGTGCATATATGCGTATATACAGGCCATATAGGTCTCCTGTATTGCTTCTTTATATCCACATATAAGCCCTATATGTACATACAAGATATGTCTCCTATGGCAGGATCTGGTCATTTTAGCTCATATCTCACTTTGGCAACTGTCATACATGATGCCTAGCTTATATTTTCTATTATCAAGGCAATAACTAAGAACTAACTTTAAAAAAATGCAAAGAACTTATGTGCAAACACATTAAATTGGTATCCTAATTGGCCACATACAGTATATGAGGATATATGCACATATATGAAACCTCAGTCTCCGTGAAAATCTTTTTGAAACACGTCACTAAAATTAACTGAAATGAGAAATGAGAAATATATCTATATATCTTAAAGTGTCTACTTTTAAATGATGCAAGTCACATTGAAAACAAATATTCTCAGTTTATGTAATCCGTATGAAACCAAGGACAGGCACAGAATTTCTGTCACAATTATCTGCTAATAACTCGAGGCAGGACACGCCCACACGCCAATCACACGGAAATCAGTCCGGGTAATTTACATACTAGGCCACGCCCCCGGACACCGGACTGATCAGCACACACACACACAGAGAGACAGGTTTGAAAACACTCAGATTCAGTGAGTTAAATTTTCTGCACGTTTTAGAAGATGGCACGTGCTTACACATCCGAGGAAACTCCTGGAAAGTGGGAGGAGTTTACATTTGCCTCAGAAGAAGACTGTGTGACGAACAGGAGCATTTTGAACAGAGAATAGACCCATGCTACACTGGGTAAGTTATTAAGTCTTATATAACTCTTATTCTGATAATATTAAACTAATATTAGTAAATATTTTCCTCACTACAGCTAGCTCTTGTCAGCTTGTGTGACACATTGGCTTTTAATGCCATTTATATAGTTTACGTAAATCATGCTAACATGCTGCCTCATGTAGCACAAACATGATATTTCCCGGTGGCTAAGCTAATGCCTTATGGAGTTTACAGATGTTTATATTCACCTTGTTTTGGATAGCTTTAGATTATGGTTGCTAATGTGTATTTGGCTCCATTTTGGTTAGCTTATAACACTGCTATCAGTAATGTTATTTAGCACAAACAAGCTAGTTTCAGGTGGCTAAAATACAGCCTTATGTAGCTAAGTGATGCTTATGAATATTTCTTTGGTGTAAATGTATATAATCCCTTTTGTTTAGCGTGTATTTACAAATGCCTGATAAGATGTAATTGTTTAGAATGTGTTCAATATGTGTGTAATGTCCAATGGATGGTGTTTGCTAATGTCTCAGTTGTAAATGTTTGAGATCCACTACATGGTCTGTTGTCCATCAACAGATATTTGCCCAGCCTATTGCCCATCAAAAATACAGAGGGGCACAAAAATGTATACACACTTTCACAATTGTTATCTATGGCCTTTTTTAAAACTCAAATTGAATTCTGGCTGCAGTGTGTAGTATTATTTATCACCATCATTGATGTTGTCATGTGACCTACAGAAGAGAGGTGTATATTTTTCATGTTGAAGTGTGGATAAATTTTTTGGTCATCTCTTTATATATTATGCATCCATATTAATTGCACATCCATTTACTCTGAACAGTATAGGCTAACATTTTTTTATTTATTTGTTTTTAGGAATGTGTCTGCATCACCCTTGCCTTCATCAGCCCCTCACATCAGGACACGCAAGCTCCGTTCAGATGGACCTCTTGTATTTGTGAAGTGGATGGACACACGAGAAGTATCTACATGTTGTACCATCCATTCTGCTTATACAGTAGACGCGGTGAAGATGAGGGTGAAATTACAAGGTACATGGACTACAAAGACATTTCCTGTGACTGCGTACAACCAGCACATGGGGAGTTGATCACTCTGATCAGCTATTACAATACTATACTACACAGCACAAAACAATGAAGTCGTACAGAAATATTTCTCTACACTGCTTGGACATTGCTCCAACCAATGCTTACCCTGCATATATGTTTTGTACAGTTTTTTTTTTTATCTTGCACTGTTTTACTCTGAATGTCCGTCTTTTTTCAGTTTTTATTTTGTACTGTTCCTGTTGCAGTTTTACCCTGCATGTATCTTTATCATTAATCTGCATTTATACATAAAATCCTATTAACTATTGGGAAGCTAAACATGAGAATCAGTATGAAACATGAAAAGTTTCTAAAAGTTGCCAATAAATTAATATTGTGATGTGAAATAATTTTTCAGATTGAAGTTATAAAGGGCTCTGGGGTGTTTTGCCAGGCAGAAGCGTGGAGAGCAGCCCGCCTTGCCACCTCTGCTACTGCCATGGTACGGAATCTGCTGCTGGGCACCTTCGACTTGGAGACTTGACCAAATTAAAAAGGTAGCCATTATTGGTGAGTGAATGCATAATGCGTTGAGAAGGGAAAACAAAACATTTAAGACTTTATGAGTTCACCACTTTAACCATAGCCTACTTGTATCAATGTTTATTAGCCATCAATGGAGACTGCATAAGGTAGGGCACCCATTATTGTTACTGTATCTGCTTGGGACCTATAATACTAATTCATCACTTGCTCACTTCTTAATCCTACCTTTCCTCTTCTAAAGCCACATTTCTGGGGTATTGCGCTGTAGGGTGTGTAGTCCTCTATTTTGTAGAACATATAGTGTTGCAAATAACCTCGTGGCACTAATTGTTGTCGTCTGAAGTTTTAATAAATAATAATTTATTATTATTATACTGTCTTATTATTTTTGTCTTCTCTAGATGCTACATTGAAGAAGTGGCCGGCAGCCACCCGAAGGCAGATAGGCACATCTATCAATTCAAAGCTCACGGAGCTGGGAAGATCCACAAAATATATTTTTTTCTTCCTGTTCAGTTTTTTGTCATGTTTTTGTTCTTTTACTAGTTATAATATAAAAATAAAAAAATTTAATTTCTACATTTTGGGCTTTTATTTATGTTGTCTAGCAGCTATGGATTTTTTTACTAATCTAGGTAAACATATAGGTGCATATATGCACACATATATATACATGCATATATGTACCTATATATGTGAATATATGTACATATAATATACGATAACGGCCAATTTTATATGTCACATATACTGTATTACTATATAGGTTCATATATGCACGCATATATGTACATATAATATAGGAAAACGGCCAATTTTATATATGTCACATATATTAAAAACCTATATCAAAACCTATATTAAAACATATATGTTTATATAGGTTCTTTCCGTGTGGGTTTCATTGGGCCAGGGATCATTTAAAATGGAGTGTGGCAAAATGGAAGACTGTTCTGTGGTCAGACGAGTCACGATTCGAAGTTCTTGTTGGAAATGTGGGACGACATGTCATCCGGACCAAAGAGGACGAGGACAACCCAAGTTGTTATCGACTCTCAGTTCAGAAGCCTGCATCTCTGATGGTATGGGGTTGCATGAGTGCGTGTGGCATGGGCAGCTTGCATGTCTGGAAAGGCACCATCAATGCAGAAAAATATATTCAGCTTCTAGAACAACATATGCTCCCATCCAGACGTCATCTCTTTCAGGGAAGACCCTGCATTTTTCACCAAGATAATGCCAGACCACATTCTGCATCAGTCACAACATCATGGCTGCGTAGGAGAAGGATCCGGGTACTGAAATGGCCAGTCTGCAGTCCAGATCTTTCCCCTATAGAGAACATTTGGCGCATCATAAAGAGGAAGGTGCGACAACCCACATGGAAATAACCTATATAAACATACTGTACTGTATATGTTTTAATATAGGTTTTGATATAGGTTTTTAATATATGTGACATATATAAAATTGGCCATTTTCCTATATTATATGTACATATATGCGTGCATATACAGTATGCGTACATATATGTACCTATATAGACATATATAAAATTGGCCGTTTTCCTATATTATATGCACATATATGCGTGCATATATGCGTACATATATGTACCTACATAGTAATATATGTGACATATAAAATTGGCCGTTTTCCTATATTATATGTGCATATATGCGTACATATATAGGTACATATATGCATGTATATATGTGTGCATGTATGCAACTATATGTTTACCTAGATTAGTAAAATTATTCAAATCTATAGCTGCTAGACAACATAAATAAAAGCCCAAAATGTAGAAATTTAAATTTTTTTATTTTCTTAAGAACAATCAACTAGTAAAAGAACAAAAACATGACAAAAAAACTGAACAGGAAGAAAAATATATATATTTTGTGGATCTTCCCAGCTCCATGAGCTTTGAATTGATAGATGTGCCTATCTGCCTTCGGGTGGCTGCCGGCCACTTCATCAATGTAGCATCTAGAGAAGACAAAAATAATAAGACAGTATAATAATAATAAATGATTATTTATTAAAACTTCAGACGATAACAATTAGTGCCATGAGGTTATTTGCAACACTATATGTTCTACAAAATAGAGGACTACACACCCTACAGCGCAATACCCCAGAAATGTGGCTTTAGAAGAGGAAAGGTAGGATTAAGAAGTGAGCAAGCGATGAATTAGTATTATAGGTACCAAGCAGATACAGTAACAATAATGGGTGCCCTACCTTATGCAGTCTCCATTGATGCCTAATAAACATTGATACAAGTAGGCTATGGTTAAAGTGGTGAACTTATAAAGTCTGAAATGTTTTGTTTTCCCTTCTCAACGCATTATGCATTTACTCACCAATAATGGCTACCTTTTTAATTTGGTCAAGTCTCCAAATCGAAGGTGCCCAGCAGCAGATTCCGTACCATGGCAGTAGCAGAGGTGGGCAAAGCTGGCTGCTCTCCACGCTTCTGCCTGGCAAAACACCCCAGAGCCCTTTATAACTTCAATCTGAAAAATTATTTCACATCACAATATTAATTTTTTGGCAACTTTTAGGAACTTTTCATGTTTCATACTGATTCTTATGTTTAGCTTCCCAATAGTTAATAGGATTTTATGTATAAATGCAGATTAATGATAAAGATACATGCAGGGTAAAACTGCAACAGGAACAGTACAAAATAAAAACTGAAAAAAGATGGACATTCAGAGTAAAACAGTGCAAGATAAATAAAAAAAACTGTACAAAACATACATGCAGGGTAAGCTTTGGTGGGAGCAATGTCCAAGCAGTGTAGAGAAATATTTCTGTACGACTTCATTGTTTTGTGCTGTGTAGTATAGTATTGTAATAGCTGATCAGAGGGATCAGCCTCCATATATGGTAATGTGTATAATGTATATTACTGTGTGTAATATATGTATAATGGAGCATATATGCTAATTAAATGAGTTTGTGTGTTTGTTTGTCCTGTGTGGTTGTCTGTCCTGTCTTCAGCATATTCAGTGATTAAACTAAAGAAATGGAATTAAATGTTTTACTGCCATAGACTGAACAGTGTTTAAGGTTTTTGTAACAAACTGAGATACGGCCTATTTTATTCTCGTCAACATCAGCAGTAAACTACTCACTGTGTTAATCACTGCATATGTATTGAGATGAATATATTTACTGATTTTAGAGTCACCAGGTGTACAGTATCAGTGTATTTTGGAAGCTGAGAGGCGGCGCAGTGAAAATAAACAGCTTTCAGTGGAAATGTTGCTTCACCTCCACTATTGTACATGAACACGGATGAAGCAGAGAAGCTCCTGTGTAAATCTCCCACACTACAACATGTTGGAGAAGATGAAAAAGAAGATATTCGAGTGAATTTTTCAATAATACAATAATACATTAATCAGTCAGAGCGCTCGATACACTTCAATTCTGTTCTACAGTTTAATTGACATTAAAATCACTACCTTTTAAAAATAACAATGAAAAAAATTAAATAAAACGAATTTTCAATTCAAAAGTCGGTTTAATAATAGGTTTAAATAGTCAAATATTTCCATCCTTTTTAAATCAGTCTGGATCAGGACAATTTCACTTTTATTATATAGTTGTGTAGCTGCTGTGTGTTGTACAGTTTATATTTGCCTGGCCAGAGGGGTTTAATCCAACAAAATACCGTTTTACTGATAAACTGCACAGCTTTCGGAACCTCTGCTAAAGGCTGTTTAAACCACAGTCCGCTCAGCCCCTCCTCTTCACCTCCCGCAGGAAAAGAATCCCGCCGTCCACTGACACGCAGCCCAAAAACACAACCACTTTACCGGGTGTTATGCTCTAAAATGCCCCCCTGCCACGGATTGCCCCCCCCCAACACATATTCTCTTTCAAATATTATATTAGAACATAAATTCATAGATTTATGGTTTACAAATTACACGAAACGAATTTGATTATAAAATATACATGTTGTATAGGGGGAAAATATAAATGATAATTTTTTTTTTTCATATACAACATGTATATGCTCAATATGCTGCGTCAGATACACGGTTTTTGTATGATAGTAGGTTGCGAGAAGTCAGGGAAAGACAATGGTGAGGTACCCTGAATGTAGTGGTCCTACACTGTGCTGCACAGGTCCTCTAGCCTATTCTGTGTATGTTTTATTTGTTCTTGGTTGTTTTGTTTTTAATGCTTGGCTAGAACACATTCACAGTACATTCTCATAATTTATTGGCAAACCCTGACTCAAAGGTTCTAAAGTTATGACGTTCATTGTTTTAAGATTTCTGAAGAATTTTATCGAATCACAAGCAAGGATCTGCTGGTAACCTTCCCTGCATCCCTCGACAAATATGTGCTTCGCCTATTAAGACTCTACCGGGCAAGGAAGGCAGTGTTTGGTGCAGTGATGGAAGACCTCCTGGATCAGCTTGATGAAGAGGTGAGTAAAGTGCCTGAAGTATCGCTCATACAAAAACATGACCTGGCTAAACTTCAATTTCCAAGCCGTGACCAATTGGTATTTTGCACAACCACTAGCCTTTCCTTATAACTAAACCAGTCCTGCTCAAACTTGAGAAGGTATTTGCCCATTCTTTCCACTTTCCATAGCCACTGAACAGAGGTGGAAAGTAACGGATGACATTTACTCGCGTTACTGTAATTGAGTAGCTTTTTTGTGTATTTCTACTTTTTAAAGTAGTTTTAAAAATCTGTAATTTTACTTTTACTTAAGTACGTTTTGTTTGAAGTATTGTAATTCGCTACATTTTAAATCATATTCGCTACTGAGTAAAAAATAAATGAATGAAAATGCTAAAATAATAAAAGATATTATGCTTTGTATAAATGTTCCGTTGCGCCACGTGTGTGTATCATGTCCTGGTCGCACGCCGATCCAGACTCCACTCCAGGTTTTCTGACATCGGCAGCTACCTGACCTTCCACACGGTCGCTTCCGCCCTGAGTGACGTCATCGACTAGCGTGACTGGAGAGAGACGCGGGAAAGATGAAAGAGGTTGTGATTTTGGCGTTTTGATATTTGGTTGTGTATTCTGGTTTGACTTTTTGCCTCCAATTGACTTTGATTATTGCTTTGTCCCTTTGGTTTGGTTGGTCTTTGAATATATTTATAGATAATTTCACTGTATGTCTGTGCACTCACTAGTAGCAGGGGCGTGGCTGCCATTTATTTTTGGAAGAGGGAATTTATTTGGGAATTTATTTGCTCAGGATGTTATGTGGCAATAAAATGAAGATAGCTGACTACCTTATTGTACGGAATGATGGGGGGGTGATAACCTTATATATATTATGTATATATAATTTTATCAAAGCAGTCCCACAGCTTAATCATAGCTAAAACAATCCAATGAAATATTAGACTGTGAGACTTTTTTGAGCCAGGTATTTTATATAGTTTAGCTTAGGTTTATATTTTATATAGTTTATATAGGTTTAGGGAGTCCGGGAAGGTACCTGTATTTTTGTTTGTGTGTGTGTGTTTTTTTTTTGCAGGTAATCTAGCTACTAAATATAAATACCATTTTGTTTATTATTTTGGCCTGGGTCCATCCTGAATCTGATCCTCCTCCTGTTGTGTGTGTGTGTGTGTGTGTGTGTGTGTGTGTGTGTGTGTACAAACCTCATTGTTTCATCAGTTAATGATTGGATCTAGTTCTTTCTGCCATATACCACCATTTCCATACAGTTTAAAATAGAACCCTGAACCATTCTTTTGCTGTATGACCCTAGACTGGGACGTAACACCATATTTAAGTGACCACTTTGATTTTCAAGCACAAGAAAGACAACAGCTTTATTACGCAAAGGTGTTCCTTCAGTTAAAAACAACTAGTTTGAGATTTATATCTGCTCATCTTTTTTGAACTACGCTAGAATGCCTCATCCCACCCCCGCTGTTAAAAAAATAAAAATAAAAAAGTAACTCGGTAACTTTTACTCTGAGTAAATTTTTTAATGAGCTACTTTTTACTTTTACTTGAGTAGATTTTTATAATGGTAACTTTACTTGTACTTAAGTAAAATTTCACTGAAGTAACAGTACTTGTACTTGAGTACAAAATTTTATTACTCTTTCCACCTCTGCCACTGAATAGTTTAAGTTCCTTATACTTTGGAAATGTTAATAAATTTGGGGATTAACTCTTTTACACAGTCATGAAGCTGTCTTGTACCGGAGACATCAAAGCAGCTATAAATAATTTCTAAATCCATGTGTCGTCTGCTTCTTCCTGCATAAATGTTGTCCACCACAAAGACAATTTCACTGACATTCAGACTCGCACAGTTTCTGGTCTCATCTATCATTTTTGCCAGTAACACTTAAGTTGAATGGGAAAGTCAGTAGCACTAATGATGAAAGTAGAATATCAGTGTAATGAATTGTCTTCCTCTGTATTTAATAATGGCTCTGATTCTTGTTAGGACACAGACCCAGAGGGTGCAGTCGTCCCAGATGTGTCTGTTAGCATTCTGGCGGTCTACGAAAATGATGATTCCACCACATCAGCTGTGCGAGATACCTGACCTGCAGTACCTGACCGTGCACCTGCCTTTGCATACCTCTTCGGCCTTTTCAAGATTCAAGATTCAAAGAACTTTATTGATCCCAAAGGGAAATTGCTTATGCTCGGTTACAGGTGCTCACAGTTGTTTAACTAAGGAAGGTAATAAAGGTAATAAATAATAATACCAAAAAAAAAAAAAAATGGGTAAGTATTAGTGTCCTGTTGTATACCAGTCAGTGAAAAAAATCCACATACATGTCTGTATGAGTTACAGAGAAGAGTTGTAAAGTTTTATGGCCGTTGGAAGAAAGGATCTCCTGTGACGCTCGGTGGAACACTTGATAGTAATCAGTCTCTGGCTGAAACTGCTCCTCTGTTCAGCCAAAACACTGTATAGCGGGTGAGAAGGATTGTTCACAATGGATTGTACTTTGGACAGAATCCTCCTCTTCGCTACTACATCCACCGAGTCAAGCTCCATGCCTAGCACAGATCCGGCCTTTTTAATGGACTTGTCCAGTTTGTTCTTATCAGACACCTTAATGTTACCACCCCAACAGACCACAGCGTAAAAAATGACACTCGCCACAACGGTCTCATAGAACATCCGTAGAATGGTATTACAGACGTTAAAAGACCTGAGCCTTCGAAGAAAGTACAATCGACTCTGGCCTTTCTTGTAGAGTGCCGTTGTGTTGAGTGACCAGTCAAGTTTGTTGTCCAGATAAACTCCCAGATATCTGTAATCGGAGACAATGTCCACTGTCTCCCCCTTGACAGATATAGGAGTCACAGGGGTCTTGCTTCTCCTAAAGTCTACCACCATCTCCTTTGTTTTCCTGATGTTGAGTTGTAGGTGATTACGCTCACACCAGGAAACGAAGTCATCCACAACAGACTGGTACTCCGAGGTGTCACCCTCCTCTATACACCCAACAACCACAGAGTCGTCAGAGAACTTCTGCAGGTGGCATGACTCTGAGTTATATCTAAAGTCGGATGTATAGAGGGTGAAAAGAAACGGAGATAGTATTGTCCCCTGTGGAGCTCCAGTGTTGCAGATCAAAGTGTCTGACACACAGTTCTGTAGTCGGACATACTGGGGGCGGCAGGTCAGGTAGTCCATGATCCAGGAAACCAAGCGGGTGTCAATGTTTCTGTTCCTTAATTTCTCCCCCAGTACTGCTGGTTGGATGGTGTTGAAGGCACTGGAGAAGTCAAAGAACATCATCCTTACGGAGGTCCTAGGCTTGTCAAGGTGAGAGTAGGTGCGATGTAGCAGGTGAATTATGGCGTCATCAACGCCCATGAATGGCTGATAGGCAAACTGAAGAGGGTCCAGAGAGGACTTCACCAGGGGACGAAGTGTGTCCAGGATCAGTCTCTCAAACACCTTCATAATGTGCGATGTTAAAGCAACCGGCCTGTAGTCGTTCTGGGCACAGGGACGTGGTGTTTTGGGTACCGGCACAATGCATGATGTTTTCCACAGTGCAGGGACTTTCTGAAGAGACAGACTCAGGCTAAAGAGGTACTGGAGGACACCACATAGTTGGGGAGCACAGGATTTCAGGACTCTCGGATTGATCTTATCCGGACCTACAGCTTTTGTAGGGCTGATCTTACTCAGGCCATGTTTAACCTGATCCACTGAGATGTTGATTGCTGGGAGTGCAGGAGTAGTGACTGTGACTGTTCTCTGTGTAGGGGAGGACATAGGAGCAGGAATGTGTGGATTTGGGTTGAAGTCGGGGGGAGTGTGAGACATAGGGACATCAAATCTATTGAAGAAAGTGTTGAGGTCGTTTGCACGTTCCCTATTCCCCTCAATAGCCTGGCCGCTTGTCTTATAGCCAGTGATGCTCCTCATGCCCCTCCACACCTCTCTCGTGTTGTTTTGCTTCAGCCTTTGTTCTAGTTTTCTCCTGTATGCCTCTTTCCCCTCCTTGATTTTCCCGGTTAGCATTTTTTGAGCCTTCTTCACTGCTTCCTTATCACCAGACCTAAATGCACTTTTTTTTTCATTTAAACACGCTTTAATGTCTTTGGTGACCCAGGGTTTGTTGTTGGGGAAACAGCGAATATCTCTCATCGGTACACAGGTGTCAACACAGAAGTTAATGTACTCCGTGATGCAGTCCGTCATTCCATCAATGTCCTCTCCATATGATGCACTGAGAACCTCCCAGTCTGTAGCCTCGAAACAATCCTGTAACGTAGCAGTGGCACCTTCTGACCATCTTCTTACACTCCTCACTATAGCAGGCTGTCTCTGAACCAGGGGTTTGTATATTGGCATGAGGTGGACTAGGTTGTGATCCGACCTCCCCAGGGGGGGAAGTGCTGCAGCACTGTAAGCACCTTTAACATTAGCATACAGCAGGTCTAGTGTCTTCTCCCCCCTAGTGTGACAATCCACGTACTGAGTGAAAGTGGGAATAGTCCTGTTCAGTGGTGTGTGGTTGAAATCACCGGAGATCAGGAGAAAGGCATCAGGGTGTCGAGTCTGGAGTTTGGCAGTTACAGAGTGAATGACGTCACACGCGGCAGCGGCATTCGCGGATGGAGGAATGTACACAGCAGTTATTATCACATGTGAGAATTCTCTTGGTAAATAATATGGGCGAAGTCCGACAGCCAACAGTTCAATATCTGGACTACAAACACGCTCCTTAACAGTCACATGACCGGGGTTACACCACATGTTGTTGATGTAAACAGCCAGCCCCCCTCCTTTCCTCTTACCGCTCTCTCTCCTCATCCTGTCGCTCCGTATCGCGCTGAAGCCGTCCAGTGTAATATTAGAGTCTGGCACATCACTATGTAACCAAGTCTCTGTAAAACACATCAGACTGCACTCGCGGAAGATGTTTTCAGTCTTTAACAAAGCTGTCAACTCGTCCATCTTATTGTCCAGAGATCTCACGTTGCCCATGATAAGAGACGGGACATACGGCTTGTACTTTCTCATCCTTTCCTTATGCGCCGCGCGTTTCTCTTCCTCTTTGGCTCCTCTGCGCCGCTTCCTTCCACCTCTGCATCCCCTTATCGTCCTCCTCCGTATCTCATCCGGAATGTTTAAAGTCCTATACAGAATCGGATCTCTGATGCCGGCCGGCTTCAGTGCGATCAGCTGTTCCCTGTTGTAAACAAAGGAGCCGCCTCCTTGCTGTTGCGCGCTGATCACCCGGAGCGCCGAAAATGTAATTAAAATTGCATAACTAAGAACACTTTCAAAACGCATGGTTTGAAAGGACGACCTTACTTGTTGAATAGAATAAAGTTATAAATAAATAATAGAAGGAAAGTATAATAAAAAGTAAAAAACACACAAGAATTCCGAGAGCAACTGCACCAAGCTGCTGCACGCTCGCGCATGCGCACGAACATTTGTATGCCATGAACATTGAATATCCAATGTTCATGGCCTACGATGTCACAGAGATCACACTTAATCCACATTCTGATGTTTGGTCTGAACTTTCCCTGAAACCTGTAGCTGCTTGCTTATGGCTGATTAGATTAGAGAATCACACACATGTGCAGGTGTACCTAATAAAATGAACTGTGAATGGAGTTTGTAACGTTTTTGCAAATGAACACACAAAAGTTGTCTAAGTATGATTTCACCCACACTGGTATGAAATAAAGCAACCAGTCCCATAAATGGGTAATCATAGTATGCGTCTGTGCAATTACAGTGTCATGTGATCCCATTATAATTAAAACACTTACTTGTGGGAGGCTCTAAAACTCTATAGTTTAATTAATTGATGCTGGATTTAATGGTGCTCCATTTGAAATATTTGTTAAACCAGCAAACCCTAATTGATTAATTTGCAGAACTATGTCCTGGATGAGTTTTAATAGCTCTTAGTTTCAACTAGAGGTTACCTGTGGCTCTGCCCACGTACATGAGGTTTACCACATGACCCTGACGCCTGCGCGCTGCCATTACCTGCAGTCGACTCGCTGCCGCTCCTCACTCTGCTCCAATGTTTCAGCAGCCTCCAACAGCCTATAGTATGTAGACGCATTTCATTTGCTATGAGCTCGGCCTGATGTGCCCGTTTTGGTTAAGAGACGATGCTGCCTACTGTTACATTTAGCAGGAACCCCTGGGCCACGCCTGTGACGGGACTTCCTATGCAAACACCGGCGATCGGCCACCACAAAAACAAACTCAACTTTATAGATATAGATGTCTTGTTTTCAAACTCTGGAGCCTTGCAAGAGCAGGTGTATTTATTACATCATATTTCAATTGAATGCAGGTGAAATCCATCGAAAAGATTCAAGATTACTTTATTTATGCACACACACACACAATATATATATATATACCACTGTAGCACAGCCACACAACAGGGACACCTTCAACAACAGGGAAATGGTCTTGGAGCTAATGCTGCTCACCTGTGGCCGAAGGTGTGCCCTAGCGGTTTCTTTTTCCCCATTGACAGTGGTTTGGTCACCGGGCAAGTTCCCGCGCATGCGCGATCGCGTCACAAGGGAACCCGGAAGTGACGTGGGTCACATGATCTGGCATAAAGCCGGAACCGGCATAGAAGCGACACGGAGAGATGAAGACTTTTGAGAGATGCATGATTTTGGAAGCTGAGAGCCTGTTTGTGGATTACCCGTTGATAATTTCATTCAGTACCCAGCTCATTCCGTTTATCGATCTCCCAGACCTACCATCGTCATTTGGTGAGATCGATCCATCTCTCCAACTCACCATTTCACCCCAATTGCCATATTTCAGACACTGGACTATCATACACACACACCCGCATACATCGCACACACACTTTTTTCTATTTGTATATATTTTGTATATATTGGTTTGTGGTGCACCGTGTTTGTTTATTTATCTGTCTGTCTTGTTTAATACACTTGGTTTAATTTATTATAATTGTTTTGTGTCGCGTCGTGTTTTGTCCAGCTGCGGTTGCGCAATACCGGAAGTGTTGTATTCGAGCCCCTGTTTAGATTCCCGAATCCGTTTTTTTGTAACCAAGCGGTTAATAAAATCCAAGCGTTACATAGTGGTGGCCCGTACGCACGGGGAATCTGTATTTTGGGATATTTTCCGGTTTTGTGTAAAAAGGCTGAACAAAATGGACGCTAATGTTAACATTGCTAGTGCTAAAGCTAATGCTAAGGCTAATGCTGCTAGTGCTGCTAAGGCCGACTGTGTAGTGCATAATAACATGCCGGTAGAAGTAGAGGATGCATTTAATACACGCCGTAACCCTACAACCGAATTAACTGCATTGATTAGTTCACTATATACAGTGGTGTGAAAAACTATTTGCCCCCTTCCTGATTTCTTATTCTTTTGCATGTTTGTCACACTTAAATGTTTCTGCTCATCAAAAACCGTTAACTATTAGTCAAAGATAACATAATTGAACACAAAATGCAGTTTTTAAATGAAGGTTTACGTTATTAACGGAGAAAAAAATCTCCAAATCTACATGGCCCTGTGTGAAAAAGTGATTGCCCCCCTTGTTAAAAAATAACTTAACTGTGGTTTATCACACCTGAGTTAAATTTCTGTAGTCACCCCCAGGCCTGATTACTGCCACACCTGTTTCAATCAAGAAATCACTTAAATAGGAGCTACCTGACACAGAGAAGTAGACCAAAAGCACCTCAAAAGCTAGACATCATGCCAAGATCCAAAGAAATTCAGGAACAAATGAGAACAAAAGTAATTGAGATCTATCAGTCTGGTAAAGGTTATAAAGCCATTTCTAAAGCTTTGGGACTCCAGCGAACCACAGTGAGAGCCATTATCCACAAATGGCAAAAACATGGAACAGTGGTGAACCTTCCCAGGAGTGGCCGGCCGACCAAAATTACCCCAAGAGCGCAGAGACAACTCATCTGAGAGGCCACAAAAGACCCCAGGACAACATCTAAAGAACTGCAGGCCTCACTTGCCTCAATTAAGGTCAGTGTTCACGACTCCACCATAAGAAAGAGACTGGGCAAAAACGGCCTGCATGGCAGATTTCCAAGGCGCAAACCACTTTTAAGCAAAAAGAACATTAAGGCTCGTCTCAATTTTGCTAAAAAACATCTCAATTATTGCCAAGACTTTTGGGAAAGTACCTTGTGGACAGACGAGACAAAAGTTGAACTTTTTGGAAGGTGCGTGTCCCGTTACATCTGGCGTAAAAGTAACACAGCATTTCAGAAAAAGAACATCATACCAACAGTAAAATATGGTGGTGGTAGTGTGATGGTCTGGGGTTGTTTTGCTATTTCAGGACCTGGAAGGCTTGCTGCTATAGATGGAACCATGAATTCTACTGTCTAACAAAATATCCTGAAGGAGAATGTCCGGCCATCTGTTCGTCAACTCAAGCTGAAGCGGTCTTGGGTGCTGCAGCAGGACAATGACCCAAAACACACCAGCAAATCCACCTCTGAATGGCTGAAGAAAAACAAAATGAAGACTTTGGAGTGGCCTAGTCAAAGTCCTGACCTGAATCCTATTGAGATGTTGTGGCATGACCTTAAAAAGGCGGTTCATGCTAGAAAACCCTCAAATAAAGCTGAATTACAACAATTCTGCAAAGATGAGTGGGCCAAAATTCCTCCAGAGCGCTGTAAAAGACTTGTTGCAAGTTATCGCAAATGCTTGATTGCAGTTATTGCTGCTAAGGGTGGCCCAACCAGTTATTAAGTTCAGGGGGCAATTACTTTTTCACACAGGGCCATGTAGGTTTGGATTTTTTTCTCCCTAAATAATAAAACCTCTCATTTAAAAACTGCATTTTGTGTTTACTTGTGCTATCTTTGACTAATAGTTAAATGTGTTTGATGATCAGAAACATTTTGTGTGACAAACATGCAAAAGAATAAGAAATCAGGAGGGTGGCAAATAGTTTTTCACACCACTGTATATCAGATAGCCATGATAATGACAATAATGATGATGATGATTTTATTGTTCATGGGTCTGATATTCGGGTAGTACACACACTACAGACTGAACTTAATCAATGCAAGCTGGACATGGTGGCGCTTACTGATAAAGTGAGCTCCATGGAGCTGGATTATAGACAATCCAAAGACAGCAGTCTCAACCGCGAAATCAGTTTTCGTGACGCAGTGGACGCGAGCTTGGAAGGGCTGCAGCGCTACTGCCAGGAGGCTCTCGAAAAAATGGAGAGAGCCATCGTTGACTGTTTTCTGCGACGGGACGTCATCTGGGAAAACCGGATGAAGAGACTGCGTCTCACTAGTACGCCCACCACACACAGGTTACAGGCCTGCACCCCTGCATCCCCTCCATCTCCTGCACAACATCTGCCCAGCACTCCAACCACTACAGCGACGGCCAAGGTGAAGCTACCAAGCACTCATGCCATCGCCGACGTTCCTCCTGGTATTCCAGCACACTCCTTGGCTCCGCTCTCCTCCCCACTTTCTTCTTCTTCTTCTCTTCGCGCTCATCCATCCATCTGCGTGGAGTTTCCAGCCTTCTGTGACGCGTCAGAGACAGCGGAGGTATGCAACTTCATAGAGCAAGCAGAGAAGTACTTGGAGATCAGACCCCTGACCCGACCAGAGCTACTGGGAACCCTCGGCTCAGTTCTCCGAGGGCCTGCTCTCAGTTGGTGGAAGGCGGAGAAGGGCAAGGTGAAGGACTGGCAATCTTTTAAACAGGCGTTCACGGCAGCATTCATACTGGATGACGACCTCGACGAAGAGGAAGACAACCTGAGGTCTCCGGTACAGCGGACACAGCAACGCCTGGGAGACTCCGCCAATGATCACCCCGCCCTCTGTCTCATGGGGAAACCTGATAGCTCCGAGGAAGAACAGATGGGGCGAACCCTGGAGAACAGCAACACAAGAGTGGTGTTAAGAGGGGCGGCGAGCACCATGGAACAACAGGTGGAGAGAGGCGCTAGGGGAGAGAATGATCGCGAGGACCGCTTTAATCCGGGTCCAGATGCCATACCCCGAGCACCCCCGCCGCTGAATGGAGCTGACACCCCACGTCTACCCACCACGTCCACTAAAGAGGCCTCCAGCTTCCCGAGAGACCTGAGCGAGATCATCAGCGCCCAACAGAACGACCCAACGATCACGAAGCTGCTCTCCAAAGATCATCAAAGAGGTACACAAGATCAGAGGGTCACCTTCGAATGTCGTCAGGGCGTGCTATATCGCCGGGTACCGGTAAAGAAAGGAGAGAAATTTCAGCTCGTTGTTCCCCAGTCTCTAATAAAGAGTTTCCTTCAATACTATCATGACAATCCACTGGGAGGACACTGGGGACAACTGAAAACCCTGCTGAGGTTATTAGAGGTGGCGTGGTGGCCGACGGTGCGGAAGGACGTGTGGCGTTATACTAGAGCCTGCAGCATTTGCCACCGACACAAGACAGGACATCCATCATCACCCCGACAAAGACCCATCATGGAGGAGGGCCAACAGAGAGCAGAACACCGGAGATCCAGACAAGCCAGATGTCACAATACCCGGGGCGAAGCAGCGCACTTTCACCCGGGAGAACTGGTTTGGGTCAAAACTCAACCTCCCTCCTCCACAGCCAAGAGAGATTCTGCAAGGCGAGTGCCCCAGTGGGAGGGTCCAGCAGAGATAAAACCCAGAAAAAGACCGAAAAAATACACAAGGTCTTGGGGATACCCACAAAAAGCCGATCGGTATGGTGTGGCGAATTTAAAGTGCTTGTGCGGACGTTCTCCTCAGACGCCGGAAGCTTGGGGGGGGGGTCTATGTAGCACAGCCACACAACAGGGACACCTTCAACAACAGGGAAATGGTCTTGGAGCTAATGCTGCTCACCTGTGGCCGAAGGTGTGCCCTAGCGGTTTCTTTTTCCCCATTGACAGTGGTTTGGTCACCGGGCAAGTTCCCGCGCATGCGCGATCGCGTCACAAGGGAACCCGGAAGTGACGTGGGTCACATGATCTGGCATAAAGCCGGAACCGGCATAGAAGCCGACACGGAGAGATGAAGACAGCGCGCTGCATGATTTTGGAAGCTGAGAGCCTGTTTGTGGATTACCCGTTGATAATTTCATTCAGTACCCAGCTCATTCCGTTTATCGATCTCCCAGACCTACCATCGTCATTTGGTGAGATCGATCCATCTCTCCAACTCACCATTTCACCCCAATTGCCATATTTCAGACACTGGACTATCATACACACACACACACACACACCCGCATACATCGCACACACACATTTTTCTATTTGTATATATTTTGTATATATTGGTTTGTGGTGCACCGTTTGTTTATTTATCTGTCTGTCTTGTTTAATACACTTGGTTTAATTTATTATAATTGTTTTGTGTCGCGTCGTGTTTTGTCCAGCTGCGGTTGCGCAATACCGGAAGTGTTGTATTCGAGCCCCTGTTTAGATTCCCGAATCCGTTTTTTTGTAACAAAGCGGTTAATAAAATCCAAGCGTTACACCACTGTTTTTGTTTTATCCAAACATTACTGTTCAGAAATCATAAAAGTGGTCTCTACACACACACACACACACACACACACACACACACACACACACACACACACCTGTCTCACCTACACACACAAACACACCTGTCTCACTTTTCAATTCAATTTTATTTATATAGCGCTTTTAACAATGGTCATTGTCTCAAAGCAGCTTCACAAAAATGAAAGAAACGATTTTTTAGAAAAGGAAATATTTGGAAGTGTGCATGTATGAGACAAATGTGTCTAGACCAGACATCTTTTTTGAGCCAAGGTACATTTTTTATTGAAAAAAAAAAAATCACAAGACACATCAACCGAAACTGTAAAAAAAAAAAAAAAAAAATGAAACTGTGTAGCCTACAGTGGTGTGAAAAACTATTTGCCCCCTTCCTGATTTCTTATTCTTTTGCATGTTTGTCACACTTAAATGTTTCTGCTCATCAAAAACCGTTAACTATTAGTCAAAGATAACATAATTGAACACAAAATGCAGTTTTTAAATGAAGGTTTACGTTATTAACGGAGAAAAAAATCTCCAAATCTACATGGCCCTGTGTGAAAAAGTGATTGCCCCCCTTGTTAAAAAATAACTTAACTGTGGTTTATCACACCTGAGTTAAATTTCTGTAGTCACCCCCAGGCCTGATTACTGCCACACCTGTTTCAATCAAGAAATCACTTAAATAGGAGCTACCTGACACAGAGAAGTAGACCAAAAGCACCTCAAAAGCTAGACATCATGCCAAGATCCAAAGAAATTCAGGAACAAATGAGAACAAAAGTAATTGAGATCTATCAGTCTGGTAAAGGTTATAAAGCCATTTCTAAAGCTTTGGGACTCCAGCGAACCACAGTGAGAGCCATTATCCACAAATGGCAAAAACATGGAACAGTGGTGAACCTTCCCAGGAGTGGCCGGCCGACCAAAATTACCCCAAGAGCGCAGAGACGACTCATCCGAGAGGCCACAAAAGACCCCAGGACAACATCTAAAGAACTGCAGGCCTCACTTGCCTCAATTAAGGTCAGTGTTCACGACTCCACCATAAGAAAGAGACTGGGCAAAAACAGCCTGCATGGCAGATTTCCAAGGCGCAAACCACTTTTAAGCAAAAAGAACGTTAAGGCTCGTCTCAATTTAGCTAAAAAACATCTCAATGATTGCCAAGACTTTTGGGGAAATACCTTGTGGACCGACGAGACAAAAGTTGAACTTTTTGGAAGGTGCGTGTCCCGTTACATCTGGCGTAAAAGTAACGCAGCATTTCAGAAAAAGAACATCATACCAACAGTAAAATATGGTGGTGGTAGTGTGATGGTCTGGGGTTGTTTTGCTGCTTCAGGACCTGGAAGGCTTGCTGTGATAGATGGAACCATGAATTCTATTGTCTACCAAAAAATCCTGAAGGAGAATGTCCGGCCATCTGTTTGTCAACTCAAGCTGAAGCGATCTTGGGTGCTGCAGCAGGACAATGACCCAAAACACACCAGCAAATCCACCTCTGAATGGCTGAAGAAAAACAAAATGAAGACTTTGGAGTGGCCTAGTCAAAGTCCTGACCTGAATCCTATTGAGATGTTGTGGCATGACCTTAAAAAGGCGCTTCATGCAAGAAAACCCTCAAATAAAGCTGAATTACAACAATTCTGCAAAGATGAGTGGGCCAAAATTCCTCCAGAGCGCTGTAAAAGACTCGTTGCAAGTTATCGCAAACGCTTGATTGCAGTTATTGCTGCTAAGGGTGGCCCAACCAGTTATTAGGTTCAGGGGGCAATTACTTTTTCACACAGGGCCATGTAGGTTTGGATTTTTTTTCTCCCTAAATAATAAAACCCCTCATTTAAAAACTGCATTTTGTGTTTACTTGTGTTATCTTTGACTAATAGTTAAATGTGTTTGATGATCAGAAACATTTTGTGTGACAAACATGCAAAAGAATAAGAAATCAGGAGGGGGGCAAATAGTTTTTCACACCACTGTATATTAACAATATACAGCCATTCTTATCGAAGTGTCCTTAATAGGAATCAAATAAACACAAAGAAAAGTCTTTTTTGATCTTTCATATTTCTACCTGTGAAACCTGGGCCTGTTTGGATGAACACAGAGCTGATATCCTGCAGGAATTGAAGAAAGACACGGCAACGTTTACACTGTCAGGTGAATGTGACCCAATTATGATTATTTGCTCATATGTGACACATATCGGATATGTTCTATGTCCGTGTAAACAGGGGGGAAAAACGCATTCATTCCGATATTTAGAGATGGGTTTCAGGCCTCCTTCATATGTGTAAATAAATCAGATATAAATCAGATATGTGCTGATGTGATTGTCGTGTAAACAGACAGATCGGATTTCCTGAGGCTTTGTGTTCTGTACGTCATTAAAACTGCCACTTCTTCACGGTTTAATGACGTAATGTTATTCTCCGTAACGTAATGTTACACTCGCCTTGTGTTAATGCTTATTTGGGCTAAATAACATTAAGAAATCAGTATTTGGTGAATAAAGCTTATGCGGAGGCTGCAATTTTATTATTTTATTTTCTCCTTCTCGGTTTTAAAACCATGGTGACGTTTCGCGAACTTTGCCTATATCGCATTGCTAGCGTTAGGGCCAGGGGTAGCTCAGTGGTTAAGGCATTGGGCTACGGTTCGGAAGATCCCAGGTTCAAACCCCACAACCACCAAGTTGCCACTGTTGGGCCCTTGAGCAAGGCCCTTAACCCTCAACTGCTCAGATGTGTAATGAGATAAGAATGTAAGTCGCTCTAGATAAGAGCGTCTGCCAAATGCCTAAATGTAAATGTAGCGTTAAGCATATTTCACCTTCGTCTATCTTGGCTAGTTTGTAGCGCAATAACCTCCCTTTAACTATGCGCAAAGTTTCAGATGGTATGACAAGTGTAAACACGTGTATCTTTCTCAACAGCTCAGTCTCTCTCTGTTTTTACTTTTTATAGCAGTCAGGGTTGAGAAATTGAAATACAAGGCAATTAGCTATCTGCTGCCACCTATTGATATGGAAGAGTATGACATGATTACTCTGCCGGTGTAGACAGCGCGGGACACTCGACAATGGCATATATTCATTTAGACTTATTAGTAAAAAAAAAATTGACCAATTAGGTGAAATTTCCCCTTCTTGAACCATTTTTGAACCTTTGAACCTTGAGCTTTGTGATCTTAAGGCGCGTGGTGGATTGTAGCGCATCAGAAGACTGGTTAGGTATGTGGGAGCTAAACCATTTAAGGCCTTGTATGTAAGTAATACTATTTTGTAATTTATTCTAAACTGAACAGGTAGCCAATGCAGGGATGATAATATTGGGGTTATATGATCATGTTTTCTGGATCTAGTGAGAACCCTGGCGGCTGCATTTTGGACTAACTGAAGCTTGTTTATTGAGGATGCAGGACAACCACCTAGTAATGCATTACAATAGTCCAGTCTGGAGGTCATGAATGCATGAACTAGCTTTTCTGCATTACATTTACATTTAGTCATTTGGCAGACGCTCTTATCCAGAGCGACTTACATTCTTATCTCATTATACAGTGGTGTGAAAAACTATTTGCCCCCCTCATGATTTCTTATTCTTTTGCATGTTTGTCACACAAAATGTTTCTGATCATCAAACACATTTAACTATTAGTCAAAGATAACACAAGTAAACACAAAATGCAGTTTTTAAATGAGGGGTTTTATTATTTAGGGAGAAAAAAAAATCCAATCCTACATGGCCCTGTGTGAAAAAGTAATTGCCCCCTGAACCTAATAACTGGTTGGGCCACCCTTAGCAGCAATAACTGCAATCAAGCGTTTGCGATAACTTGCAACGAGTCTTTTACAGTGCTCTGGAGGAATTTTAGCCCACTCATCTTTGCAGAATTGTTGTAATTCAGCTTTATTTGAGGGTTTTCTAGCATGAACCGCCTTTTTAAGGTCATGCCACAACATCTCAATAGGATTCAGGTCAGGACTTTGACTAGGCCACTCCAAAGTCTTCATTTCGTTTTTCTTCAGCCATTCAGAGGTGGATTTGCTAGTGTGTTTTGGGTCATTGTCCTGCTGCAGCACCCAAGATCGCTTCAGCTTGAGTTGACGAACAGATGGCCGGATATTCTCCTTCAGGATTTTTTGGTAGACAGTAGAATTCATGGTTCCATCTATCACAGCAAGCCTTCCAGGTCCTGAAGCAGCAAAACAACCCCAGACCATCACACTACCACCACCATATTTTACTGTTGGTATGATGTTCTTTTTCTGAAATGCTGTGTTACTTTTACGCCAGATGTAACGGGATACGCACCTTCCAAAAAGTTCAACTTTTGTCTAGTCGGTCCACAAGGTATTTTCCCAAAAGTCTTGGCAATCATTGAGATGCTTTTTAGCAAAATTGAGACGAGCCTTAATGTTCTTTTTCCTTAAAAGTGGTTTGCGCCTTGGAAATCTGCCATGCAGGCCGTTTTTGCCCAGTCTCTTTCTTATGGTGGAGTCGTGAACACTGACCTTAATTGAGGCAAGTGAGGCCTGCAGTTCTTTAGATGTTGTCCTGGGGTCTTTTGTGGCCTCTCGGATGAGTTGTCTCTGCGCTCTTGGGGTAATTTTGGTCGGCCGGCCACTCCTGGGAAGGTTCACCACTGCTCCATGTTTTTGCCATTTGTGGATAATGGCTCTCACTGTGGTTCGCTGGAGTCCCAAAGCTTTAGAAATGGCTTTATAACCTTTAGCAGACTGATAGATCTCAATTACTTTTGTTCTCATTTGTTCCTGAATTTCTTTGGATCTTGACATGCCATCTAGCTTTTGAGGTGCTTTTGGTCCACTTCTCTGTGTCAGGTAGCTCCTATTTAAGTGATTTCTTGATTGAAACAGGTGTGGCAGTAATCAGGCCTGGGGGTGACTACAGAAATTAAACTCAGGTGTGATAAACCACAGTTAAGTTATTTTTTAACAAGGGGGCAATCACTTTTTCACACAGGGCCATGTAGATTTGGAGTTTTTTTTCTCCCTTAATAACGTAAACCTTCATTTAAAAACTGCATTTTGTGTTCAATTATGTTATCTTTGACTAATAGTTAACGGTTTTTGATGAGCAGAAACATTTAAGTGTGACAAACATGCAAAAGAATAAGAAATCAGGAAGGGGGCAAATAGTTTTTCACACCACTGTACATCTGAGCATCAGATACAGATAAGATGCTCCTAAGTTTGGCAATATTCCTAAGATGGAAAAAGGCTGTTCATGTGATATTTGAAACGTGATTTTCAAAGGACAAGTTACTATCTAATATTACGCCCAGGTGGAAATATTAATATTACGGCCAGAATCGATTCGGTGCAGGCTCCCCGCCACTGTTTTAAACCAGCAGTCGAGCGCTCTCTCATCGTCTCAGGTAAGTTTTTTTCCCCACCATTCGGACAAGTTTAAGAGAAGTAAAATTACAGAGATGTTTTAACTATAGTAGGTAAGATTTTAGCCGACATTCGCCGAATCGATTCCTCTTCCCTCGGACAGTAACGCCTGTGCATGTGGCCTTGAGGACGTATTTTTGACAGTGGTTTCACGCACAGCATTCGTAGCCGTAATTTCGCAATTCGTCCATGAAACAGAGGAGTTGTAAAAACAAGATTTGTATCTGTAAGCGGTCAGAGTCGTATATTTCAGAGTTGTATTGTAACAAACACACAAACTCTCTTATCTGTAAGCTGTCGTGGCCGTAGATTTTGGAATCCAACTCAGACAAAAGACAGAATTACACACATCATTTCTTTTGCTTTTACGCACAAATATTTTTGACAGTGATCTTATTCCATAGCTAGAAGAATCGTTTTTTCCAGGCGAGGGTCGGTATCCGGAAATCTAGCAGCAAGAGTGAACGAACCCAACTCGTGAGTACAATTCCGAAGTCCTGACAGCGTACTGTACACGTAATCAGTCCGATACAAACAGGGGCGTAAATTTCATTTAACAGTAAGGGCACACAATAAATATAACATTTCTCATGAGCAATTTTTGAAGGGGACACAAATAATACAGTCAAATTGTACTTATAAAGATACAGAATGTCCTCACAGTGAAACACTTTGCTTCTATCATTATTAGTGTAGCATGGAGACTGTGGCGTTATGGTTATTTTCAAAGTTTCTCTGAGGTTCAATGACAAAGCAGATTTTTCTTCAAAACTATTTACTGCATTGTTTATGTTGTTTACAGTTAAGCCATCAACATACAATAAAATGTAAACATGAGATCTAAACTAAAAACTGTGCTCCCTGTGCTGGTGCTGCAATATCATCTCTTTGTTCTGCTGTCTCCGGCTCCCTCCCTGGTCCTGAATCTGTCCCGTCTTCTACTCTCACCGTCTCGGAACACACTGACTCCTCTACTCTCACCGTCTCGGAACAGACTATCTCCTCTACTCTCACCGTCTCGGAACGCGCCGACTCCTCTACTCTCACCGTCTCGGAACGCGCCGACTCCTCTACTCTCACCGTCTCGGAACGCGCCGTCTCCTCTACTCTCACCGTCTCGGAACGCGCCGTCTCCTCTACTCTCACCGTCTCGGAACGCGCCGTCTCCTCTACTCTCACCGTCTCGGAACGCGCCGTCTCCTCTACTCTCACCGTCTCGGAACGCGCCGACTCCTCTACTCTCACCGTCTCGGAACGCGCCGACTCCTCTACTCTCACCGTCTCGGAACGCGCCGTCTCCTCTACTCTCACCGTCTCGGAACGCGCCGTCTCCTCTACTCTCACCGTCTCGGAACGCGCCGTCTCCTCTACTCTCACCGTCTCGGAACGCGCCGTCTCCTCTACTCTCACCGTCTCGGAACGCGCCGTCTCCTCTACTCTCACCGTCTCGGAACGCGCCGTCTCCTCTACTCTCACCGTCTCGGAACGCGCCGTCTCCTCTACTCTCACCGTCTCGGAACGCGCCGTCTCCTCTACTCTCACCGTCTCGGAACGCGCCGTCTCCTCTACTCTCACCGTCTCGGAACGCGCCGTCTCCTCTACTCTCACCGTCTCGGAACGCGCCGTCTCCTCTACTCTCACCGTCTCGGAACGCGCCGTCTCCTCTACTCTCACCGTCTCGGAACGCGCCGTCTCCTCTACTCTCACCGTCTCGGAACGCGCCGTCTCCTCTACTCTCACCGTCTCGGAACGCGCCGTCTCCTCTACTCTCACCGTCTCGGAACGCGCCGTCTCCTCTACTCTCACCGTCTCGGAACGCGCCGTCTCCTCTACTCTCACCGTCTCGGAACGCGCCGTCTCCTCTACTCTCACCGTCTCGGAACGCGCCGTCTCCTCTACTCTCACCGTCTCGGAACGCGCCGTGTCCTCTACTCTCACCGTCTCGGAACGCGCCGTGTCCTCTACTCTCACCGTCTCGGAACGCGCCGTCTCCTCTACTCTCACCGTCTCGGAACGCGCCGTCTCCTCTACTCTCACCGTCTCGGAACGCGCCGTCTCCTCTACTCTCACCGTCTCGGAACGCGCCGTCTCCTCTACTCTCACCGTCTCGGAACGCGCCGTCTCCTCTACTCTCACCGTCTCGGAACGCGCCGTCTCCTCTACTCTCACCGTCTCGGAACGCGCCGTCTCCTCTACTCTCACCGTCTCGGAACGCGCCGTCTCCTCTACTCTCACCGTCTCGGAACGCGCCGTCTCCTCTACTCTCACCGTCTCGGAACGCGCCGTCTCCTCTACTCTCACCGTCTCGGAACGCGCCGTCTCCTCTACTCTCACCGTCTCGGAACGCGCCGTCTCCTCTACTCTCACCGTCTCGGAACGCGCCGACTCCTCTACTCTCACCGTCTCGGAACGCGCCGTCTCCTCTACTCTCACCGTCTCGGAACGCGCCGACTCCTCTACTCTCACCGTCTCGGAACGCGCCGACTCCTCTACTCTCACCGTCTCGGAACGCGCCGTCTCCTCTACTCTCACCGTCTCGGAACGCGCCGTCTCCTCTACTCTCACCGTCTCGGAACGCGCCGTCTCCTCTACTCTCACCGTCTCGGAACGCGCCGTCTCCTCTACTCTCACCGTCTCGGAACGCGCCGTCTCCTCTACTCTCACCGTCTCGGAACGCGCCGTCTCCTCTACTCTCACCGTCTCGGAACGCGCCGTCTCCTCTACTCTCACCGTCTCGGAACGCGCCGTCTCCTCTACTCTCACCGTCTCGGAACGCGCCGTCTCCTCTACTCTCACCGTCTCGGAACGCGCCGTCTCCTCTACTCTCACCGTCTCGGAACGCGCCGTCTCCTCTACTCTCACCGTCTCGGAACGCGCCGTCTCCTCTACTCTCACCGTCTCGGAACGCGCCGTCTCCTCTACTCTCACCGTCTCGGAACGCGCCGTCTCCTCTACTCTCACCGTCTCGGAACGCGCCGTCTCCTCTACTCTCACCGTCTCGGAACGCGCCGTCTCCTCTACTCTCACCGTCTCGGAACGCGCCGTCTCCTCTACTCTCACCGTCTCGGAACGCGCCGTCTCCTCTACTCTCACCGTCTCGGAACGCGCCGTCTCCTCTACTCTCACCGTCTCGGAACGCGCCGTCTCCTCTACTCTCACCGTCTCGGAACGCGCCGTCTCCTCTACTCTCACCGTCTCGGAACGCGCCGTCTCCTCTACTCTCACCGTCTCGGAACGCGCCGTCTCCTCTACTCTCACCGTCTCGGAACGCGCCGTCTCCTCTACTCTCACCGTCTCGGAACGCGCCGTCTCCTCTACTCTCACCGTCTCGGAACGCGCCGTCTCCTCTACTCTCACCGTCTCGGAACGCGCCGTCTCCTCTACTCTCACCGTATCGGAACGCGCCGTCTCCTCTACTCTCACCGTCTCGGAACGCGCCGTCTCCTCTACTCTCACCGTCTCGGAACGCGCCGTCTCCTCTACTCTCACCGTCTCGGAACGCGCCGACTCCTCTACTCTCACCGTCTCGGAACGCGCCGACTCCTCTACTCTCACCGTCTCGGAACGCGCCGACTCCTCTACTCTCACCGTCTCGGAACGCGCCGACTCCTCTACTCTCACCGTCTCGGAACGCGCCGTCTCCTCTACTCTCACCGTCTCGGAACGCGCCGTCTCCTCTACTCTCACCGTCTCGGAACGCGCCGTCTCCTCTACTCTCACCGTCTCGGAACGCGCCGTCTCCTCTACTCTCACCGTCTCGGAACGCGCCGTCTCCTCTACTCTCACCGTCTCGGAACGCGCCGTCTCCTCTACTCTCAACGTCTCGGAACGCGCCGTCTCCTCTACTCTCAACGTCTCGGAACGCGCCGTCTCCTCTACTCTCACCGTCTCGGAACGCGCCGTCTCCTCTACTCTCAACGTCTCGGAACGCGCCGTCTCCTCTACTCTCAACGTCTCGGAACGCGCCGTCTCCTCTACTCTCACCGTCTCGGAACGCGCCGTCTCCTCTACTCTCACCGTCTCGGAACACACTGTCTCCTCTACTCTCACCGTCTCGGAACAGACTGACTCCTGAAGCAGAACAAAATGCAGGAAAAGATGTTTTCCATACTCATACTAACTAACTTGTTTACATTACACCTGTTAAATTGAAAGATCATACTGTAAATAGGTGAGCCTGTGATGTTCATCTACTGAACAGCCACAACTCCGAAAACATTAAAGAAATTGTTCACCCCCTAGGGTAAACAGGCAGGGTCGATGGTTATCCAAGATGGCGCCGGTGAGGTCGGCTGCCGTCACGACTGCTCCGACCACCTTCTCTTAGTTTTTTACGTTAGTTTTCAGCGTTTTAAAATCGGCAAAATCACCACCATTGAGTACATTAGGTCTGATGGAGACACTCTTGTTCTTATTGGTATACAATGTACTCTCAATTCGACGGTTTTAACTCCGGATCCGAGCTGGCCGAGTGAGATCCTGAGGGAGAACAAAGGACGCCACGCGAAGCGGCGGCCTCGAGGGAAACGACCCGGCGTCAGGAACAGGCTTACGAAACAAACGTATATTGCAATATACTAGAATTTATATTGCAATACATTAGGAAATATATTTCAATATATGAGAAACTTCCCCATATATTTGCAATCTATGGATGGATAACCTACTGCTATATATTGGTTCATATATTTTAAAATACATTGCTGTGCAAACAAAACTGTATTACATTAATGCATGTATGTTTATTGAAACAAAGTATTTTTTATGAGATACAGTGAGCAAGGTCCAAGCCTCAAATCATATTTTGCATGACATTCATTATATTTTACATTATATAGCCATATGGATAGACCATATATGGCTATGTATTGATTCATATATTATAAAATGAAGTGACAGAGTATTATAAATGAAATCATCATTAACAGCAGCATAAAGTCCACTTTTTATTTACCCACATGACATTTCATCCTCAGCATTTTATTCCTCAACACTGGAACGTGGAGGAATACATGCATAAAGGTTGACATAATGTGGCAGATCAACTAACATACATTTCCTGTTGAATTTCATCACATCAAAAACCTGTTTCCTGCCCTGGAACACTCTTTTCAAGCCAACTACATTTTCTACATTCAGCACTGAACTGTGTGATTTGTCATACTGTCTTCCAACAGCAAAACATTTTTTGTTATCAAGTCTCTCTACCACAATGTAATAATACACAGTGATTATGTGTACTGTAGGGCTGCAACTAACGATTATTTTGATAATCAATTAGTTGGGCGATTATTTTTCCGATTAATCAGATAAAAACCTAAACACTTTAATTAGTTGTTTTGCTTCACCTACAGTATGACTACTGTATAACGTACCTCTGTGTCGGAGTTTTAGTTGTTTGGAGATGAATTCCGTTTGTTGTTCTTAGACGAGGAAACTCGCGCGTTCTCCAAAAATTGCAGGAAAAAAAAAAAAGGATAGTATGGAGATGTAAAAGCTAGTTGCTATTACTATTGTTATTGTATAAAGCTATGTAATTTAAACACTGATACAAACGCGAAACTTTCGCGGCAACGATACGAAAACAGGAAGCTACGTCACCAACAGTATGTGTACGTGCAACATGCAGCATATTTAATATGGGCAGTTCCACAATTCCCAATTTTAATTAAAGGTGGGGCCATGGGCAACTCGAGGTCTCAAGGGTGTTGTCAACCGCCTCCCTAACATTCAACGAGGGTGCAGGGACATGGTCTTAGACGAGCAGACCTCAGGCAAGCTTTTATCCGTGATTGATATAAAAAACGTGCTTCTGACTCGAATGAGGCTGTAAATACATACCACATGGATGAACTGTCTTTGAGGCTGTTGTATGGCAGGCCTTGCATGCAGAGTGTTGACCCAAGGACATTAAAGGGTGACCTGGAGGCAGTTACAGCTTGAAAAGAGCGAACCAAGGAAAAAAGCTCAAGCTACTCTGATTACCAAAGAAACAGAGGGCGACAAGCAATCCTTCACCAAGGATCCAGCCAGCCTCAGTCAGTGATGACATCACCAGCAGCATTTTCTCCAAACTCAACCCAGATGCCTGCGCCTGTCATTAACGTTTTCACTCCAAGGCCAGGGAAGAGGGAGTGGAGAGCCAATCAGCAACCGAGAGGACAAAGAAACTCTCAGTCTAACGTCCCCCCAAGCGTGTGCTGGGGATGTGGACAAAAGGCACAACCGATCAAATTGCCTCGCATAGCCATGGCCCCTTTTCCGAGGGATGAGAGGGGAGGGGGGAGGCAACATCCCCGGTCCAGATCGGGTTGCTATTGCATGCTTAAATTTAAGTCATGCCTCACATCTCCCCACATCTGGAAAAGTTTGCCAGAACCGTAGGATTCTCGGGGAAAAAAGCAGTTAGTTCCTATGACCACACCAGTCCATCTACAACCTAACAATAAAAGTGTGACCATCCCTGTATTAGTCTCAAGTCATACACAAGTTAATTTACTAGGAAGAGAATCATTAGGTGAATTAGGACTGAAAATATGGTGTTCTCCAGAAGGGGTGTATGTTGATCATAAATTCCTGAAGCACAATTACCCTGTCAGACTTTCACTGTACAATGATGTATGACCCATCTAAGGATACTGACTTACTGTAGAACAGACATGGCAGGAAAAGACAAAAGGGCACAAGGTTAAATCAATTACACAATACATCATCATAGGCCGGCAGGGAGCAGCTATGCGTGTAGAGGAGTGTGATTTTGTAAAGAGGTGGTTCAATGTAACTGATTCTGTTCTCCAGGTGACATTGTATGTACTGTAGGATAAAATTGCAACTCATAGGACTTATGACCAATAATGAGGAAAAAGCTGAAGAAGTCCGGTGGGACTCAACCATAAACCTGTTGGTTTTCATTCTGCAGATAAAAACTATATGAAAATCTTGTGTGGTAATAATTTGATTGGTACTCCTCAGGACGTTGTAGTTAGCAGCAAGTCACAGACACAAATGGCATCAGCATCAGAGGTAGTTGAGACTGCCGAAGATGAGTTGCATAGGCAAATGGAGAGTCAAGTCCCACCTGAATTATGGTCTAGACATGATACAGATGTAGGCCTACTTAAATCAGCCAGCCAACTTCAAGTACAACGTAAACCAGATGTAGAACCGCCCAGAGTAAGACAATATGCTTTACGACCTGAGGCAAAGCGGGTATAAAGAACACTATTGAAGGCCTTGTAATCTGTGCTAAAACAGACCAGTTGTTGCAGTATTCCTATTTTTCCCGGTGATCAACCAGGTACAAATAAATGGCATCATGTGCATAATTTACATGCAGTTAATAGTATAACAGGAAAGTATCCAGCAGAAGTTCCAAGTCCACACACACTGCTGACTAATGTCCCTCCCTAAGCCAAATATTTTATTGTAATGATCTTTGTTCAGCCTTCTTCAGTGTTCAAATGGCAGAAAAGAGTAAACTACTGCATTTATTTGCATTTACAAGTGCAAGTTGACAAAATAGATACCAAAAATGCCACGGTGGTTCAAACATTCACTGTATATATTCAATCAGAGGTGGAAGCTGATTTAGGAGGTTAAAGGATAGAAGATAGCCTGGGTCAGCATATGGGTGACGATTTAATATGTCTATCATCATTAGAAACATGCCAGAATGATTCCATTAAGGTACACCGTAAGCTAGTAAGGAGGTCATAAAGTGTCATAAACTAAACTACAATACTGTAAGCCTGAAGTTAAATTGTTAAGGTGACTAATTTCACATGATACGACAGCCGTAGTACATACATAATTAGAAGGCATAAGTAAGGCACCAGTGTCACAGCCTGATAAACAGTGATGGCTTTCTAGGGTTAACAGGTTTCATGCTGACTGGAGTGAGGAATATGCAGGAAAAAACAGCTCCACTATGGGAGATAATAATGAGAAAAGAAGAACTGCAAGATCTAAGTGCTCCCTTAAAATAGAACACAGATATACTGTTAGCATTTGAATCCATCAAAAAGAGATGCAGACTGCACCTACTTTAGGTATACAGTACCTGATGATAGCAATCCGTTCTATCTGTATGTAGTGAACCAAGCTGATGGATCTACCTCAGCTATGCTGATGCAGGAAACTTGCAGTGATAGGAAAAACCAGTACCTAGCTTACTACAGCACTAAGCTAGATAATATAACTCAAGGTGACCCAACATGCTACCAACAGGGTTTTGTAGTTGTACATTATACATATAGAACAGCATCTTCATTGACAACAGGTTACCGATAGATTGTATAAATTGATAAAACAAAGGGAAGGTGTTCTAACCCAAGCTCGCCTCCAAACACATTCTTCACTGCTCACATATCCCGACATTAATATAAAGCGATGTGACACAGTTAATCCAGCTGAATTGGTTCCTTTAGCCTACGAAGGAGTATCTCATGATTGTGTGGCGAATTCATTGGCATTTACTAGGTTACGGCCTGATCAAGTCTAAACCGATATCTGATGCAGAAATCACTTACTTTGTAGATGGGTCTAGTTTAGAGACCATGTAGGAAGTCACACTAGATATCCAATAAGAATGAAGAACGGAGAAGACTTTAAACCGTCTTATCCCAGAATTGTTTGTAACCCTGTTTTACCCAATAATCTGAGCTGAAAAGTGCTAACAGCCACCTGCCAATTATCAAAAGGTCTAATGGCAAATATTTTTACAGATTCAGCCTATTCCATGGTGTAGGTCATCTGGTTGGAACCGTATGGAAGCGAAGGTTTAAAAAGCATGAAGGAACTCCCATTCAACATGCTGAATGGATAAGTAAACTAATGTCTGCTCTGATGCTACCAAGACGATTGGCTTTCATTAAATGTCAGACCCGTAAAAAGGGAAATGACCATGTTACTAAGGGTAACAACATGGCAGACTTAGAAGCAGAGCGTGCATCAAAGTGTCAACTAGCTGTGCAAGCGCCCATAGTCCTTATAGAACCACAGCCTCAGTTAGAGGATATCATTTGTACTCAACATCAAGCAGTTCCATACGAGCGCTCGATGTGGCTCCAGAGGGGAGCGCAGGAGGACGCACAGGGTATTTGGTGTCCACATGAAGGTCTGATTATAGCACCCACAGCACTGGTGAATATTTCTGGTTTAAATGCTCATGGACTGGGCCATTGTGCAAGAAGACAGGTTGTGAGAAAAATCAGGCCACATGGGTATTGGTCTTTATATCTGCATGCTATGGTTGAAGAGTTCCTAGCTTCATGGGAGATATGTGCTATGCGTAATGTCAGGAAGGAAACAGCGAGACCTATAGGCTATACACCGGTACCAGAATGACCATTTAATCACTTAGTGATTATGTTTACGTTTATTATAAATAGCCTGGCTGGACTCCAGTCAGGCGTCTAGCATTTGTTGTTTTACGATTAGTTTGTGTTTGGTGTTTAACTTTTGTTTAAGTTTAATAAAAAGAACTTAATGAACCGTCAGCTCGCCTCCTCCGCATTCATGCCACGAACACGCACCAGACGCAGACATCATAGAGTGAATCATGACATTCGTAATTATCATTCGAAATTATATCACACACACACACCGGTACCAGAAGGACCATTTAATCACTTAGTGGTGAACTATGTGGGTATGATAAAGTAGTGTTCAGGGCGAAAGATACATGCTTGTAATAACTGACAGATTTAGTAGATGAGTAAAAGCAATAATATCTGCAGATGAAGAGTAAGGAACAGTTATCAAATCGTAAGGGAAGTGATATCTAGATTTGAAATTCCATCAGAGATGAGTTCCGACAGTGGATCAGTATTCATTCAGAAAATGTAAGACAGGTGCTGCAAGGGTTGGGGAAAAGCTAAGATTTGGGGATGTCCACAGTCCCAGGGGAAGGTAGAGAGTGTAAATGGTAATCTCAAAGCCAAGGTTAATAATAATTGTAGTAGTACAATGCTACACTAGGTTTTAACTGATGCTGTACCAATGAGCTAACAAGCATGCAACCTAACACAAATACACACCTAACCCCGCATGGAATGCTTACGGGCCGACCCATACCTGTGCCATTCTGTAGAGGCCATATAAAGGCCCACCGCTTAAACAATTTCAAAAATCTTTTATGAAGAAACTAACTGCCGTACATGAAGTAATCTATGTGCAGGAAAAGAACAAGGAGGAAGAGACGCTCCGTGTCCCATCACTCCAGGAGACCAGGTCTATCTGCGAGTGTTCAGGAGGAAGTGGCACAAGCCCAGGAGGGAGGGGCCCCGCAAAGTGTGGCAGCCACTCCAACAGTGATTCAAGTGAAAGACAAGACCGTGTGGTATCACGTGAACCATCACACGAGAGTCACAAAGAGCTATAGGTACCGAAAACGAAGGAAGAAAGAAAGAAGAACCGAACATCAGAAAAAATACAAAGAAATTAAATCATTATTGGAAAATAACCAACTATTGGCACAAGTTGGATACCAAATTGCTCAGCGTTGAACACTCCGCTGCTCCAAATTAAGAATGAGAATCTGCTTAAGAGCCGCATCCACTTCTGATACAAACAAGACTGACTGACTGACTGACTTCGACCAGGTTTCTCCTGACACAATTAACAGGACAAACAATTGTACAGATTATGTGTGACAACTAACTGTGTCCTCTACATTGTATAAATGCATTTCTGTTAAACTAACACTATATTGCTTTTACAGATAAAACAGCAGCAGCGACAACTAATTTTAATTTCCTCCACAGGAAAAATGCACGAGAAGGAAGCAAGCCTTAACCAGATTATCACAATATGTAATGCCACTAAACACAGTTCTCTTTTATTCCAGGTGCAGAAGTTTAATTAAAGCAGTTAATGGGTGACTTTATTGTGTCAATTTATGAATGTGATTTATATTTAATCAAAGGTTTTCTAAAATTAACAGCATTTCCTAGCAACAACAGACAAGGATGAATTTTTGGACACAGTCATCAAGGATATCCCGAACTCAGCCATATATATCTCTAACAAGAGACTTTACTGGTTCATATATTGAAGTGTACAGTATCTTCCACGGCATGAGCCCACAATGACGTGCTGGCAACCTCTCTTGTGGGCTCCAACTGGCTCCCTGCGGTGCGCAAAGCACCTGAGTTGAAGACTATTATATTACGACAAGGCTGTTTAAATGTATATCCATTCTTACAAATTGTATTGTGTTATTGTGTAATTGTATGTTCCATTGTAGGTTATATGATTTATCCAATTGATGTAATCCTAGAAAATCACTGTATTAAGTACATGTTCATGCCATGTTATTGAGTAATGGGAAGTACGATGTCATGGAGGTCGAGTCTTTTACTCCTATTCCTAGTCAAGGGTGGAAGGAGAGGTTTGGCCGATTCTCCACTAGAGGGCGAATCCATGGGTCGGTCATTGATAAAAGTCCAGTGATTTAATTTAATCACCAGTTAGTATAAGGAAGACTGACTCATGGAGTCGCACTCTAGATTAACCAATTAGTGTGGGACTTATAAGTCCCAGAGGGGGGGATATATGGGAGAAATTTTTATTTGATTTCATTTGATTTTGCTTACTTTTGGGGGGTTAGAAGATACCTTATCAGTATATAATCGTGGATGTGTGTGCAAGCTGAAACATAGGCTTCTTTGTGTGCATTGCATATAGGAGCTTTACATTGGGTGGGGGGCTAAAGACGGCCCTTTAATGGGAAACAGATGTTGGAGGAAGGTGGGGCAGGCACTGCATATGTACTGGGAGAAACAACGAGAAAATTCAGTTGTTCCATGGTTCAGCTCCGGCCTTGTTGGTTGATAATAAAGGTCGTAATCTTCTGTAAGCAAAGCCCGACTCGGAGTATTTTTCCACAACAAGCGCTGTAAAAGACTCGTTGCAAGTTATCGCAGACGCTTGATTGCAGTTATTGCTGCTAAGGGTGGCCCAACCAGTTATTAGGTTCAGGGGGCAATTACTTTTTCACACAGGGCCATGTAGGTTTGGAGTTTTTTTCTCCCTAAATAATAAAAGCCCTCATTTAAAAACTGCATTTTGTGTTTACTTGTGTTATCTTTGACTAATAGTTAAATGTGTTTGATGATCAGAAACATTGTGTGAGACAAACATGCAAAAGAATAATAAATCAGGAGGGGGGCAAATAGTTTTTCACACCACTGTAAATAGCAAGGCAGCGCGGTGGTGTAGTGGTTAGCACTGTCGCCTTGCACCTCCAGGGTCTGGGTTTGATTCCCCGGCCAGGCTCGATGTGTGCATGGAGTTTGCATGTTCTCCCCGTGCTTGGTGGGTTTCCTCCGGGTACTCCGGTTTCCTCCCACAGTCCAAAGATATGCAGGTTAGGCTAATTGGCGTTCCTAAATTGCCCGTAGTGTGTGATTGGGTGTGTGAGTGTGTGTATGTGTGTGTGCCCTGCGATGGATTGGCACCCTGTCCAGGGTGTACCCCGCCTAGTGCCCGAAGTCTCCTGGGATAGGCTCCGCCCCCGCGACCCTGAACACAGGATTAAGCGGTATAGAAGATGAATGAATGAATGTAAATAGCAAAATCAATCACCACGTTTGCTTTTTCACTTTCTCTAATCCATTTGAAATTGCATTTCCAACACGTTACACAGAAACCTGTCAATCAGCGTCAGGGGCGGGTCTATACTGTGGGGCGGGATTGTATGGGGAGTGACGTCACTCGCACTCGCCGACCAAGAGCGGGATATTTGAGCAGGGGAGGTGAACCGAGATTATCTCATTTGTTTATCAAGAAATAAACACACAAAAATGACAAATCGTATATTTTCTTGCTCTGGAGTGGACAGAGACGTTTTTACAAATAAAAATATATTTTACATCTTCTCCTGTTACAGCCTGCTGGAGCTAAATCTTTCAGAAACGCTGCGTACCGGCGCTTTATACCGATGGAGTCACTAAGGGAGCGTCTAAAAAGTGCATGACCAAGACCCAAGCGTTTATTTACAGAAGAATACACAAGACTACAGAGGAATACCTCACAGGACATCAAACATTACACTGTTAGGCTACATTAGGGATTTTTTGTTTATTTGTTTGTTGTTTAATTGATTAATAATTATTTCAATGTACATTTTAAAATAAACGATTACACAGACAATTCTTGTGGCAATAAAACATAATTTGTTAAATGAGAATCGGGGTGTTTTTTATTATTAAAATAATAATAATTATTATTATAATTATTATTATTATTGTCATTGTAAAGATGTGTATGAAAATGACTGCACTTTGGTACAGTCTATTATGAGTTGCAAAAAATGATAAATTAACAGAATTCAATAACTTTTTTGCTATAGAAACTTAGCAGTTAGAAAATGTAAAAACCAACTGTACTACAATGCACTCTATCCTTGCTAATAACGACAACCCTTCCATTTGCAATATTCAGTTTGATATTAATTCAGTTCATTTATTTATTTTTTTTTTTGAAAAAAATTAATAAATAAAATAAAAATGAAATCAAACTTGGAGTGATGGAGTGGGTTATAGTACAACTGGTTTTACATGTGAAATCCACAGAACGAAAAAGCTATTGATTTTTTTTTTATGTTATGCGCTAAAATGACTCCCTGCCATGGATTGCCCCCCAACATAACCTCTATCAAATATTATATTACAACGTAAATTAATAGGTTTATGAATTACAAATTGCACCAAACGAATTTGATTATAAAATAAGCTATATTAAAAAATAAATAAATAAAACATGTACAGTAGTATAGGGGAAAAATATATTAATTATATATATTTTTTTCATATACATGTATATTTTTATATATCTTATTTATAATAATGGGGCCAGGTGTAGCTCAGTGGTTAAGGTATTGGACTACGGTTCGGAAGATCCCAGGTTCAAACCCCACAACCACCAAGTTGCCACTGTTGGGCCTGTGAGCAAGGCCCTTAACCCTTAGCTGCTCAGATGTGTAATGAGATAAAAATGTAAGTCGCTCTGGATAAGAGCGTCTGCCAAATGCCTAAATGTAAATGTAAATAATTAAAAAAAATCGCTTCATGTAATTTCTCATCATAAACAATATTTGTTTAGTGTAAACATTTTTGTATTACATGACAAACCCCTGCAAAATAAATGTGCCACAAAATAAACATTATATGAGAATTTGTATTATGTGTCTTAATTTCCATGTATTAATATGTCACATGCTTAGGGTTAATTATAATAGTAATAATATATTTGATAATACTCATATAATACATTTCATAATAATAATATGAATTTTTGATTGTGATGTCCTAATATATTTGACAGATTTTGTGGGGGTGCAATCAGTGGCAGGGGGGCATTTTAGCGCATAACACCAACTTTACCGCGGTTCACCTCCAGTGCTCAAATATCCCCCTCTTGGTCGGCGACTGCGAGTGACGTCACTCCCCATACAATCCCGCCCCACAGTATAGACCCGCCCCTGACGCTGATTGACAGGTTTCTGTGTAACGTGTTGGAAATGCAGTTGTAAATGGATTAGCGATTGCGTTTGAGTTTTGGCGGCTTGACGCGCGGCGCAGAGAAAGTGAAAAAGCAAACGTGGTGATTGATTTTGCTGTTTAAATATGACAGGTTCATGACGTGTAAGACCTGGGAAATACAAATGGACTTTTCTTTTTCATTTGAAATGTGTCAGTCAGTGTGCGGCTCGCGAAGGCGAATCAGCAAACGGTAATGTAGAGTTAGCAACTGCTTTTCAATTATGGCGCAGTTTGTGCGGCCACATCTGGGAAACGCGCGATATCGCTCCATAGGACTCAAGACAATATTCCATTCATCCAGTATCCCTGTCAAACGTAAAGTATACTTACTGTAATGTCATTACTATCATGTGCACCTTCAGATCTGTTGTCAGAGGAATCCTGATCCAGGTTCTGCTGTGTAAGAATAGAGTTTTATAAAAACAGTTTTATATAAAGCATGTGTATGGTAAGCATGGATATATACAGTACTGTATAGTTGAGATAGATAGGGTGTCTGCGCCTATGTCTTAATTTAGTTTCTTCGCTTGGTGCGTAACTCGAAAAAGAAAAATTGGGAACGCTGATAGGCTAGACCCGAAACGTTTGTACACATCTATGGCCTATATTGTTTTGGTATTTATTTTCAATACAGTTTTCGGATATAATTTAGCTCTTGTGTGCGGTTCCTTTTTTCCTTGATCTTATATACTGTATATACATGTACATACATGTTTGATATGCATTATAATAAGGCTGTACTTGTACATCATATGAATATTTAATAAATCCTAGCAAAACTTCAAGGATCTCTCTTAAAATAGGGCCAAATGCCAACCGCCTGCAACGTGGATGGCAAAGATAAGATTCTTCCACCAAATGCCTCCAATGGAGAGCTTTCCAATTATCGCACTCAACATTTGGTCTGACCCAGGACTGCTTATTCGCTCAACTTTCTTAACAGAAGCATTACATTTCAATGAACTGGTTAACATGTGGCCATTTAGTGCAGCATACAGTCTAATGTCTACAAAATACACACAAAACGTCATGTTCATGACTCACCGCTTCCTGGTTTGACTGATGCATGTTGACGGCCTCAATCAGTTTCCTAGGATAAGAATAAAAAAAATAACCTTATTTTAAAGAATATCTATTGTCACAGGCTGTCCTGGGTGTAGAACACGTATGTGACACTATGAGTGTGTATAAACTTTACAAAGTAAATATTTATTTGGAAGCAGTGGTGTGTGGCCTTGGAACTAGAGGTTAATGTAAGTCCGCCCGCACAAAGTAGGGTCTAACTACTGCATGACTAACAAAGTAAAACTAAACAATGATAAGCACTGTACTTGCCTGCCAACTGCAAAATATGTGCTGGTTCAACCGGCCACCCATTAGGAGGCCTCTTTCCACCGATGCTGCGGCATCTCGACAAGAAACTCCTTTTTAGAGTTTTCAGGATCGAAGTCTACAATCCAGTTTACGGGGACTATACTGAGCGCATCTTTATCCTTCCCCTTTGACCAGCTCACTAACGCAAACTTCATTTTATCCTCTCACTGCTATTTATCACACTATTATTATTATTATTATTGAACAAAAACATAGAACAAGATATACATTTATAATAGCATCATAAAGTTGTGTAAACGTTGATCAAAAAACAAGGCACACATTAATTACACACAAAAGTGTATCAAAACAAAGAAATATACGTGGCGACATAGCTTACAGCAGGTTATGGTCGCTGAACCGCTGGATGTCCAGGTGGTGCTCCAAAAATAATGTGGGCTACATAGACAATTGGAAGACCTTTGAGGGCAAAGCTGGCCTGTTAGGGCGGGACGGTGTCCATCCCACTCGGGAAGGTGCTGCTCTCATTTCCTGTAGTATAGCTCATAGTCTCAGTAGAGGTCTAGTTAATCGGTGACAATCCAGAGCCCAGGCCAGGGAGCAGACAGACAGGCTAAACCAACCGTCTGCTAGCTGCATAGAGTCGTCACTCAGGGTTCACCTTATTGAGACTGTGTCTGTTCCCCGATCTAAGCAAAAATGTAGAAAGACCCAGAAAGTCTGTTTCAATAATCTAATTAACATAAAGTCCACAAACTCCGATCATACTGAATGCGCAGCCGGCACCTCTGATCTGAAGCTAGGATTGTTAAATATTAGATCTCTCACATCAAAAGCAGTTATTGTTAATGAAATTATCACAGATCAGGCGTTTGATATACTCTGTTTAACTGAAACATGGGTTAAACAGGATGAGTATGTAGCTCTAAATGAAGCTAGTCCTCCTGGATACAGCTACATACACCAGCCTCGGTTAACTGGTAGAGGAGGAGGCGTCGCAGTTATTCATAATGATAATCTGTCTATCGTACAAAAACACCGACACAAATTTAACTCATTTGAAACTCTCTATAGTAACATAAGTGTATTTAAGTATATTAAATCAGCTCAGTCGATTCCACTAATTATAATTTACAGACCTCCAGGGCCGTATTCTGAATTTCTTAGTGAATTTGCAGATTTCATCTCAGACCTGGTCATTTCTGTAGACAAAGTGTTAATTGCTGGAGATTTTAACATTCATTTTGAGAATCCAGAAGACCCTCTGAGAACAGCATTTATATCCATACTGGACTCCGTAGGCGTAAATCAGTGTGTAGTAGGACCCACTCATAAAGCAGGTCACACTTTAGATTTAGTAATATTCTTCGGATTAACTATAAGAAATGTGTTCACAATTCCACTGTCTGAAATTATCTCAGATCACTATCTTGTCTCCATTCAAGTGTCTCACAGTGATAATGTACGCACAGTACCGCGCTACCGTATTAAACGTACATTCACATCAACTACCACACAGAGTTTTATCAGTAATCTCCCAGAGTTACCAACTTCGATTAGGCCACCGTCTGACCCCACAGAACTTGATCAGGCGACTGAATATTTAGAGTCGACACTTCGTTGTACCTTAGATAATGTAGCTCCAGCTATAAGAAAAATTATTAGAGATAAGAAACTCGCTCCCTGGTATAACGATCACACGCGCACTTTAAAACAGACTGCTCGGAAATTAGAGCGTAAATGGCGTCAAACTAAATTGTTGGTATTTCAAATAGCATGGAAAGAGAGCATCCTGAACTATAGGAAAGCTCTTAGTGTAGCTAGATCAACGTATCTCTCCACTCTTATAGAAGAAAATAAAAATAATCCTAGATTTTTATTTAATACCGTAGCCAAATTAACCAGAAATAAGACCACTACAGAAATCTCCACAACAACATCATGCAATAGTGAGGACTTCATGAACTTTTTTAATAATAAAATTGTAAATATCAGGCATAAAATTGAGGCTTTGAAACCAAACAATGTAATTGATACTGATGTTAACCTAGCCATGTCAGATTCAAACCTAGAATACTTTACTCCTCTTGAAGAGAATGAACTAATTTCATCCTATAAGATGTTGAGAATAATTAATTCCTCACTCAGCATTGGTTATGTTCCAAAATCTTTTAAATTAGCAGTTATTAAACCAATAATTAAGAAACCTGACCTCGACCCCTGTCAGCTGTCCAATTACAGGCCAATATCAAACCTCCCCTTTATCTCTAAGATTCTGGAAAAGATAGTAGCGGAGCAGCTATGCTCATATCTACATAGAAATGGCATACATGAACTGTATCAGTCAGGATTTAGGCCTCATCACAGCACAGAAACAGCACTCGTTAAAGTAGTAAATGACCTCTGATCAGGGTTGTGTAACTATGCTTGTATTACTCGACCTCAGTGCAGCTTTTGACACTATTGATCATGCTATTCTTCTTCACAGATTAGAAAATTTAGTAGGAATTAAGGGTACAACCCTCTCCTGGCTCAGATCCTATTTGACCGATCGTTATCAGTATGTAGACTTAAATGGTGATTATTCTGCATGTTCTCTAGTGGAGTTTGGCATTCCGCAGGGTTCAGTTTTAGGCCCACTGCTTTTTTCCCTTTACATGCTTCCTCTGGGCAACATAATCCGTAAGCATGGTATTAGTTTTCATTGTTATGCTGACGACACACAGTTATATGTCTCAACAAAACCTGATGAGAAAAACCATCTTACTAAAGTTGAGCAATGTGTTCAGGACATAAGAAATTGGATGCTAATTAACTTCCTTCTGCTTAATCCGGATAAGACAGAAGTTCTAGTCATAGGACCGCATACAGCTAGAAGTAAAATCTTAGATCACACCGTAACTTTAGATGGCCTTTCTGTTCCGTCAAGTGCAACAGTAAAAGACCTCGGCGTGATTATAGATTCCAGCCTTTCATTTGAAGCTCATGTAGATAATATCACCAGGATAGCATTCTTTCACCTCAGAAATATCGCCAAAATAAGAAATATATTGTCGCTAAATGATGCAGAAAAACTAGTTCATGCTTTTATCACTTCTAGGTTAGACTATTGTAATGCCTTACTGTCTGGTTGTTCAGTTAGGTGCATAAACAAGCTTCAGCTAGTCCAAAATGCAGCAGCGAGAGTCCTCACTAGAACCAGAAGATATGAGCACATCACCCCTATCCTATCTTCACTGCATTGGCTCCCTGTGAAATTTCGCATTGATTTTAAAATACTACTCTTGACATATAAGGCATTAAATGGTCTCGCGCCGCAGTATCTGAGCGAACTGCTAGTGTCTTACGATCCGCCACGCCTACTTCGGTCAAAGGATGCAGGCTGCTTATCAGTACCGCGTATTATGAAAACTACAGTTGGGGGCAGAGCTTTTTCTTACAAAGCCCCAAAATTATGGAATAGTCTTCCAAATAGTGTTCGGGTCTCAGACACAGTCTCAGTGTTTAAGTCTAGGCTAAAAACCTATTTATTTAGCCAAGCATTTTTATAAATAGATTTGCCATAAGGTAAAGGAGCAGATCTGGGGGACTCATGGACGTAGAGTATTATGGTGAACTGGTATGTTTAGATGCTGTCTTCCTCAGTCTCATTTGATCACTCAGGTTTGTTGACGGTGAGGTGATTGTTTGCTTTACATCTCAGGGAGCCCTCATGTTTGTGTTTCCTTCTGGCTCTCCCTTTTAGTTATGCTGTCATAGTTAGTCCTGCCGGAGTCCCTGCTTGCACTCTACAGTAAATATACATTCACATTAGACATTGTGACTGTGACCATACCTAATTGCAATCTCTCCTCCTCTTCTCTTCCTCCCCCTCTTTCTCTTTCCCCCTGTCTCCCCCTTTCACTCTTTCTCTCTCTCTCTGTCGAGCTACACATGTGGTTCCTGAGCTGCCAGTGATCCAGACTCCCTCTGCCCTCCGGACCTGTCTGATCCATCCTGGTGCCCGGTTTCTGGTTGGAGGTCTCATCGCATGGATGCCCCGTGTGTCTCTTTAGGATGCGTCTGGTGTCTGGGGATGATTCTCTCTACTTAGAAGACGGTTCTGGCCTCGACTGGTGTTGTCAGCTGTTTCTCTGAGAACTTGACAATTCGATAGTTCAGGACTGGAACTTTCTACAAGTCTATCTGAGTCTCGAATAACTACTGGACTCCATTTTACATCAACTATTATAACATCAATTAACATCAACTATTATAGCTGAACCTAACACTTAACACTGTATAAATGCAGATCATTTCCTGCTATCTGTTTCCCCCAGATGAGGATGGGTTCCCTGTCGAGTCTGGTTCCTCTCAAGGTTTCTTCCTATTACCGTCTCAGGGAGTTTTTCCTTGCCACTGTCGCCCTCGGGCTTGCTCACCAGGGAATATCTGAACATTTTGATTCATACACATTCCATACAAACTTAAATAATTCTTTTGATTGTGTAAAGCTGTTTTGAGACAATGTCAATTGTTAAAAGCGCTATACAAATAAAACTGAATTGAATTGAAATATAGAACAAAGAAATTAATAAATCAAAATCAAATAAAATAAATGAGAATACAAATGAAAAAGGGTCTCTTCTTCTAATAAACCAAATTCTCTTATTATTCCAACACGTTTCTTGGCCTTTTTACCTTTCCAAATAAAATCCTTTTTAAAAACTGAAAAATAAGGTTTAGTTTTTATACACTTGCATTTATGAATGAAAGATTTGCCTAAAATCAGCATTATATTAATGAGAATGTTATTATTCTTATCATCCAGTAGTATTCCAAATATAATATGTTTTCTATCAAAAGCGGACAGTGATTGTATCCTTGGCTCCAACCAATAAGACATATTTTCCCAAAAGATAGCAGAATACTCACAAGAAAAGAAAAGGTGATCAGTCGTCTCAATGTCAACTTTACAGAAAGTATAAAAGCATTTTGTTCAGAATTAAACCGGTGTGTTAAAAACTCAGATGATGGATAAATACCATGAAATATTTTGAACTGCGTCACGTATGTAGTGGTACGGGCTGTTGGTGTAGCCGTGGACATACAAAGGCGGCATAAACGCAGAGGTTTGTTTTTGAAATCAAGAGTCTTTTATTAAACAAACAAAATACTTGAAAACGAAAACAAACAAGACACTGGCTCTGGATACATACTTTACAGGGGTATCCAGAACAGCACACACTGATGTTCAAGGAACTCAACACGCTCTGGTACTTGGGAAATGATTCTTTACATAACTCGAGCTCAAGGTAATAACCCTGGCTCTTTTTGTTTTTGTTTTTTTAATACCTGGGACATGGACATAGCTCTGCGTGAGGACGCAGGCTCTCGAACAAACAGGCTCTTATACCTGAAACATAGGACATTAACATATGGCTCTGTGCTACCACACCGGCTCTCGAACAGGCAGGCTCTCATACGGTACATGTAACATGATTTCAGTATTGACAGACAAACGCCAATCGGTTACTTAAACATAGAGCTGACGTCCCTTATGATGGAATCGTACCCCCTCTACTGCTACGTGTTCCATACACACTCACGCTTCCTCGAGGCTAGACGCTCGCTCGCCCACCTACTCACTTATGAACTTCTCATACGCACACGCTAACATCTACCGGTGCACTTCACCTGCACGCACTCTAAGCCCCTCAATACACTCAGCCTTGCTTAATCACCACATACACCTACCTACACACTTAAGCTCATCCTACACACGCACACACACTCCTATCTGCCCATCATAACCTTACATACACACCTAAGCTGCTCCTACACATACACACACCTCTGAGCACATCATCCATACACACGTACAGTAGAAGTAGGTACAGAGATTACACGTTGGTTAACTAGAGGTAAGTGTACACTTGGTACATATGAAGTGAACCAACAAGAAATGACCAGAAACAAAACAACAATAACCACATACTTCATACTCACATAAAAACCATGCAAAACCAAGATACACATAATCACTTTCAACTTAGAAATTAAATCTACAGAGCCAGTACAAACAAACGGTATTCAAATAAAACAAAACAAAAGTCCACTAGACAATACTAACCCTCGACCCAGTTCCTTCTTCTTCTTCTTCTTTGGAGTTTAACGGCGGCTTGCATCCGTAAGTGTTGCACTACCGCCACCTTCTGGTTGATTCTCCTTTAGTTGTTTCTTCACTCTATTTCCAGATTATTTTCTCCACTTCTTATATTCTATCCATTAAACCCGTAGTAGCTAAGAAGTTACAAATGTTTTTCTTTCCTCGCCCACTCATCCCACTTTTCAGTATATCTTTTATCTCTGTCCCAACCAGTCCACCTTTTCTTAATTCTTCCATCATTTTTCTCCTTTCTTCTTCATATCTTCTGCAATTTATAAGTACATGTTCTATGGTTTCATGTGTCTGACAAACCTCACAAAATCCGGTGGGATGCTTCCCTATAATGTATAATGTACTATTCAGGTTACTGTGTCCAATTCTTAATCTTGTCATTGCTGTTTCTTCTCTTCTTGTCCCTCCCCAGTTCCTCTCAATTCCAACTTTATTTTGAATGCCATATAAATGTCTCCCTTTAATTTCCCTATCCCACTGCTGTTGCCATTCTCTCACAGCTTCTTTCCACACTATACTTTTCCCCTCAGCCTTTGACATTTTTATATTTACTTCAATTTTATCTTTTTTTGTTGCATGTTTGGCTAATTTATCCACCCTCTCGTTTCCTAAAATACCCATGTGGGCTGGAGTCCATATGAGTTGAATCTCTTTACCTTTTTCTTTTATTCCCATGTATATTGTCAATATTGTATACACCAAGTCCTGATGGCTATTGGACATCCCTGATCTGAGGCTGTACAGTGTAGACAATGAGTCACTTCCAATTAAGTATTTACTTATTTTTTCCTCCTTTACAATCCATTCTAAAGCCATCTTGATGGCCTACAGTTCGACTGTATACACACTCAGTTCGTTCGATGTTCTTTTGCTTTCTTCATTTCCCTGGTTTCCTATAAAAACTGCAGATCCAGTCCTTCCAGTTTCAGGTTCTTTTGATCCATCTGTGTAAATCTGAATATGGTCTCTATACTTGTGTTCCACATATCTATAAAATTCGTCTACTAGGTCTACATTACGACTTATTGATTTGATGCAATTTAAAATCAACTTCCATGGTTTCCATTTTCCACACTGGATAGTCAGGCCATATCACCGTTGGACAGAACTCTTTTTCACTCACCCCCAAATCTCTAGCTGACTTATCTCCTACCCACCCGAAACTATTCTTTTGTTCTCTTTCCTTTTCCCAACAAGTTTGTAGCACTTTCTTTGTGGGGTGACTGTCTCTATGTCCCTTCAAATTAATCCAATAGTTTACCAGCAATTGCTTACGTCGAATGTTTAAAGGCATTTCTCCTGCTTCCACCTGAAGCGCACACACTGGTGATGTTTTTACTGCACCTAAGCATAACCTCAAAGCTCTAGTCTGTATTTTATCAAGCCTTGTAAGTACAGATTTGGCTGCTGATCCATATACCACACTCCCATAATCAATTCTTGATCTTATTAGACTTACATATATATATTTCAGTGATTGATAGTCTGCACCCCATTCCAGTCCTGTTAAACACCTCATTGTGTTTAGTACTTTTTTGCATTTATCCTCCACCTTCCTTATATGTTCTGCCCAGGTTAACCATGAGTCAAAATGCACTCCCAGAAAGCAAAATTTATTAACCTTCTCCAACCTATTTCCGTATAATTTTAAATTAATCCCCTCATGAATTTTCTTCCTAGTAAAAAACATTACTTTAGTTTTTTCAACAGAGAATTTAAAGCCCCAATTTATTCCCCACCTCTCAACCTGCTGTATACCTTCTTGCATTTTCTTAACTATATACTCCACATTTCTTCCTCTTTTCCATATTGCTCCATCATCTGCAAACAAGGATCTCCCCATGTTCACTTGTATATTTCCATATATGTCATTTATCATAATTGAGAATAACGTGGGACTTATTACACTCCCCTGGGGGGTACCATTCTCTGCCATACGTTTGCTAGACATTTCTTTTCCTATCCTAACCTGAATTGTTCTGCCTTTCAGAAAATCCCTAATCCATTTAAAAATGTTTCCTCTAATTCCCATTTTATGTACCTTAATCATCAACCCCTCTCTCCATAGCATGTCATATGCTTTTTCTACATCAAAAAATACAGCTACAACTGTCTCTTTATTTATTTGTGCTTTCCTTATCTCATCTTCCAAGCATACCACTGCATCCATAGTACCCCTCCCTCTCCTAAATCCACTTTGATATTCAGTCATCATACCTTGTTTTTCCATAATATACATTAATCTCTCATTTATCATTCTTTCCATTAGTTTACAGATATGTGAGGTCAGGGCAATGGGTCTATAGTTTGATGGCTTACTAGATTCTTTCCCAGGTTTTCTTATTGGTATAATAATGGCTTCTTTCCAACTTTTTGGCAATTTTCCTTCTTCCCACACTTTATTGTATAATATCAATAACTTCTTCCCTTCTTCACTCAGATGCTTTATCATTATGTAACAAACATCATCTTTCCCTGGTGCAGTCTTCCCAGTTTTTGCCAGTGCTTTGTTTAGTTCATCCATTCTAAATGGTAAATTGTGTTCACCTTCATCACTTTCCATTACTTTCAGTGCCTCCAGATTATCAGTACTAGTTTTCTCTCTTCCCCTCTTCCCTTCTTCAGATAGATTATTTGAGCTGTGAACTTGGGCAAATGTATTTACCAACATTTCAGCCTTTTCTTTATTTGTAACTGCGACCTCATTCCCATTGTTCAACACCGGGTAGCTCCAATCTCTCCAATCTCTCCTTTCTCCACCCATCTTTTTAATCATTGTCCACACTTCTCCTATTTGGGTAGAGTCCCCAATTGAACTGCAGTAATTCCTCCAACATACTCTTTTTGCTTGTCTTACCGTTTTCCTTACTATTGCTTGTGCACATTTATACTGTATCATATGCATGAAATTATGTGATCTTTTCATTACTTTAAACGCTTTATTTCTGTTTTGAACTGCTTTCTTACATTCATCATTCCACCATGGTACTTCCTTTCTTTTTATTTTACCTTGACTTTTTGGGATAGCTTCTAGTGCTGCTGTTATTATGCTATGTCTTACTTTATTTTCAAGCATTTCTATATTGTTATCTTGTTCAATCTGATTTAAATATTTGTCACTTTCTTTCTGAAATTTATCCCAGTCAGCTTTTTCAAATACCCATCTTCCTCCTCTTCCTTCAAAAACTTGTGGTATATTTATCTTGATTTTACACAAAATTGGATAGTGATCACTTCCTACTGTTCCTTCCTTATACACCTTCCTTATACACATTGCTGCCACACTGTTAGACACCAATGTAAGATCTAGAGCAGACTCCCTTCCAGTACTAACCTCTATTCTTGTTTTAGTTCCATCGTTTAAACATACTAAATTTTTTTCCTCTAATAACTCTTCTATTACTTGCCCATTTATATCCACTTTTTCACTTCCCCACAATGTATTATGTGCATTGAAGTCCCCACACCATATAACATTATTACTACCTTGTCCCTTTATTTCCTCAAGCTGATTCATTTGTAGTCTTCTACATGGATTATAAAAGTTTATGATTACACATTTCTTCCCCATACCCCATACTTCTACTGCTACATACTCGCATTCACTCCCTATACCTACCACCCTGTGCGGCACTCCTTCTTTCACAAAAGTAACACACCCCCCTCCACTACCATTTACCCTATCCTGTCTAATTGATACATACCCATATATGACAAAATCTAAATTTGGCTTTAGCCAGGATTCCTGAATACATATAATGTCTGGTTTTTCTTTGCATTTAGCAATAAACTGTTTGAACTCTTGCCCGTTTGATATCAGGCTCCTTGCATTCCATTGTAGGAGCAACATTAATGCAATAATTAACCCACACATGTTACCTCTTGACTAGCCTGTACACTTAACTCATCCCTCACCTCTTCCCATTTCAAACCTGCCATATCTAGGTGATGTAGTGCTGCTTTTACTATAATCTGAATTCTTTCCGTTTTAGATCTGGTTTCAGCTGTAGCATTTATTACTCCTGCTATAAATGTCACCATTTTCTTCTTCTCTTCCCACTGATCTTTACGTTCTTGTGGGACTTCTCTCATCTCTCTCTCCATAGTTTCCCTTTTGCGACCTTTATTTTCTTTTTCTGATCTTTCAATAGCCTCAGAGTAAGAAACGTTTTCCTTTACTTTTATTTGCTGTATTTTCACTTGCCTTTTCATCATTTCGCATCCCCAAAATGCAACACTGTGATTACCTCCACAGTTACAACACTTCGGTTCCACTTCCTCTCCACATTTTCCATATTCGTGGTCTCCACTGCACCTGGCACATCTTCTTTTTCCTTTGCAGACCTTAGCTATATGTCCAAATTCTTGGCACTTATAGCATCTCATTGGCTTAGGTGTAAATTCCCTCACTCTATATCTCATAAATCCATAGTATACCTCTTTCGGCACTTCCTTTGATTCAAACTCAATCAAGACAGATTCGGTTTCTACTTTTCCTACGCCCCCTGTCAGTCTTACTGCGCTTTTAACTGACTTGTTTTGTGCCTTCATATCTTCAATTAGCCCTTTTATATTTACAGTAAGAGGAATTCCGTATATCACTCCCTTACTTCCACCCATTCTTCTTTCTCCTACTCTTACTACTTTGACTATTTAAAATTTTCCCATACAACTCATCTTCATTGCCTTTTCCATCTGCTCCACACTATTACAACCTATAAGTAAATTTCCATCTCCCAAGATTCTTGCATATTTCACTTCTCCTATTTGTCCTCTTATTATTTTTGTTAATTTAAGTGGGTCCATCCTCTTAACTCCTCCCTCTCCTTCAAATCGTACTACTATATTAACCATTCTTTCTTTATGACACTCTCCTTCATCATCTCTGCCTTCACTTTCCGTTCCAGTTGTGCTAGCCTCACCTTTTTTCTTTCTCTTACGACTAGTACTTTTCCTTACTGCTTTTCCTCTCCTTACTTCTTCCCAATCACTTTCTCCCCTCTCATCAATACCATTTCCCTCTTGCTCACTATATTCCATACCATCCGTACTCTTCCCCGCCATTTTGATAAAGCTGAATGATGTGGCCGATGCAGAAGTTGCGGGGAGACACCGCTACCGGACCTATACAGGCCGTCGGCCGATGCCTCCTACACCACTTCCCACTCGACTCACCACAAACTTTCAAATTTCTCCTCCCCGGATGTTCCACAGAAGTTTCAGAGCAACCAGCTGTTCTCCGACGAACAAAGTCCACAATTTCTTAACCTATTACAATCTCAAACACACTCCGTCTTGCACACCGCCACCTCCTCCAGCCGTTTCCAAAGCAGGCTCGACCCAGTTCCCCAGAGCTAACAGCTTTTTATAATGGTCCTAATGAGCCACGCCTCGGCACAGGTGGAACTTCCACATCACCTGACCGAGGTGCCTTCTGGGAAACTGGGTCTTCTAACACAGAACTACAAAAAAAACTAAACTCAGCCACAGTGCCCTCTAGGGGCAGAACCTTACAAAATGGGTTTCTTTTGCTTTAGGAGCCACTGGAAAGGCAATGTATTGTGTTCGTAGTATTTTAATGGTTGGTTTATCATGATTTTGTAAAATATTGTTATAATATAATGATGTTGGATGTATTATAAAATTTAAACAAGAGCGGATGATTTTGTTGGGAAGCTTTGCTTTAAGGTTATTACCATTAAAAAGAAGTGATGGAAGATCACATGAACCATCTGAGATGTCGGTAAAGCTGTTTTGTAAAAGGTTTATAAAACTTTTTGGAACAGCTTTTAATACACGCTCAAATTGTTTACGTTCACAGTGCAAGTTGTATTTGGAGCAGAAACCACTGAATGATAACCAGCTCCCGTCCTCATTCATCAAGTGATGAACTGACCAAACACCTTTTTCAAGCCAATCAAGAATGCACAAAGATTTATATCTACAGTGGTGTGAAAAACTATTTGCCCCCTTCCTGATTTCTTATTCTTTTGCATGTTTGTCACACTTAAATGTTTCTGCTCATCAAAAACCGTTAACTATTAGTCAAAGATAACATAATTGAACACAAAATGCAGTTTTTAAATGAAGGTTTACGTTATTAAGGGAGAAAAAAACCTCCAAATCTACATGGCCCTGTGTGAAAAAGTTATTGCCCCCCCTTGTTAAAAAATAACTTAACTGTGGTTTATCACACTTGAGTTCAATTTCTGTAGTCACCCCCAGGCCTGATTACTGCCACACCTGTTTCAATCAAGAAATCACTTAAATAGGAGCTACCTGATACAGAGAAGTAGACCGAAAGCACCTCAAAAGCTAGACATCATGCAGAGATCCAAAGAAATTCAGGAACAAATGAGAACAAAAGTAATTGAGATCTATCAGTCTGGTAAAGGTTATAAAGCCATTTCTAAAGCTTTGGGACTCCAGCGAACCACAGTGAGAGCCATTATCCACAAATGGCAAAAACATGGAACAGTGGTGAACCTTCCCAGGAGTGGCCGGCCGACCAAAATTACCCCAAGAGCACAGAGACAACTCATCCGAGAGGCCACAAAAGACCCCAGGACAACATCTAAAGAACTGCAGGCCTCACTTGCCTCAATTAAGGTCAGTGTTCACGACTCCACCATAAGAAAGAGACTGGGCAAAAACGGCCTGCATGGCAGATTTCCAAGGTGCAAACCACTTTTAAGCAAAAAGAACATTAAGGCTCGTCTCAATTTTGCTAAAAAACATCTGAATAATTGCCAAGACTTTTGGGAAAATACCTTGTGGACCGACGAGACAAAAGTTGAACTTTTTGGAAGGTGCGTGTCCCGTTACATCTGGCGTAAAAGTAACACAGCATTTCAGAAAAAGAACATCATACCAACAGTAAAATATGGTGGTGGTAGTGTGATGGTCTGGGGTTGTTTTGCTGCTTCAGGACCTGGAAGGCTTGCTGTGATAGATGGAACCATGAATTCTACTGTCTACCAAAAAATCCTGAAGGAGAATGTCCGGCCATCTGTTCGTCAACTCAAGCTGAAGTGATCTTGGGTGCTGCAGCAGGACAATGACCCAAAACACACCAGCAAATCCACCTCTGAATGGCTGAAGAAAAACAAAATGAAGACTTTGGAGTGGCCTAGTCAAAGTCCTGACCTGAATCCTATTGAGATGTTGTGGCATGACCTTAAAAAGGCGGTTCATGCTAGAAAACCCTCAAATAAAGCTGAATTACAACAATTCTGAAAAGATGAGTGGGCCAAAATTCCTCCAGAGCGCTGTAAAAGACTCGTTGCAAGTTATCGCAAACGCTTGATTGCAGTTATTGCTGCTAAGGGTGGCCCAACCAGTTATTAGGTTCAGGGGGCAATTACTTTTTCACACAGGGCCATGTAGGTTTGGATTTTTTTTCCTCCCTAAATAATAAAACCCCTCATTTAAAAACTGCATTTTGTGTTTACTTGTGTTCTCTTTGACTAATAGTTAAATGTGTTTGATTATCAGAAACATTTTGTGTGACAAACATGCAAAAGAATAAGAAATCAGGAGGGGGGCAAATAGTTTTTCACACCACTGTAGACAGAATAAATCTATTGTTCCATATTGAGGTTTGGTGTGGGGTGACGTTATGATTGTATAATAATATCCAATATAGCAAAACCTGTTGGTGAAATGAAGATAATTTAACTGGTAGTCTAGAAACAGTGAAATCACATCTTAATAGAAAATCAATTCCACCCAGTTTTTTAAATAAACCTCTAGGAACGGAAAACCAAAATCTATTTTCATTCGTTACAAAATATTTTAGCCATTTAATTTTTAACATACCATTTATATACAGGTAAAGTCGAAGGATTGTAATCCCCCATTTTCATAATCTTTGTTGTGCTTTCCTGATGTAATGCACACGGTTTTTTTCCATATGAAGTTACAATTAATTTGGTTAATATTCTTAATGGCTTTATTAGAAATAGAAAGGCAAGATGCAGGATAGATGCATCTACACAGACTTTCCATTTTAGTTAAATAAACTCTCCCAAGAATAGATAAATCTCTCTGCATCCATACCTCAAGTCTATTCCTGCACTCATTCCATCTGTCCCAGACATTTAGCTTCTCCATCTTCAACTCATCTTTAGAAATGTGTATGCCTAAATATTTAACATTTGATTTAATTGGAATGTTATATGCAGTTGTAAGATGACATTCGTGTATGGTAATAATTTCACATTTTTCAATATTAAGTTTTAAGCCCGAAAATTTGGAAAAGTAATCAACTATCTCAATTGCTTTAGGGATCTGATCAATGTTTTTTAAAAATAGTGTTGTATCGTCAGCTAGCTGACTAATTACAATTTCCTGACCAAACACATTCTTTTCCTCAATTTTTGATAAGGAGGGCCAACATCTCGGTGGCCAAAATAAATAGTGAAGGTGAGACGGGGCAGCCTTGTTTAACTCCTCTTTTGATATCAAATCTGGGTGAAGTACCCGTTGGTAGGGCAACTGAGCTATTAGTGTTTGTGTAGAATAGTTTAATAACTTTACAAAAATATGGGTTTGGCAAGAATTTTTGTAGACATTTAAAAAATAAAGGAGTGTTCCAACATATCAAAGGCTTTATAAAAATCTAAAAAATAAAATAACCCCATCATCTTCAATTTCTTGGTTATATTCTAACAAGTCCAAAACCAGCCGTATATTATTTTGTATAGCTCGACCTCTGATAAACCCAGTTTGGGTCTCCCCAATGATTTTGGATAAGTGTGATTTTAGGCGATTATTATATATATGAGTTAACAATTTATAGTCTTTGTTTAATAATGTTATAGGTCGTAAATTGTCCAACAATCTAACATCCTTTCCTGGTCTGGGAATAAGTGTGATTAACCCTTGTCTCATCGAGTTAAGCAAAGATGAATTTCTAATAATTTCCTGAAAGGCTGCAAAAAGAAATTCCCTTAACAAATCCCAAAAATGTCGATAAAAGTTAGACGTAATACCATCCGGGCCAGGGGATTTATCTAATGATAAACACATAACTGTCATGTCTGCTTGGGGTTGAAAGGACGCATGGTTGAATGCAGGTTCTTTCAGGTGAAATTGCACACACAGTTTATTTGGTTCTCGTATTCAGTATTGTCTTCAAAAGGGTCAAAACAAAGAAAACAAACAAACACAAACGAAGCTCGACCTCAGGGCTTGCTTCTCATCGCTCCTCTCCCGTCATCTGGCACGTATTCGCACACATACACACAAGCAAGTGATTCTCAAACGAAATAACTACAGTCTCTATTTTGCATGAAGAACGCGTCCCGCGTTCTTAGTTCAGCTTAAACAGCAGGCGCCGGTTTTGCCGGCCTTACCCCGACCGAGGTGGCTAGATCAGCTCTGGAGAGGAGAACAAGGAGACAGGGTTGAGGAGCAGTCGTGCAGCAAACATAAGTGGTGACAAACAGTGAACGGACAATAGCTCTACGGGTTCGACTGGCTTTTATAGTGACACACAGGGAGTGACACAGGTGCACATTATTAGTGATGGGGAGACATACCTACGTAGACACACTAGGGGGAGACAAGGTTGCGGCTCAGTAATCCGGTGACCCAGACCTTGTAGCGCGGCCACATAAAGGGGCGGTTAAACTGCAGGGGAAAAGGGAAGGAGCTAATGTTGCTCACCTGCACACACAAACTGACCCCTTTCGGTTATTTTCGTCCCCATGGCAACGGTGCCTTGGTTCCGGGGTTAAGCTCTCGCGCGCATGCGCAGCTGTGCCGCGAGGGAACCCTGATGACCTATCAGGTCACGTGTGCCGGTATAAAGCCGGAACCGGCACAACAGTCAACACGGGGAGATGAAGCAAGCAGCGCTGTATATGGAGAGAGAGAGCGAGCTAGTTGGACATTGCCATTGGATTATTCTTTTCCTGGACGTCAACTATACCCCTCTGATTCCGTTTCTCGAGCTCCCGGACTTACCATCTTTCACCGGTGAGCTCGAGCCGTCTCCCCATTTCACCACCCCATTCATTTTCAATAATACGGACTTGGACATTCATACATACGCACTCACACACTCGCACACACTACTGACATTGTATATATTTGTTTATATGTTGTATATATTGTTTTTTTGTTGCACTTCATTTGTTTGTCTTTTGTACATAATACACTTTGGTTTGGTTTTGGGAAATTGTTGTTGTGTCCGTCTTTCCTTGCTCCGCGAAGGTTGCGCAATACCGGAAGTGAGTGTAATCCACCCGTTTATAGATCTTAGACCCCGATATAGTGTAATTAGCTCTAATAATAAATCTGAGCGTTACATATTGGTGGCCCGTACGGGGAGTCTAATTATTAGGGTAATTTTCCGGTGTTGTGTGAATTCGTGGAGCAAAATAGACGCTACCATGGCTAATGCTAAAGCTAACCTGCTTGCTAATGCTATTAGGACCGGGAGGGCCAACTATGTTGCCGGTAGTAAAACACTGGATGAGGAATGTGTATTTGTGACAAGGCGTAATCCTAAATCATTGCTTAGTCCGTTGTATGTATCAGATAGACATGATAACATTGAGGAGTTTATGTCTAATATGTCTGATAGTTTAAAAACAATGCATTCTGAACTTAAGCAATGTAAAGGGGATGTAGTGGCTATGACTGAAAAAGTGGGTGTGTTGGAGAGGAATTTCAGAGATTCCATGGACAGCAGCTTAAACCGTGAACTCAGTTTTCGACAGGCAGTAGACTCCAAGTTAGATGAGCTGGAGCGCTATTGCCAGGAGTCGCTAGGGAAACTGGAGAAAGCAGTAGCGGACTGTTTCCTGCGCCGTGATATCGTCTGGGAGAAACAGATGAAGAAGCTGCGCCTCTTTAACACGCCCACCACCCTCAGATCTGTAGCACACTCCGCGGCGTCTTCTCCAGCTCTACATTCAGCTGATCATCCAACCGTTGCAACACCTGAGAAGGACAACCAGGAGAATGAGAAGAAAGGAGCACCACTGCCCACTTCTACTCTGGCCCAAGCTGGACCGTCCAACGACCAGCCCCTCTATGCTCCCTCTCAGCTCTACTACGCCGTGCCAACCAAAGCCGAACCTCCTCAACCTACCTCGGAGCGGTCAGCCGCCCCTCCCAGAGACCTCGCAGAGGTGGAACCGCCACAGCGGGAAGGTCTCCAGGTGGCGCTAATAGCCACGGTGGTCGATGTCGGAGCGACCCAGAACCAGGGTGTCTCTTTCGAACACCACCAGGGGGCGTTACACCGTAGAGTTCCGAGGAAGAAGGGAGGAGCACTCCAGCTGGTAGTCCCACCTACAAACGTCCAGACGTACCTACAAGACTTTCACCAAAAGCCGTCGGGTGGCCACCGGGGGGGGCTAAAAACCCTACTAAGCCTCCTAGACGTCGCCTGGTGGCCCACCATCCGCAAGGACGTCTGGCGGTACGTGGGTGCGTGCGAGGTCTGCCAGAACAACCAGAGTGAGGCTAAGCGAACCAGGGGCCGCTGGAGCAGCCTACCACCCAACAACACTCCACAGACCCAGCCACTGATACATAATCGACCGACACCAAGATCACAGCGGAGGAAGAGCCAACACCATCAACAGGTCAGCATGCCAAAGAAGCCAGCTACCACAGTTCCCGGCAGCTCGAGGTGCCAGAGCCACCGGGCGGGCTGGTTTGGCGATGGACTCCATCTCTTTCCTCTGCCCATCAAAGACTTGTCAGGTGAGCTAGTGCCCAGTGGGAGGGTCCTGCGAAAAGACTCTAAAAAGAACCAATGGACTGACACTAGATCTGGGGGCAACCCACAAAGCCGAGAAAGTGGAACTAAAAAAGCGCTAGTGCGGTCCTCTCCTCACACGCCGGAGGCTGGGGGGGGGGGGGTCTATGTAGCGCGGCCACATAAAGGGGCGGTTAAACTGCAGGGGAAAAGGGAAGGAGCTAATGTTGCTCACCTGCACACACAAACTGACCCCTTTCGGTTATTTTCGTCCCCATGGCAACGGTGCCTTGGTTCCGGGGTTAAGCTCTCGCGCGCATGCGCAGCTGTGCCGCGAGGGAACCCTGATGACCTATCAGGTCACGTGTGCCGGTATAAAGCCGGAACCGGCACAACAGTCAACACGGGGAGATGAAGCAAGCAGCGCTGTATATGGAGAAAGAGAGAGAGCTAGTTAACTGCCAGTGGATTATTCTGTTCTTGGACGTCAACTATACCCCTCTGATTCCGTTTCTCGAGCTCCCGGACTTACCATCTTTCACCGGTGAGCTCGAGCCGTCTCCCCATTTCACCATCCCATTCATTTATAATAACACGGACTTGGACATTCATACATACGCACTCACACACTCGCACACACTACTGACATTGTATATATTTGTTTATATGTTGTATATATTGTTTTTTTGTTGCACTTCATTTGTTTGTCTTTTGTACATAATACACTTTGGTTTGGTTTTGGGAAATTGTTGTTGTGTCCGTCTTTCCTTGCTCCGCGAAGGTTGCGCAATACCGGAAGTAAGTGCGATCAACCCGTTTATAGATCTTAGACCCCGATTTAGTGTAATTAGCTCTAATAATAAATCTGAGCGTTACAACCTCACCTCCCTGGATCGTGGTGGTGCAGCTGTTGCAGGTGTTATAATAACAGCAGAATCAAGCTCTTCAATTGTTATTTCTGCATCACATGTCAGGTTGAACTGTTCATCTATTTGTGGGATAGAGTAGCTAAGTTTTTCAAAAAGAGGATCAGGATCGAATATTAACGAGGAAGAAGAGTATAAATCTTGATAGAAGCTAGCTATTTTTTTAGCTATTAATTGTGTATCTGAACACTCTGCTCCATCAATAATTAAGGTTTTAATAGAATTCCTTTCTTGACCTATTTTTTCTAACCTACAAAAATAAGCTGTATTTTTTCCCCTTCTTCCATCCATTTAGCTCTTGATCTAATTTATGCCCCTTTGGCTTTTCTCATATAGACTTCATCCAATTGTGATTGCAAAAATAACAACCGTGATTTATCACCTTCTGTTAAATTTAGTTTGTTTGCATATTCAGTTATTTCTTTAATAATTGAGGCCTGTTCTGTGATATGATTTTTGTTCACTATAGGATCTATAGGAAATAGATTTCTGACGAAGTTTATATTTAAAAAATTCCCATTTACTTGTCCATGAGACCAAATTATCATCACTAATAATCCCTGAAATTATATCTTTGACCAAATTCGCATACTCATCTTTCACAAAAAGGTTAGAATTAAGTTTCCAATAAGCTTTATTACGAACATGTTTGTTTTTATGGTTTATTGTTAATTCAATTGAACAATGGTCTGTAAGAGGAGCTGCCGATAAACTGGATATTGTTTGATTGTATAGAAAATGATAAGAAATTAACCAGAAAAGAAGTCGGGACTTGCTAGAGGCGTCAGGTTTAAACCAAGAAAAGTGTCTTTGATAAGGGTTTGCTTCACGCCAGGGATCTATTAAACCCTGTTTATTACAAAAGTAATAATAATAATAAAGAACCTATCCCAACGGGGATGAAATTTCGTCAGTTATCAAAATCTGACTCAGAAACCACACAACAAACAAATAATAATAATAATAATAATAATAATAATGTGCTGATGCTCTGGCAGATAATTTTTTTCTTTAGATCTCACTTCGTAAATCGTCATTTTCCTTTCGCAGGAGTAATCACCCTTTGATTTTATTTGCTGATGAAATTAGACGACCATCAATGTATCCCAAAGGACCACGATAGTACGCCCTCTTCCCGGCACTTCTGGCTTCTTGGATGAGCGGCCAAAGAGCTGCACGAGCCCTCCGGTCATCAGCTGATACAGTAGATCCTCCGCAAACTGCATCCCTCGATCAATGCACAGCTGCGAATTTTTTGTGTTCCTCCAAAATTCGTCTCTGTATCTTTGCATGGCAAACTGAACAATGATCTGGCGGTGTCTTCCACTTTCCTTTTTCCCAATCCGGTAGACCGAGTCAACGACATCTTCCAGTTTCTGTGCCAAATGTGGATCTATATTACCCAAAAGTTCACAGGTTTGGTACACAAAAGTACCCAAACCCACATGGTTTCTCATTGGTTGTAAGTAAAGTCATGACGTCGTGCAACGTTCCTCCCACAACTCCTCTCATTGGTTAGTGAAATGGATTGAAGTCGCCGCCACGATAAACAGGAAATGCAGTTGGAAACAGTATTTAGGAATTATACATTTTATACAAACGCTGAAATGTTTATTTATTCAGCTTTCAAATGCGTACAAATCTCAGTTAAGTTTTATTTTAATGTACGCTTATGACTGGTTTGTGGATGAAGGTTACATACATTTACAAGCAAGACTTCCGCTGTTTAGTTTCCCATTTCTGGCAACCCGTGACTATAAATTAAAATGTCAATCAATCGAGTTTATTTACAGCCCTTTTTTTTTTTATATATATTATATTATTAATAAAATACATAAATGTGGAATATTCTCAGCAAAAGTATCCACTATCCATATGTTATTAAATTAATAAATAGAAAAGGGTTGTTAAACATTTATGAATACAAACATTTATGACACATGAATGAATTTCACTGTTATTTATTTATGTACAGTGGCTTGCAAAAGTATTCGGCCCCCTTGAACTTTTCCACATTTTGTCACATTACAGCCACAAACATTAATCAATTTTATTGACTCAGGGGGCTGAATAATTACACACACCCCACTTTGCAGTTATTTATTTGTAAAAAATGTTTGGAATCATGTATGATTTTCGTTCCACTTCTCGCGTGTACACCACTTTGTATTGGTCTTTCACCTGGAATTCCAATAAAATTGATTCATGTTTGTGGCTGTAATGTGACAAAATGTGGAAAAGTTCAAGGGGGCCGAATACTTTTGCAAGCCACTGTATATAGAAAACAAGCCGTCCTTTCATGCACCTTGTGCTGAATCATTTTACTCACAGAAACAAATCCTAACATTTGGCTCTTTTAAAGTACAAGTTAAAATCACTACATTAAAAATGACTTCTACAGCACAACATAATTTAAATAATTTGATACTAAAACCAATGATCTATGCAAACATGCACAAAACAGTATTACGCAATAAGGGACAGTGTGAGCAGTATTTAAAAGACTACTGCAGCAATTGCCCTTTCTGCACATACATTTACATTTAGGCTTTTGGCAGATCCAGAGCGACTTACATTTTCTATTTTATCTCATTACACATCTGAGCAGTTTAGGGTTAAGGGCCTCAAAGACCCAACAGTGGCAACAGTGGCAAAAAACAGTTCCAGTTGGCAGTGCACCATGATGGTGAGTTTAACAGTTTAGCTTTTGTCACTTTAGTTTGTTTACTACGGTGCCAAACCAGCCAGTAATGCTCTGTGCAGGATTTTTAAGTATGTCAGTGTACAGTATGTGTGATTTTTAAGTATGTCTGATTTTAAAGTATGAACACTTCAACGATATGGTACCAGTAATCATTTGAATAAATAAATGTAAAAGCATTTAAAATAATTTATTTTTCAAGGTAGATTGTGGCCGTCCACGACAACATTTCAGCAACAACTGTGGCATCCCACCTTCGTCACTTGTCTGTTGTTTATTAACAATTTCCCTCTGGGATTAATAAAGTTCTTTGAATCTTGAATCATTGTTCTGATGGTAAGTTTATAGAGCTGATGTTTTTTTTTTAACTAGATTTTGATCCAGTATAGAACAAATGTATTTGTAATGTTTACGATTCCAGGATTCCCTGAGTTTTACAACCGCAGGGGACTTTGATTTTACAGCGGTGAGTAAAAACTCTAATGTATATTTGCCATATAAATAGAAAGTAATTAGAAAGTATAATTTTTTCCCCTCAGACAGACATGCCTGGTATTAGGAGATGGTGTTTGCTTCTTTTGGAGAATTTCACCTTAAGGTTTATTTCTCTACATTTTATGAACTAGCACTAAACTTTTTGCTGAGGTGTCGCTTTTACATTATATATACTAGGCCTGTGCAATATAATAACAATTATTCAAGTATTGTAAATGTACATATTGCGATATGTAACAATCGCTTCAGTTTGTAATCTATTTAGGGTCATGAACAAAAGCACAACGAGAGGAACTTTTGTATGTTTAATAAGAATCAGTCAATTTTTTTATTTTAAAGGCATAGCACTTATTATTTTGAAAACTTTTATTTACATAATATAAACATACGTCTCCTTTACTACATTTCATTAGAGGTCTGAAGAACAAAGAGACTCAAGAGGCAAATTGAAAATAACGTAATTTAATTACACTTAATATGACGTTTTTGTCGTATTTTCTTAACATATGTAGAATTACACGTCTTCTCTGCTATCCTTTTTAGGCACAAAAGGCAATCATGACTCCTGAGTTGCAACTTTTGGATGTAAGTCTCTTAAGTGCTGTAATACTGTCCTGTTTCATTTAAGCAAATGAAGGGTTAAAACTATTCCATATACTTTCCAGTTCCCCCTGGAGATGTTGGAAGTAGTGCTACAGGATGGAGATGCTGCCTACATGAATCTTTCGCTTACTTGCAGTTGCTTTAGTGCAGTTGTGAACAGGACGCAGTTCAGACAGAAGGCACACTATGCATGGTTTGACAGTAAGCATCCGTCCTTTTTTAATGTAATTTTGCTTATTGTATTTTTAAAGCTGTATCATGGCTAACACTCCTAGATGACTTCTGCTTTGTGTGTGTGTTTTTGACTACAGATGTTGTGAACTGGAAAAAATGGAGTGAAACATCAAGGGCTGAATTACGAGTGCCTTTTGAAATTAAAGAATGCAAAATGTGTAAAATGTTATTCACGACCTGCTTCCTTTATCAGAGAGAGAGAGAGAGAGAGAGAGATGCACTTAAGAGACAAGGATAATTACAACATTGTGAAGTAGAGCCCAGAAGCCCTGGCTTTTAAGAATCTTGTACAGTATATAGATGAACATAGCTCTCCAGAATAAATTGAACCAGTAGATTAAGATGATTAAGTTGCCAACTTCTTATTCATATTAAATTTACCCCTTTAATGAACTGTGGAGAGCTATGTTCATCTTTATACAAGATTCTTGCAGCTTGAAGGATGTTCACAGAACAGACTGTACATTCAGTGTGTAACACCTTTAATCTCCCACTTACTTTGATTAATTGTTCCCTGAAGGTCTGGTCACCAACTTCATCTCCCATGTAGGAGGTGTTGGTAATCCACAGATCTGCTGGAAAAGCCTTTCGGAGAAAAAGTGTGGACCAACTCCTCCATGAACAACACACACAGCGATCATTTTTGCCACGACTGTGTACAGTTTTGTCTGCGAAGCTAAAATGAAAAATAATGCAGTAAAATATAGAATTTTTTAAATAATTCTTACAACAATGCATGTTTTAACAATGTAGTGATGAGTGTTAGCAGAACTACGACTGACATAAGAATAAAAACAGACAAAACAAGAAATCAGACAGGAGAAATAGTTAAGGCAAGATTAGGTTTTCTAAACAAGTTTCCAAGAACAACTTACAAGGGAATTCTGCAGGTTGAGAGAAAACAGTCAAGAATGTGGGCTTACTTACCTTGAGTATCAAAGCACAACTGACGTTTCTTCTCATGACCCTCATGGATGGCCCTCACCAACAGCCTTAAGTATTCTCTTGTTGGGCCACCTTCATCAACTGCCCCTTCAGCATCGTCATCTTCATCCACAAACACAACGTCTAACTTTGCTTCAGGGTTAAAGTGCCTACGTTTGAATACTCGCAAGCTACACGGGAAAATGTTATTCCTGCATACATTTATTTGGTTGCTTGTTGAGCTGGAGCTTCCTTCAACTTTGCTGACTAGTTTTTTCAGTCTGGTCTGTAGATCAATCCTGTAATCAAAGAAGTTTATTTTAGTCATGTCAAATGTTCCATATAATCATAGCAAATTTAATCACCTGATTAAAGGGTAACAAGATGAGCATCACACTGTGTTTACCGACTTTGAGGATAGTGGTACAATCATAAAATAATAATAATAATAATATCTATCTATCAAGGTTAATGAGAAAACTCACACTCATTCACAGGTCGTTTGAGGTCATGTAGTGATTGGGAGACAGATTTTGGCTCCTCTTGTTCATCAAGAATAATGATTGGTTCCTGGGCAGGTGAAGCAGCGAGTGGTTCTTCACCTTGAGAAAACAGGGTTTCTAGTGGGTGTGATACCAGAGTGACTGGTGGCTGGCTGGAGGATTCAGGCAGTGGTGGCAGAATAGAAGGCACAGAGAACCTTGGTTCAGTGGAACACAGTGTGAGCAGTGGCTGGCTGGAGGGAACAGCCATTGGTGGCTGGCTGGAGGACTCAGGCAGCAATGGCTGACCAGGAGATGCATGTTGAAGGACATACATGCCATCACTTTCTTGATGTGAGAGAATTTCCTTATTTGACAACAAACATGCACAATATGTGAGCTTACATGAATCAAACATGCATTCTGTTTTCATGTGACACAGGAAATAAAATACAACATACAGTTACATATTCACCTGTACATCCTGATATGATAACCAAAGTACATATAGAGTTGAAGGTGCCTTCATGCCATGATCCAGTATCGACCCTGAGGAACTGCTCTTAATTGATTTTGATGAAGTGGCTCGAATCAAAAATTTCACTCGCCATGTCTCCTTGTCCAACAAAGTCAAACAAAAATCCTAAAGACAGACATTTTGTTATACCGGCCAACTTTAACAATCCACTTAATCACCATGAAGACGACTGATATTTTTGATGATATTTGATATTAGCCTGAAATGTCATTTAGTTCAGTAAATAAAATTCTACTGTTAGTTCAATATACTTATAACAAACAAACCTTTTGATGCCTTTCCTCAGAGGCCTGATAAGCCAGTTTCTTCAGCTCCTGTTGACGGAACAAAAAAAAAAAAAAAAGGAAATGTAGTTTTTTGTAAGCGCATGGAAAACATACATGAAAAACTTGAGGAATCTTACCTTTTCTTGTGAGATCTCCTCTAAAGCTGCAGCTGGGGAGAGTGGTGGAAATTAATTCTGCGGGTTGCCAGACGGTGCTGATGTTATCTGATGGTAAACAGGGACACTTTATAACTTCATGTACAGACATGTGACACAGAGAACAATAACATTACTGAAAATGATCTAAATCCCTATGTATATACAGTATTTCCATACTGTACCTGTAAGACAGTAGCTCGTGGCACAATGTAAAGTCTGCTTTTGCCAACTGAGGTTTTTAGCTCTTTTACAGAACTAACTTGTAATTTCTGTATTTTGCGTCCTTCGCCTGCCCTTGCCAATTCAAAACCTACCAAATTTAAACTGATATGAGGATAACTTTGGCAAACAAAGTTGTTTAATTCAGGTAAACTCCATTTTATGTCAGTCTTTGACTTTGCAGCCTTCATAGACTCATGCACAGGTTTTCCTAAAAATAGAAATGGAAAGCATCAGTATGATCAGTTTCAAGTGGCAGAGTAACACATTCTCAGCTTCCAGTTATATAGAGACCCATAGAATAGTTGACAAGCCATGAAATAAGATTGTTTTCTTAATAAGCTTTTCTCACAATTACCTAATCCATGTTTGTCGAGTTCAGCAAGTGCTGATGTAGGGGGCAGAATCTCACTATCAGGCCCTGGAAGAAGGACGAGGTTTACATGCGGAATAGGTTCTTCCCTGCGGTCACCAGACCCGCCTGCAAACAAACTCAAAGCTGTTAATTAGCTAAAATGTTTCCAGCATAAAAAGTATTTGCATTACGTTTGCGTTACTATACTCACCCGTGCAACGAACATAACGTAGGTCATCTTCACTTGGCATCTTTTTTATTTGGTTAAAGCAAGAATATGTACATTAGGCCAGGTCAATAAATTATGCTGCTAAATAATTTTATTTGAATAATAATATAAATAATTGCATTAACTGAGCTAATTTGGAACCAAGTTGTGTTAACCTAAACAAGTAGCTCAACGTTAGCCTATTACTCACAGCCTATTAGGATGCAACAACCGTTAAAACAATGGAACTAACCCCGAAGTCGGTGAACTTGACGGCGAAATAGTCAGTAAATTCTCATCGTTTCTTGCTGACAGCTCCGGTCTTGCACGGACTGCAGCGTTAAAAATCCGGTCAAAAACTACACGTTGTTCCTCCTGCTGTTCCGACATGCTCAATGTACAAAAAAAGTTAGCCTATCTCTGGGTTATCTACAGTATCTCTGGGTTATCTACAGTATCTCTGGGTTATCTATCTCTGGGTTATCTACAGTATCTCTGGGTTATCTACAGTATCTCTGGGTTATCTACTGTATCTCTGGGTTATCTATCTCTGGGTTATCTACTGTATCTCTGGGTTATCTATCTCTGGGTTATCTACAGTATCTCTGGGTTATCTATCTCTGGGTTATCTACAGTATCTCTGGGTTATCTACAGTATCTCTGGGTTATCTACAGTATCTCTGGGTTATCTACAGTATCTCTGGGTTATCTACAGTATCTCTGGGTTATCTATCTCTGGGTTGAACAATAAGCCGCTCCCGCCAATATCAAACCCCTCGTCCTGTACTTCTGACACAATTACAGATATCTGCAACGTCATTCTGTCTAGTCAAAACTATATTTCAAGATATCTGTAATTACAATTTGACTAGGCAGAATGAAAGTTAAAGATATCTATAATTCGATAAGAGATATCTCATTCTAAATTATGACTATCCACAATTGCTGTTAGAGATATCTACAATTTAATTCTGACTAGTGACAATACCAGTTCCAGATATCTAAACAGGACATTATAGATATCTTTAATTGAGGTGAGTTGAAGATATCTTGAATTGGAATTGTGACTAGACAGAATTAAATTGTAGATATCTCTAACAGGAATTGTGGATAGTCATAATTTACTTGTAGATCTCCACATTGTGAAATGTTCATATCTACACCTGAGTTAAAGATATCTGTAAAGGGAAACTCCATAGAGATGAATGGGGAAAGTGATGTCATTCGTCCTAGTAAGAATGACGTTGTGGATGTCTGGAATGACAGTTACACATATCTATAACTGAGTTGTGGATATCTGAAATACATATCCAGACTTGCCATTAAATGTTAAAACGGCTTGCCATATGCTTCGCCTCTTTCACCGCCTTCCGGTCCCACAACCGCTTTCGTAAACACGCTGACATCATCATCGGAGCTCTTCCTGAACAGAGATAGATATATATATATATATATACTGGATGGCCAAGATGGCGCTGTTCCGAGCAGACGTGCTGCGCACTTAATCCTCAGCCATCACCGTCATTTCCATGTAATAAGTTAAGGAAAGTAAATTTTTCTTTTCATTTCATGTAAAATACATTTCTGGGACTAGTATTAACTTTTTGGAAACTCGGTTATATGGGCAAACACAAGGCAAAACATCACTCCGAGGCGAGTATGGAGATTCAATTCAATTCAATTCAATTTTATTTATATAGCGCTTTTAACAATGGTCATTGTCTCAAAGCAGCTTCACAAAAATTTAAGAAATTTAACAAAAAAAAAAAAAAAAAAAAATTTATATATATAGAATAATTATATATAAAGTAATAAATAAATAAATAAAATTATAATAGAAAATAAATAAATAAAAACAAATAATAATAATAATTATAGAAAAGAAAATAATTGGAAGTGTGGATGTGTGAGAAAAATGTGCAGATAATAATGAGACGAATGAATGAAATTTCTCTGATGAGCAAGCCAAGGGTGACGGCGACGGTGGCAAGGAAAAACTCCCTGAGATGTCATTAGGAAGAAACCTTGAGAGGAACCAGACTCAACAGGGAACCCATCCTCATTTGGGTGATAACAGATAGAAATGATATAACATCTTGTGTGTTGTGCAGGTGAAAATTCAATATGACAGAAATTATTTAAATTGACATGAAGACCAGTTCAGCATAGGGACGAGTCAGTAGGTGCAGAGGGCAGATGAGGTCTGGATCACTGGAAGCACAGGAGCAGCATGTGTAGCTCCAACCATCATAAAGCTGAATCCAGCTGGAGCTGGTCCTTCTCTGGATGCCTCAGGAACCTCGCAGGGTCGGCCTTTGTCTACTGAAGCTGGCAAAATCTCCCGATGCCTCGGGATGGGTAGAGAAATAAATGTAAATATCGTGCCGTCCCAACTCTTCGCCCCGAATCCCGATGAAGCAATGCTGACAGAATTAACCGGTAACTCAGCTGATATTATCGAGGCAGAGAACTCTGGCAACTCCATTACCGTGCAGCCCAGCTAAAAGCCCAGCACCAAAAAGAGGAAAGACTAGTGCTAATTCTCCTGAATGTGAGATCAACAAGGTTATGGCTGCCATTCAGTCTCTTTCTGCAAAATGTCAAACTAAAAGGTTTCAACTATGGAGAAAACCGTGAGAAACACTGATCAGGCCATGACTTTTCTGAATGAATCAGTGGAAAAACTCCTCAAAGACACCAACAACCACAAAGAGAGAATTTCAGCATTGGAAAAAAAATACATTAAACTTGAGAGAAGAAAACAAACAAGTCAAACTTGAGCTGCTGGAGGCGAATAGCTATCGACGAAGATGGAGCCTGAGACTGCAGGGGATGAAGGAGGAAGAGCAACAAGAACATACTCGGGATCTGGTGATCAAAGTCCTTAGCAAGATCTCCCCCAAGATTGCAGAGAAATGACCGGAGCTGGTGGATTCGGTGCATAGAATTGGACAAAAGAAGGACGGTATTTCAACAAGAGGCAGAATCATTCAATTCAGCACTTTCGTCATATCGTCTGGAGGGATGCAAGAGGTTGAAAATTCCTGGAGGAAGCCCATCTCCGTTTAAAAGAAGACCTGTCACCTGACGAAAGAGCGATGCGGGCCAAAGCCTGGCCTCTGGTCAAAAAAGCCAGAGAAGAAGGCAGGAGAGCATCATTCGTCTGTGCCTTTGCTTATATCGAAGGTTACAAAGTTAATATTGATGTTAAAACAATGAGTGAAAAAGGACACACGAGGACATTTTATACCCGATGCTTTTATTGGACGTTTTTTGTCCCTATTTAAAATGCTGTTGTGTTGAATCTCGTTACATGTGTAAGATCCCGGTGGGTCTAACTGTTCTCATTGTAACAAGTAACTTAGTCTAATTTAGGAGGTCTTGTTCAGTGTTCTATCCTTTTCTGGTTCTTCATTCATTTACTCATTTATTTATTTATTTATTGGATGACAGTTTTCAGTTTTGGCAAACTAGACATTATCTCTCTTAATGTCAGAGGTTTAAGAGATTTGGATAAAAGAGGCACTTTTTCTCTTCATTAAACACAGGGAGGCTCAAATGATTTGACTTCAAGAAACACATTCTTGTGTTAATGATGTAAAGTTTTGGAAATCGCAGTGGGGAGATGCTGCATACTTCTGTCATGGCACAAACCACCCTGCAGGGGGCGCTGTTTTCTTAAATACATTGAAGGGAGGAAATTATAATAATCCTAACTATAGACAATACAAAATGTATCATTTCCAATGTTTATGGACATAATAATAACTCTTTAAATGTATATATGTTTGAATAAATTGGCCTGATATTACTAGATCTAAAAGGAAAGTACACAGATGCTTATTTATTGATTGGAGGTGACTTCAGTGAAGCCCCTAATGACTCTTTAGATCGAGTCCCTCGAAAGAGTAGTACATCTAAAGTTTTTGAGTTGCTTGTTGATAAGTTTCAGGTTACTGATGTTTGTTGTTTTCTACATCCTCATGATCAGGAATATACATGGACAAACAATGCTCTTACACGGAGTTATTTGGATTTGGTGAGAAATGTATAAAAATGGTTAAAATGATATATAAGGACATTAACAGTTGAGTTCTCTTACAATTTGAAACTTCTAATAGATTTCCTATTAACAGAGGAGTTAGGCAAGGTTGTGGAATCTCCCCCTTTCTGTTTTTATTAGTTGTGGAACGACTTTCTTTAAATATTCGAAATAGTCCTGATATTAAAGGGTTGACCATTTTTGATCGTGAGATTTTCACAACTTGCGGACGACACAACCCTGTTTTTAGAAAACACAAATCAGATTGCAAAAGCTCTTGAAATGATAAACACCTTCTCAGAGGCTTCTGGTTTAGAATGAAATATTCCTAAATGTGAAATTCTTTGTTTATTTCATAACTTTGAAACCTCCGTGAATAATATACCTATTAAAGATAATGTGAAATATCTCGGCATCTACACTTCCAAGAAAATCTCTCTTAGGCAAGAAATGAATTTTCTTCCTAAAATTAAAAAAACTAAACTAATCTTTAACAATTGGCTTCAAAGAGATTTGTCTTTCCTTGGTAGAGTTCTTTTAATAAAGGCAGAAGGTCTGTCTCATTTTATATACCCATCTTTCTCATTATTCGTACATGATAATACATGTAAACAAATTCAAGTTTTTTTTGAAAAACAAACATCAGCATTTGAAGAAACATGTTCTTAGTGGTAGGAAAGTTGATGGAGGTTTTGATATGATTGATTTCTTTGACATAAATTACACTTTCCAGGTAAACTGGGTTAAGAAGTGGGTTAATGCACCCGACTCTATTTGGTACTTTATTCCTCATAATATCTATAAAAACGTGGGAGGTTTTAGATTTTTGTTATCGTGTAAATTCTCTCCTTCTAAACTCCCCATAAAACTCTAAACTTCATGAACAGACACTTTTGGCATGGAAACTTTGTTTTGTTCACAATTTCTCCCCGAATAAAGAGACGCTATGGAACAACGAATGTATCTTATTAAAGAACAAGTCGATCTTTCTTAAGAATTGGCATGAAAAAGGTATTGATTATCTTTGTGATATACTAGATCCTCAAGGGAAACTTTATTCCTATTCTGAATTCATGTTTAAATATAATTTCCCTGTTGTTGATGAGGAATTTCTTACACTTGTTAAAGCTATACCTAATGGTCTTGTTCACTTAATGAAATGTCATTTATCATTTCAAGTGATTGTAAAAAGGGAGCCAAATTTTTTGGTGGATGATAAATGTATTTATGACCCAAAGTGTAGCAATAAAACTATAAGAAATGTGTTTCAGTCAAGGAAAAGAGTAACGCCGAGGGGAACATTGATCTGGAACTCTTTAATAGACAAGATTAAGTGGAAAAAAAGCATGGCTATTACCTTATACATTTTGTATCACCAATAAAGTTAAAGAAATGCATTTAAAGATTCTGCATAATATAGACCCCACAAACGAGATTACATGTAAATTTGGTAATAGTCATTTAACTTGTAATTTCTGTAATGTCAGTATTGAATCCATTGTTCATGTGTTTTTTGAGTCTCCTTGTTAAAACGTTTTGGATTGATTTATCTAAAGTCTTTTCTTCAAAATCTAATGTACATATTGATTTTACTTTGTGCCATATAATTTGTTACTTTTCTCATTGTAATTACAACAATGAATATATAGGAAATGTATTTATTTTACTGGGACAATATTACATCCATAAATGTACATTTTCATCAATATTCCCCAAATTATATCATTTTCTCTGTGATTTCAAATACATAATGACTACGCTTAAAAATACTAATAACAAAAAAAGTGCCAAACTTGTGAAAGTGTACAACTATTTGATGAATATCACATAAATCCTCTTTTTACATTTGTACTCTTTTAGTTTATACATTGTTTATTATTTTCTACTTTTATTTAAGTTTATTTATAGCTTACTGTTTATTTCTTTATTATGTCTGATGTTATTGTTACGACCCCCGGTCTAGGGACACAACAAAGAAAATAATAAATTATAAATAAATGAACCTTGCAACCAAGAATTCAGTGCGTGAGTTTTTATTTTAATAAACACACACATACAGGAAGCTCTGGGCTTCAGGGGTGTGTGTCTTCGTACGTCGCTTGAAACATCCGGGATGAACAGACACATCTAAGATGAGATCATGGTGCTAATTACACTCCGGCTAAGTCGGTTCTTCCAGCACACCTGTTGTTGATGATTAGTCTGGCCGGATTGAGTTGTCTAGGATTATTGTGTGTTCGTGTGTTGGTTTAAAAGGCGATATGCATCGACAGTAGGAACACTGATCACAAGCCCTTTGATTGGTGACGAAATGACAAAAGAACAAGCTCAATTGTTTTGTAACACCTGTTATACGCTGAAATGCTTCCCTGCCATGGATCCCCTCCTCACACACACACACAATCGCTATCAAATATTATATTAGAACATAATATGCACATATGTCTTACAAATTACATGAGACAATAAAATAAAATAAGAAATATGAAAATAAATATGTTGTATATGGAAAAATAGAAATAAATATTTTTTTCAAAAACATGTATACTTTTATATGTATACTTTATAATAAAATTAGTTTTGTCCAATTTTTCATTAGAATTTTTATTATATATATATATATTCATAACGAACCCCTGAAATAAATGTGTTACAAAATAAACAATGGTCTTGAGGGCTGTCTCGTGCCTAGAATTTATTATAATAATAAAAAACCTATGAATTTATGTTCTAATTATATATATATATATATATATATATATATATATATATATATATATATATATATATATATATATATATATATATATATATAAAATTGCTATCAAATATTATATTAGAACATAAATTCATAGGTTTTTTATTATTATAATAAACTCTAGGCACGAGACAGCCCTCAAGACAATATATATATATATGCAAGATACTTTTCTTTTCCCACGTGAGTCAGTCCACGTCAGCGCTCTTTAACCAATCAGATGTGACCTCACCATTTCAACCAATCATAACCCGGCAGGAGCGCAGCCTTAATCCTGTTTACATGAAATAAAGCTGCTACCGAGCAGGTTCAAGCTTACGGACATGTTGCTATGACAACAAGTGCGAGATGAGCATCGAAGAACGAAACAATCCAAGATCAGGACAAATCCACAACAATCAAATCCAGCTAACTGAGTTAGCGACGTACGAAGACACACCCCCCTGGGCTTCAGGATTGAGCCAAGCCAAAACAATAAACACCCCCTCTATCTCCACCCTCAAACTAACCAAACTACCAAAAGAACACTGAAATCAAAATACAAGAACTAAACTAACTACCTAGCTATTTATACACAAACAGGAGAAAACGGGGGACAACAAAAATGGCGCCCAACCCCTACTGCTTCCTTATAACTATATACAAAAAGAATAAACAATATATACACAATATTTACAACAAAAGAAACTATATACAATAGCGAGAGGAACTCTTCCATCCACGCTAACACAAACAAACAAAAAGAAACCCCAAAACAACAAACAGGAAGGAGAGAGGGCAAGGCGCGACACACAGGCTCTCTCTCTCTCTCCAACCAAACAAACATGGAGTAAAATCACTGTCAAAAATATTCCTGCGTAAAAAAAAAGTGTGTGTGTGTAATCTACGGCCACGACAGCGTACAGATACGAGATTTTGTGTGTTTGTTACAATACAACTCTGAAATATACGACTCTGACCGCTTACAGATACGAATCTCGTTGTTACAACTCCTCTGTTTCACGGACGAATTGTGAAATTACGGCTACGAATGCTGCGCGTGAAACCACTGTCAAAAATACGTCATCAAGATCACAGGCATTACTATCAGAGGGAAGATTAATCGATTCCACGATATGCGCATGATTCTGAGTGCTTACTTACTATAGTTAAACTATCTTCTTAATATTAATCCTTTCTGTAATTAGTGATAACTAACCCTTAGAAATTTGGGTGGAATTGTGCACTTACCTGAGACGATGAGTGAGCTATTGGCTGCTGATCCGCCATTTTGGCGCCTGTGGTTTAAACCGCTAAAAAGGGCTCATGCGCATATCGTGGAATCGATTAATCTTTATCTTTATTAATCTAAGTCACACACAAGGCATAAGTCGCGCACTTCCTGTTTTCACCCGCCAGCTTAAAAAGTCGCGCAGATCAATAGCCAGCCAATCGCGGCGCACGTCACGGCACGTTCCATCGAGGCGGGGCTTCCTGTGTGAAGGACAGCAAGAGAGAGAGAGAAAGGGGGGGAGGGGGGGAGAGATCGCGCACCCGCCGTCGCGCATGCGCACATACATGCACTATACACACACACACACACACACATATACGTGCACTACACCTCTGCACGTAACATTATAATGTCATCCATTATTATATTGTAATGTTGAAGTTATATATACCTGCAAAATAAAAAAGATATATATATATATATATATATATATATATATATATACTGACTGGATGTCGCCTTGGGCCTGTAAGCAATACGTCAACATCGCCGCCATCTTGTGTCTATTTATTTATATTTTATATATACTTTATTTTATATTATTCATGTGTTTTTTCATATCACTATCAGCATCCCTGTAATTGTTTTGTGCAATTGTTTAGAACAAAGTAATTAGTTATGTAGGTGTGTCTAAGTATTGTATTGTATATGATATATCACAGATTTATGATAGAACATAGATTAATTAATTATTTTACTTCTATCATAAATATACAGTGGTGTGAAAAACTATTTGCCCCCTCCTGATTTCTTATTCTTTTGCATGTTTGTCACACAAAATGTTTCTGCTCATCAAACACATTTAACTATTAGTCAAAGATAACACAAGTAAACACAAAATGCAGTTTTTAAATGAGGGGTTTTATTATTTAGGGAGAAAAAAAATCCAAACCTACATGGCCCTGTGTGAAAAAGTAATTGCCCCCTGAACCTAATAACTGGTTGGGCCACCCTTAGCAGCAATAACTGCAGTCAAGCGTTTGCGATAACTTGCAACGAGTCTTTTACAGCGCTCTGGAGGAATTTTGGCCCACTCATCTTTGCAGAATTGTTGTAATTCAGCTTTATTTGAGGGTTTTCTAGCATGAACCGCCTTTTTAAGGTCATGCCACAACATCTCAATAGGATTCAGGTCAGGACTTTGACTAGGCCACTCCAAAGTCTTCATTTTGTTTTTCTTCAGCCATTCAGAGGTGGATTTGCTGGTGTGTTTTGGGTCATTGTCCTGCTGCAGCACCCAAGATCGCTTCAGCTTGAGTTGACGAACAGATGGCCGGACATTCTCCTTCAGGATTTTTTGGTAGACAGTAGAATTCATGGTTCCATCTATCACAGCAAGCCTTCCAGGTCCTGAAGCAGCAAAACAACCCCAGACCATCACACTACCACCACCATATTTTACTGTTGGTATGATGTTCTTTTTCTGAAATGCTGTGTTACTTTTACGCCAGATGTAACGGGACACGCACCTTCCAAAAAGTTCAACTTTTGTCTCGTCGGTCCACAAGGTATTTTCCCAAAAGTCTTGGCAATCATTCAGATGTTTTTTAGCAAAATTGAGACGAGCCTTAAAGTTCTTTTTGCTTAAAAGTGGTTTGCGCCTTGGAAATCTGCCATGCAGGCCGTTTTTGCCCAGTCTCTTTCTTATGGTGGAGTCGTGAACACTGACCTTAATTGAGGCAAGTGAGGCCTGCAGTTCTTTAGATGTTGTCCTGGGGACTTTTGTGGCCTCTCGGATGAGTCGTCTCTGCGCTCTTGGGGTAATTTTGGTCGGCCGGCCACTCCTGGGAAGGTTCACCACTGTTCCATGTTTTTGCCATTTGTGGATAATGGCTCTCACTGTGGTTCGCTGGAGTCCCAAAGCTTTAGAAATGGCTTTATAACCTTTACCAGACTGATAGATCTCAATTACTTTTGTTCTCATTTGTTCCTGAATTTCTTTGGATCTTGGCATGATGACTGCTGCTTACCTTCACACTCACAGCCACAGGATCAGCAGGTTCTGTAGCGCAGCGCCGGCATCCGGACCCGAACCCACCGCCAGGGACGAGTCTGAGAGACGGAGAGACATCCGGACCCACCGCCAGGGACGAGACTGAGAGACGGAGAGACATCCGGACCCGAACCCACCGCATTAAATGGTCTCGCGCCGCAGTATCTGAGCGAACTGCTAGTGTCTTACGATCCGCCACGCCTACTTCGGTCAAAGGATGCAGGCTGCTTATCAGTACCGCGTATTATGAAAACTACAGCTGGGGCGGAGCTTTTTCTTACAAAGCCCCAAAATTATGGAATAGTCTTCCAAATAGTGTTCGGGACTCAGACACAGTCTCAGTGTTTAAGTCTAGGCTAAAAACCTATTTATTTAGCCAAGCATTTTTATAAATAGATTTGCCATAAGGTAAAGGAGCAGATCTGGGGGACTCATGGACGTAGAGTATTATGGTGAACTGGTATGTTTAGATGCTGTCTTCCTCAGTCTCCTTTGATCACTCAGGTTTGTTGACGGTGAGGTGATTGTTTGCTTTACATCTCAGTTCCCCCTCATGTTTGTGTTTCCTTCTGGCTCTCCCTTTAGTTATGATGTCATAGTTAGTCCTGCCGGAGTCCCTGCTTGCACTCTACAGTAAATATACATTCACATTAGACATTGTGACTGTGACCATACCTAATTGCAATCTCTCCTCCTCTTCTCTTCCTCCCCCTCTTTCTCTTTCCTCTCTCCCCCTGTCTCCCCCTTTCTCTCTCTCTCTCTCTGTCGAGCTACACATGTGGTTCCTGAGCTGCCAGTGATCCAGACTCCCTCTGCCCTCCGGACCTGTCTGATCCATCCTGGTGCCCGGTTTCTGGTTGGAGGTCTCATCGCATGGATGCCCCGTGTGTCTCTTTAGGATGCGTCTGGTGTCTGGGGATGATTCTCTATACTTAGAAGATGGTTCTGGCCTCGACTGGTGTTGTCAGCTGTTTCTCTGAGGACTTGACAATTCGATAGTTCAGGACTGGAACTTTCTACAAGTCTATCTGAGTCTCCAATAACTACTGGACTCCATTTTACATCAAGTATTATAACATCAATTAACATCAACTATTATAGCTGAACCTAACACAGATGAACCTAAATGCAGATCATTTCCTGCTACCTGTTTCACCCAGATGAGGATGGGTTCCCTGTCGAGTCTGGTTCCTCTCAAGGTTTCTTCCTATTACCGTCTCAGGGAGTTTTTCCTTGCCACTGTCGCCCTCGGGCTTGCTCACCAGGGACTATCTGAACATTTTGATTCATACACATTCACATTCCATACAAACTTAAATAGTTCTTTTGATTGTGTAAAGCTGTTTTGAGACAATGTCAATTGTTAAAAGCGCTATGCAAATAAAACTGAATTGAATTGAATTATTACTGGCTCGGTGTCACTGTCTATCTGCACTGTAACCTTATTGTTATTCTGTATTGTTTACTGTTAAAGAGCTGAAAATAAGAAGAGAAGAAATAGGACAAATTCTATCCCTCAGCAAACACACCTACTAGTTTATCAAAACTCCATTCAGTTACATATAAATACTCGTGTTTTTTTTTTAAATGGGTCATTTTATAAAACATCAACAGACACAATAAAATGATAAATGTTCACGCTGGCACTTTATTAGCAAATGATAATGTTGAGATCAAAACTTTGTAATGGCTTCGGGTTTCACTCTATGATATTCCTGTCATGTGGCCGAATCATTACTAAAGGAAAACCAGATGATGACGATCTACTGGCTGTGATGGAAAGTGAAAAACCCCCACAGACTAATCATTAAAGTTTAAAGGTTAAAGTTCAGCCCTGTGTACTCACTAGGCAGGATCAGGGATTTGACTGCACACAGCCCTCAGAGACGCGAAACTCTTCCTGATGGAGTGGATATTAGCCACGCCCATGAACATCACCTCGCAGTTCGGGTAGTATCCTACACACACACACACACACCATCATGTAGAAGTCATCATCATCTTCATCATCATCATAAATGTTCTGCTTGTGGTCGTGTCCACCCACATCACCACATTATAGTTTGATATATAATTAAACAAAACTAAAATGCGTATTGTGCATGATCACTAGAAGTGTTAAGTGCTGTTTTATTTATTTTTACTTAAAAAAACAATTATAGGCCCAATTCATGTTGCGTAAGAGGCGGACGGGGAGGTGAAGCGACACAGGCCAGAGCAGCAGGTGGTGAAGCAGCACGCGTGTGTCTCACACTAAACGTTCCCGAGATGCAGAACGAGACAGAGGTAGAGCAACACATAATCTGTAGGAAGCCTTTTAGACCCAGATAAAACCTGCCTGATAAAGTTTCTCTCGCACTAAAATTAGCCCAGCTGAAGACAAACCTCTGATTTTGCTTCGTCATGTTTTCTCAGCATGGCAGCTAATGACTCACGACACAGCTGGACACAGCTGGACACCACCACGTCTCGACCCAGGAGAAGTGTCCCCTGTGTCAACTCTTTGTGCACATGGGGATAAAGGCTGCTGCTTACCTTCACACTCACAGCCACAGGATCAGCAGCTTCTGTAGCGCAGCGCCGGCATCCGGACCCGAACCCGCCGCCAGGGACGAGTCTGAGAGACGGAGAGACATCCGGACCCGAACCCACCGCCAGGGACGAGTCTGAGAGATGGAGAGACATCCGGACCCGAATGGCACTCTTATATGTCAAGAGTAGTATTTTAAAATCAATGTGAAATTTCACAGGGAGCCAATGCAGTGAAGATAGGATAGGGGTGATGTGCTCATATCTTCTGGTTCTAGTGAGGACTCTCGCTGCTGCATTCTGGACTAGCTGAAGCTTGTTTATGCACCTAACTGAACAACCAGACAGTAAGGCATTACAATAGTCCAACCTAGAGGTGATAAAAGCATGAACTAGTTTTTCTGCATCGTTTAGCGACAATATATTTCTTATCTTGGCGATATTTCTGAGGTGAAAGAATGCTATCCTGGTGATATTATCTACATGAGCTTCAAATGAAAGGCTGGAATCTATAATCACGCCGAGGTCTTTTACTGTTGCACTTGACGGAACAGAAAGGCCATCTAAAGTTACGGTGTGATCTAAGATTTTACTTCTAGCTGTATGCGGTCCTATGACTAGAACTTCTGTCTTATCCGGATTAAGCAGAAGGAAGTTAATTAGCATCCAATTTCTTATGTCCTGAACACATTGCTCAACTTTAGTAAGATGGTTTTTCTCATCAGGTTTTGTTGAGACGTATAACTGTGTGTCGTCAGCATAGCAATGAAAACTAATACCATGTTTACGGATTATGTTGCCCAGAGGAAGCATGTAAAGGGAAAATAAGAATAAGACGTCATGTTCTCAGCACTGACTCACATTTAGGGGGTGTGTTGCGTGTTGCTTTCTCTCTGTGACATGGTTCGATCAGCTGGGTCAGGTGTGTGTGTGTGTGTGTGTGTGTGTGTTTACAGATTAAATGTTATCGTTATGTGGAACCTTTACATATTTCGGTCTTGTTTATTCTGACTGCAGGGATATTGATTATTAAAACCAGGTGCCTGACTCGCTTGGCATGTGAACCAATGTTACGCAGCAAACAAAACAAACAAACAAAACATTTTATAAAATGATTATTGGGTCATAACTATTTAAATTATTTTAATTAAATGGTTTATGCATGATTTCATTTGATTATTGTTTGTTTACTGTCACTAATTGATTTTTATTTGCTTTAATGTTATGCTGTTTAATTCTGGTCGTTTTATTTCTATCATTGTACAGCACTTTGGTCAACTTTGGTTGTTTTTAAATGTGCTATAAATAAACTTGACTTGACTTGATAACCTTTTCTATGAAAAGATACAATATTACGTCATATTATCTATTTTAAATGTCTCTACAGTAACTAAAATAATATAAAACACTTACCGACATCTGTACTAATTTAACAGATTTCCCTAATTCGGAGATGAACGAGAATAATCTTGTATAAAGGCACACACACACACACACACACACACACACACACAGGTTACCACTATAATGAAAATATCAAATGAAATGTCTGGTAAATTCTCTGGTCTTTAATTCAGCAGATTAACATCAGCAGGTTCGGGGCTGCAGGTCTGCAAATCTAGAAAGAAGATAAGAGACGAGAGAAACGTAATCGTTCAAATGATGTTGAAATAATGGTTGAAAAGTCAGACATTCGGACCTGCTTCAGGATTCAGGCTTGTAATCGAGTGAATTACGTTCAGGGATATTTCATTTTCATCAGAGGATTTTGTCATAGCAAATTTTGACGTGATTGTACGTACGTCATGTTTAATCATTTGTGAGTTCAGTTTGAACTGGATGAATTTTTGATGATAGAATTATTATAATTACGGTGGAACCTCAATACGCGAACATAATTCATTCGCAAGTTCTGTTCGTAATCCCATTTGGTCGTACACCGAGTCAGTTTTTTCCATAGGGATGCATTTAAATAGGATCAATCCGTTCTCCGTCACTATGAACTATATTTAACTTTTGTTGTATTTCCTTCATATCGCAAAACATAAAACAAAGTTCGAAAAAGACTTAATTTAGCAAAAATGATACAACACTAAATATGAACTACAGGAGAACTGCAGCATCTGTCCGTCATGCTGAAGGCAGCCGCTCTTGAAAGTTGTGCTGTGGAGACGGAGGGACGTCCAGTGCTTTTTTTACCTTTTTCTTTCTTTTTTTAAAGACGACCTTCTCTCTTAAGTTGCCGTCCATTTAGTTACTGTAGTGCTCATTTATTATTATTATCATTATTATTATTAGAGTTCACAGCTTGAACTATCTTGCTTTGCATGTGTAATGAGTCTATCTCGTATATTAGTTTCCCCTTTTAAGTTGTATATTGATATAAGTTGATATTCTAATGTTTCGAGGTTCACCTGTATACAGTAGATTTGTACTCAAGATTCTGTAACCCTAAATACTCTGCTGTGCTCATCCCAGGACTCTTACACCCCTATGTTTGTGTATGTGTATTAATATTCATTTGGGGTGTTGTTTTTCCCGCCCTTTGGGTGTGGCTGTGTGTTCCCTGTGCTCTCTCTCTCTCTGTTTGCTTGGCAGGTAAATGCTCGCGGGTGATGCCGGTCAGAGGGTGGCTACAGACGGGGCAGGTATTCCCGAGGAGACGCTCACTTCTCCCCTGCTCCAGACTTGTGTTGAGGTCCTGCTATAAAACTACTGTTGTTTGTGGTGCAAGTCTAACTATTATTACAGATAATTGTTCAGTGAGGAAGCTGTATGGTTATTTTCTATAGCTGGTCCAACCTACTATAATATACATGTTCTTTGTTAGTGGTTCTAACTGCTATTGTAACTGGGTTATTTTTATTATAGTTAAATGGGAAGCCGCAGGGAGACGGTGCCCTTTTATTGTGTTTAACCCATGTTTATTCCTGTTTTTCAGTTAGTAAGGGAGTTGAGGAAAGCCGTTGTAGATTATTTCTCTTATTTTACCTGGTTAGGTTATTTAGTTCTCCCTCAGTTAGTGTGTGTGTGTTGTTCATGTTGGCCTCGGCCCTCTCCTGAAACCATTTATTGCCCTCATACTTTAAAACCTGTAAATAAACTCTTGGTTAGTTATCAGAGAAAGTGTTGTTGCATTTCTGGGGCAGTGGACTGAAGTGATCCTTCACTGTTTTTATTCATTTCTTGGTTATAGGTTTTATTTCTTTTGTTACTCTCACTCCCACCCCTGGACTTAAGCGAAGAGGGATGGAACACTTACCCCTTTTTTCTTAGGAATGGGTGATGTAGACACTGAGCTTGCTGACTTCATTGGATCTGTGCTGCCAAGTTCAAATTCAAAACACCTGATGTTGGAGACTCTCCAGTCCTTAGGTGTGGAAACCCTGGAAGATGGAAAATATGTCCAGGAGCCAGATCTTATTAACGTCCTAAGGCCAATTGAAGCTAGAAAATGTATTGGCTGTATGTAAGTATATTTAATTGCAAGTATATTACAGTATATCCTCAACATAAGAGGTTAATAATTCTATTGTTCTAGCTTTGCAGGCGATTGATAGCAATTCCTATTTTGTCTCTTCAGGTGAGAAGGATGCAGAGGAGATTCCTGATGGACTTACCAGAGCTCAGCCGAATCGAACAAGATCGCTGTGGACCAGATCGTTGTGAAAGATGCTAAAACAAATTGTGATGAGGCCCTTCTAATGATGTTTGTGATGTACAACTGCCTCAACATCAGCTATCCAGCGGAACTTGGTGCAGCTCTGGAGTTCATGCAGAGGTAAGACTTGAAAGTGTCACTAGAAAATTTCTTTTTCTTCTCTCCTTTTTTTAATAGCAAAAAAAGGTGTATACAGATGCAACCTATAGATTTATAGATCAGATAAATTGTTCCTTGGTGTAGACCACTGTCTAGATTACTGGACCTCTTTATTATTATTATTATTATTATTATTATTATTCAATGGATTACACTATTCAAAATAGTTTTTTAATTATAATATAAAAAAATGCTTTATTATAAAACATTATACAGCTTATCCACAGAATTGCTGATCATATTGTTTGTGGCATTATATTGAGTTTTTTTCTGTCTTTGTAGGTGCCTTTTCAAGATAAATCCAGATAACGGGACCAAGGTGGAGAAGAAAGAGTCTAAAAAACAGCAGTCTGTTAATCCCAGGGTTCTTTCGTTGATTACAAACATTGCTAACTTTGAATGGAGAGAGTAGAAAGCTTCTTCTATTGCCAGCTTCTTCACTTGTGTTCTTTTATTACAGTGGCTTGCAAAAGTATTCGGCCCCCTTGAACTTTTCCACATTTTGTCACATTACAGCCACAAACATGAATCAATTTTATTGGAATTCCAGGTGAAAGACCAACACAAAGTGGTGTACACGTGAGAAGTGGAACGAAAATCATACATGATTCCAAACATTTTTTACAAATAAATAACTGCAAAGTGGGGTGTGTGTAATTATTCAGCCCCCTTTGGTCTGAGTGCAGTCAGTTGCCCATAGACATTGCCTGATGAGTGCTAATGACTAAATCGAGTGCACCTGTGTGTAATCTAATGTCAGTACAAATACAGCTGCTCTGTGACGGCCTCAGAGGTTGTCTAAGAGAATATTGGGAGCAACAACACCATGAAGTCCAAAGAACACACCAGACAGGTCATGGAAAATATTGTTGAACATACCAATCGACACAGTGTTCAAAAGAATGGGAAATGTGTAGACACTTCAGTAAAGGAGATAGAACAAGTTCTTGGAATGTATTTCAGGATGGGATTAGTGCAAATGTCTGGAGTTCGTTATGGGCCTGTGGCAGACGTTATGAGTCGCAACCGATTCACCCTGCTACTCTCCGTCATCCATTTTGTAGACAACGAAATGGCCAGAAGAAAAAAAGGATCGAGTTTGGAAACTGAGAGCATTTTTGGATTCTTTGGATTCTAATTTGGTGGCATTAGGCAGTACATCAAAGGGAAGCCACATCTGTGGGGATTGAAAAGTGTGGGGGCGCTGCTGTGTCTCTGGCCTCCTGCATGACTTTGACATGTACCAGGGAAAAGGTGGTGGCAATGAACAAAAAGGGAAGAGTCAGTTGGGAGTTGGTGGAGATATTGTGATAAAGCTCTGCGAGTCACTTGCAGAAAAAGTACATTTCCTGGTTTTCGCTGACAATTTCTTCACTTCGATGCCCCTCATTGAGAAATTATTGGCAAAGGGAATCTACTACACAGGAACCGTGTAAAAACCGTATGTCAAAGTGCAACCTGATTACAGACAAAGACCTGTCCAAAAAAGGCCGTGGATCCTATGATTATCCAACACCAACTCTGTTTGTTTGAAATGGCAAGACACAAAAGCAGTCAGTTTGATGTCATCGTATGCTGGACCAGAGCCTTTGGGCAAAGCTCGGCGCTGGGACAAGTCTAAAAAAGAGGACACCAACATTGATCAGCCAAACATCATCAAGGAGTACAATGCTTCAATGGGTGGAGTTGATATGCTGGATGTGCATCTTGCACGCTGTAAATTTCCCATCAGGACCCGTCGTTGGTATACGATATTTTTCTGGCATTTTGTGTCTGTTGCAGTGATCAATGCATGGCTTCTTTACCAGCGCGACTCTGAGGCACAGGGAGTTCCAGGGTTTGGTTGAAGTGGGAACAGCAAGAAGTCGGGGTAGACCAACAACTCCTGGCCCATCTGCCCCAACACCACCAAGATATGTTCGAGTTAATCGGAGTGCAGATGTTCGTTTTGACAAAATCGCCCATTGGCCTGTCAAAGAGGCAAATGGCCGTCGGTGTGCTGTGTGCAAGGACCTCACAACTGAAATGTTTTGTGAGAAATGTGCAGTTCCTCTTTGCATCAACAAAAAAATAGTTTGAAAGACTACCACAATGTCTAGTGTGAATTCAGCAGAACAGATTTTTGGATAAGACCCAGTTTAGGTTTTAGTTTTTATCAGTTGTGATTTTGGCCTTGTGTTCTTGTTTCCATTGGACAAAGTGTGTTTGTACATTTTAAATCCAGTTCTAACATGTAACAAATAAAGGAAGAAAAAAACATTGTTAAATGTAGCTGAGTGTTTGACTGATTATTTTTCCTTAATTTAAAATAGTTTGCATTGACGGAGTTTGTTATTGTGATTCTTTGAAATTATACACCTAAAGCCCAATGTGTCAAATCTGACCCTAATCCTACATCGGGAAATGAAGGGTTAAAATTGAAAAAGTGGATATTTTGGTGTTCAGTGAACTTATAGCATTCATTCAATGCATGGTTCATAATTTTCAGAAGAAGAAAAGGGTTCTTGGGTTCTCCAGGGTGTTAAACTGTTCATTCTGAACTTATTTCTTTGGGTGGGTGAGTGAGGGGTGGAAAAATGATGGAACAGTGGACCCTGGATAGTATTTTAATATTTCAGTTAAATAATGTTTAGTTAGTAATGCAGGCTTTGTGACGCATGTGTAGGAATATAAAAAGATTTAAAAAGCTGTAATACAGTAAAAACTGATTAATGGTTAAAAATTGGTCAACATTGATGCTAAGATGTGGTTAATGGTGTCATGATATTTGCAAAAACAAACAATAAAACCCCCAACAAAAAATAAGGTTTCGTGTTTTTATCTTAATATATGTTAAAACATTTCATAGAATAATTAGAGATTAAATGTAGAATTACAGTAATTATCCATGATTGTGAATTTACTATTATGATATTTAATTTCAGACGTTTATCTTTTTTTTTTTTCCCCCATTAGTAAAGATTATGTTGCGTGAGGTGGAGGTGTTAGAAGGATCTCTGTAGGACGAGGCTTGTCCTCCTCAGTTTAGACACGTTCTGATCGTCTGCGCATTAGTTACACAGAGATAGAGAAAGAAGTAAATTAGCCACGCACCAGGCAAGTAAAAACTCCAATGTGCTGCCCAGTCCAACGTTTCTGACTCAGAAATCTGACTCGGCTCGAGTTTTCACTGCTTTTGGTTTTGTTGTTTAATAAGTGAACAGTTTGACTGCAGAATATCTCCATTATGGCAGGTGGAGAGAAATATTTTTATTTTTTATTATTTTAACAAGAGCAGGAATCACAAAGCTGTTAAATATTGTGTGAATTGTTTCTATGAGTCAGTGTTAAAAATCGCAAAATCGTACCAAACGAAATCTCCCACAGCCGCGGCTCCAGGACTCGACACGGGCCGACTGGGCCACTGGGTTTGTGGCCATGGACACGGGCCGTCAGTCAATGTGTTCTTACTGGAGCTTTAATATACAGTAAACTCATGTGCTTCTGTACCGAGTCACTCAACTCAAACTCCACAAATATGGGGAAAAAATACACATGTAACACAATTATTCAATGGTTCTGTATGTATTTATTTATCTCTCTTCAAACAAAAGCACTATATAGACACAAAGCACCAAGCTGAAGATGAACAATGTCAGGATTATGTATTTATCTATTTTGTAACAATCAAAAGGTTGGAAGTGATGCTATGAAAATGATGACGTGATAAATTACAAATGGTAGAGTAGTTTAACACTTTTGTTCAGTTTTATTAATCTGCTAAGTTTTTAATATCGATTACATATTTAAAGGATTTATTTCTGTTTGTTTATCTTTCTTTAAACAAAATCACTAAGCTAAAGATTTAAAATGTCAAGAATTTTATGTATTTAAGTTTTTTTTTCTTTTAAATCACCTGTAACCACTAAAAACGTTTACAATATGAAGTGATAACGTACAAATGGTACAAAGTAATTAAAAATTTTTGTTTAGTTTTATTAATCTTTCATTCATTCATTCATCTTCTATACCGCTTTATCCTGTATTTAGGGTCGCGGGGACCTGGAGCCTATCCCAGGAGACTCAGGGCACGAGGCGGGGTACACCCTGTACAGCATGACAGTCCATCGCAGAGCGCACACACACACACACACACACACACACACACACACTATGGTCAATTTGGGAACGCCAATTAGCCTAATCTGCATGCCTTTGGACTGTGGGAGGAAACCGGAGAACCCGGAGGAAACCCACCAAGCACGGGGAGAACACATGCACACAGAGACGGGAATCGAACCCGGACCCTGGAGGTGCGAGGCGACTAACCACTACACCACCGCGCCGCCATGTTTTATTCATCTGCTAGTATTTAATATCTATTTATTTTCTTGTAAGCTTTAAACCTATATTTAAAGGGTTTATTTATTTATCTATCTTTAAGCAAAAGCACTGAGCTGAAGTTTAACAATTTCAAGAATTTTATGTAGTTTTTTAGTTTTTTTTTCTTTTAAATCACCTGTACGACTCAAAACGTTTCACTATGAAGTGATAACGTACAAATGGTACAAAGTAATTTAAAACTTTTGTTCAGTTTTATTAATCTGTTAGTATTTAATTTCTGTTATATATTTAAAGGGTATATATATTTATTTATTTATTTGTTTTGTTTATTTGGTTATCTATCTTCAGCACTATCCAGCACAAAGCACCAAGCTGAAGATTTACAATGTCAAGATTTTGTATCTTCTTTTTTGACATGTTTTGTTTGATTCTGTGTGACTCTATACGAGCTGGAAACAGCCCAGAGCTGCAATCAAACACATCAGGATGAACGTGAAGCTGACCCCTAGGGTTGCAGCACCAGAGCTGGGTATACCCCCATCGTACACTTTTCTCCCACGAAGAGGCTGAACCGGTCTATAGTTCTTCACCAGGAGTTTGGTGTCTGTGCCATACTTCACTTTGTAGAATTCACCAACCTGTACAAGACAACAGAAATACAGAAATACAAATAGTTTCCAATGACAGACAATTCTTTTAGGCTACAGGTACACAGCATCACATAACCAACTCGTTAAAATGACTGGACTCACTTGGGTGTCTTGCTTAAGTTTAATACGATCCTTCAACACGATCCAGATCGCTGGCTGACAGCCAGGTTTGGTCACAGACCCTTCATAGTAATAGTAGTCCTTCATCATGTCCACAGGGATCAACTTATTCAGGGTGATGTCTACGGACGTCTCTGTGTCTGGACAAAGAAATAAAAAATAACGTATCATCATAAGTTACTCAGACATAACGCTCCATCACTTTTTGTCACTAGATGATTTCATGTCTAATAGTAAAATTATATCACAGAGAGTGAAAGTACATTTTCTTTTCCTTTTCCTGAAGCTGCTTTGAGACAATGACGGTTGATAAAAGCGCTATAGAAATAAAACGGAATTGAAAACACGGGTATCCTGGCACATTTACTGCAGGAAATCATGCAGATATACTGTAGGTCAAGAGGCTTTAGATATTAAATGATGATTAAAGGATTAAAGCATGTGTACAGATGTTCCTACTGAAGTGACAGAAGTATACAATACTTTGCTAAAAGTCTTGAGCCAGCCTGCATTTCTCTGTATTTTGCTTCCACATATCCAGGCGTTCTTGTATTTTATTAAGGTGACCTTGAGGAATAATTCTCCAGGCTTTGTGGAGGACGTTTCTTTGCCTCTTTTTGGACAGGCTGTTGTCTCACATCTTCAATCAGAGACACACAGCGACCTTTGAAACATTGAAATATTAAAATCATCTGCGGCGTGAACGAGCGAGAACCAGGTGCAGATGATGACAGATGATCAGGCCGATGATCAGTTTACTGCTGATGCTGAATGCTGAGTGCTTGGAACAGACGAGAGGGGAAATGAGGTCGCTGCTTTAAATTAGACCTTTAGGCACTTTGCAGCCGGTCACAGTAAAACATTTCCTCCAATTTCTTTATTTTAATCTTTAATCTAATCATTTAGAGGTGGCTCTGCACTGTGTGTGTTTATGGTCATATATCACTTTATTCATGATGTTCTTGTTCGGTAGCTGCAGTAAGTCGCAGATATTAAAGCTGCCTCATAGGATCGATAACGTGACGTCTACTTAATGTCATTCTAACTATGATATTATTGAATAATTACTCACATCTTTCTATTCTCAATCTGCCTATTAGCAGCCTAGAACTACTTAGTACAGTCTTTTAGTTAACTCTATGTTTGTTTCATCAATAAATATAGCAGAAAACAACTATTGTACATGTAGAGGACAAGAGGCCAGTCTGGAGGCTCAAACTGTTACGTCATGAATAAATATAACCCAAAGTTTAGGGAAAGCAAGTGTCACATTGAAACAGGCCTACCTGGTGCTACCCCCGCTGTCACAGCGTTAATCAACTCAGTGTACCCCGGGTTATCATCAGTCCCCGCCTGGAATAAGAAATTCCAAAAATAATTTAAATCAAGTTAAAATTAAACATGTAATTGAACACCACCAATTCTGTCAAGAACAGTAATCAGGTATTTAACCAAAGTTCTGCCAGAGGCATGTTGATGCTACCAAAAGTGTTTGCTAAAGGTGAAACTAGCTGAGGCACATTCGTACAGATATCAGATCTGCTGTATATTTATATATTACAGACTTTGTGTTAATGGAGTTCAATCCTCCAGGACATTTCTAGAAAGGTGTATTCGGGTCAAATGTTCTGGACGCTGATTCTGGCCCAAAGCAACACTAAGACATTTATGTAGTTTCCCCATTACATGCTCAGCTGTGGGTGTGTGATGGTTAATTATTATATGATAGAAATAATGACGTTTAAACAATAAATAATTTACAGTAAAACGGCTTAAAATTACAGCAGACCATGAAAAGCAAACCTCAATCAAAAAGGCCAAAATTGCCACTCCAGTTGGGTCGTCCTGTGCGTCTTCTATCTTGGTGTACGTGTCCTTTAAATGCAGGACTTGTATCTGAGAAGAGAGATTACAAATCTACAGTCCCAGTCAAAAGTTTGGACACACCATCTGATTCAATGTGTTTTCTGATTTATTTCCTACATCATATAACATTAATGGAGATTTCATAAAACTATGAATTATGGAATTAAATAATAAAAAAGCAACGACAGTCAGTCGCTATTTTAAGACATGAAAATAAGTTGTTCTGGAATCGTTCTGGCAAGAACAATATCGTCAAAAGCATTTGCAGAACCCATAAAGCACCATGAGATTACTGTCTACATGAGGACAGTTTAGAGCGGTTATGAAGTCTTTACAGAGCAGAAGTAGCGGACACGTCTCAATAAACTCTTCAAAGCAGATTACTGCTTATTTTACACGCCTTCAGTATTGTTTTTCTATGTAGAGAGAAATAAATATCAGGAACGACCATGAGATTAGAGGGGTGTCCAAACTTTTGACTGGTAGTGTGAGTGTGTGTTTAGATTAGACTTTATTGTCATTGTGTAAACTACACGCCTGTGAAATTCAGTTAGCATCTAACCAGAAGTGCACAAGTGGCCACTCGACAATAAATAACAGTGTGTTAAATGTGTGTGTGGGGCCACATGTAAAGGGGTGATAATATATGAAAACATGGACGTAATTATAAACAACCACAACAGTCAGTTATTATTGTAGGACCCGAAGCTCAGCTGTTGTGGAAGAGCTGTTCTGATATCGACGTTATATAGAACTAACATGCAGCTACGCTGGGGTAAATAAAACAGACCACATGTCAACAAATCTAATTCTAATACTTTATACTCACTACAGTCGGCTATTCGCTACCAGTACAACGTGCACGTATTGTGTGTTCATCTTAAATAGTGAACAAGACACCAGATATAATCTTAGATAGTCATTAAACCCACATCACACACTTTCAAAACCTGGGATCTCACTGCATTTCTCATGGGAAATGTCGATTCACATCAATACACACTGCATTCCACTTGATCAACAAACATCTACATATATCAGTTTATCAGATAATCAGGTTTATTATGACTGTCAGTGTGCCAAAAGGAATCGTGACTGTACCTCCATTTGATACTGTTTATCATCAATGGTGTGTTCAGACCCTGGGTTATCACTGTCGCCCCAGTGGAAATCGATCCTCACAGCCGTGTAATTGTGTGGAATCTGTGCCCAGGTCAATGTGGCACCAGGAGGGATTTCCAGTGAAACTGCAATGAAATAATGAAGGTGTTAAAATAGATCGGCACTTCCTTAAAGGGAACAAACACTGTGTAATGTAGTGAAAGTGACAGAGGAAGGAAGGAATTCTGAAACAGAACAGTGGCCTCCAGCCAATGAGCTGTGGAGCCCAACTGAGCCACGATCATCAGGTACTGGCACACAGAAACAATTACAAATATATCTTTTACTTTCATTTCCATTTGATTGACTTTAGGAGTCTGCAGAGTGTGTTATTTAGAAAAATAATCAGAGAGAAACAGATGACATCTCGGTTTTGATGGCTGATAAAATGAATCTAATGTTACAAGCTAACGCTAGCTAAAAGACAAATGTCTCTAGAGATCCTCTTTGAAAAAGGGAAAATGATGAGACAGCAGATAAGACTTTAAGACAAAAAAGACAGCTGCATAAAAACACACACATGCCAAGAATCGTACTGAAGTTAGGGGTTTATCACAACAGGTGATTGACCGAGGTGCACCAAGGCCGCGCTATAGAACAGATATGGCCTTCAAATACGTAGAATAAATAATAATATCAAAGCAGAATATCCACAAAATCAATCTCAGGATGTTTTCAACAGAAATCTGATTACGAAGCAGACGACGTAGGGAATAAATACACTTTGGGTGTCACTTTCCCCCCCTCACTCTTAGATGGGATGGAAACAAGCTCGAGGCTCACACTGATTCTGTGTTATGGTGCAGTATGTAGTATTTATATTATACATCTTATTATGCTTTCTTACATACAACTGGTCCGTGGTGCAGAAACAGTTGGAGGCCACTGAAGACACAGAGTCCAAACTAAAGGTTATAAAGACATTTTAGACGCCTAGACAGCTGCATGTGACCTAAACACTCCTTTGGATGGTGTTGTTGAAGGGAAACAAGCTCGAGGCTCACACTGATTCTGCGTCATGGTATGTCGTGTATTAATTATGCTTTGTCACATGTGTAACACGTCTGTAAGTGTAAAGTTTACAGACACATTTTTAGCCTTCTAAGGAACTGTAGGTGATGTAAAGTGTTGTGCTGTACAATCCTTACATGAACTGTGCTGAAGAAGGACTTCTGATTACAAGTCCTGCTTCTCTCGGACCTTTGCATATTATTGCCTGTCTTTAATCAAAGACTGCAGTTACTTCCTGGACTGGAGAAATTAGAGAACCCAGAGAACACTTATACGGGTGAGGAAGTGACACAGCTGACCGAGTTTCCCTTTCAGACCCTCTACACACCTGTCAATCTCAGCAGTGCCACTGGGTAAATATTACTATAAGCTACATGACGTGTACAGTAAGTTACAAGATTACCAGTTCTTTTATCGTTCTTCATCTTCATGGTCTGTAGCACGTCATAGCCGGTGAATTTTAATTCGGTCAGTTTGGCCGGCTTTTCAATGCCACTGGTCACTATGTTGATGGGAGATTGTTTGGCACCACCACATGCCCCATTCACCACGCACCATTCACTTGGGTCTGAACACAACAGAGATTTGAACAGGATTAGAATAAAATTTACCTGAAAAAAAACTGTACAAAACTACTGAAGGCAAAAATCTTCCACTGTGATCATTTATTATTACCTTTGCAATCCGTGATGACGTCCGGCTGGGAGTCGTAGCACCAGTCTGGAGGTGCTGTAGAATCTGCTGGAGGATCTGTAGAATCTGCATCAAAAAAAGCATCATCTCATATTTATGGGCGTCAGCACAGTGGATTAGAGGTCAGCACTGTCGCCTTGCTTACTGGGTCTCTTCCCAAAGACATGCAGGTTAGGCTAAGTGGTATTCCCAAAGTGTGTGTGTGTGTGTGTGTGTGTGTGTGTGTGTGTGTGTGTGTGTGTGTGTGTGTGTGTGAGATATGTTTTAAACTGATCTCCATGTGTACTTAATAAACCTTCATGATACTTTATGAACATTTAATCATGGGCTACTGTACATCTACCCGTGTATACACCTTTACAAATGATGCAGAAATTGTATAACTTTATGTTTGTATGAATGACGCCCCTTAACCCTTTAGGTCTTCTGTAAGACACCGTAGATTACGACCGTAGATTATCAGAGTAGTACGGTAAATAAAACACTACCAGCCCTTATTAAAGCGTTCCTCTGTTCTGTTTAAACACTCAGATATTCAGGAAAGTGTCTTTCCATGCTCACCTGCTGAGCCCCTGCTAAACCATCTTAGTTGTGTGTTTACAAAATTGACTTTGTATCCATAGTGGCAAAGAAGCAGTTTATAATGGCACTTCCGAGGTCTACTGTGATACCCTCAGGCCTTTTTCTACATAAAGCACGATCATCTGGAACGTACGCCTGCGTGCTGATATAATTATTGCCTGTTTATTCAGCCATCAGCACAAACGTTATTGTCTCACTTCATCTTACAAACACAAATTGTAAATTCAAGTTCCACCAAGCAGGAAGGTTTATACTACAGTGGTGTGACAACCAGACTGCTCATTACCGTCGCACTCACCGCCGTGGAAACGCGGCAGCGACCGAAATAAACCAGGAGCATTTCAAAATAATTCGTGAAATGACCGCCAGGTGGCGCAAATTGACATTTTCCGTCGTATCGGTTTTTAAATATATTCAGAGCTTAAGTCATAATAAAGTCAAAACAATATGTTGTAGCGAAGTAATACTACAATTATGATAATTTACACATCCAACAAACATGTAAAACTATAAATATAAAAAATATGAGTTAGAAAACTTTGGTTTTATTTTGTTTAGACAGACTCTCTGTTTTTATCTGTTTAGTGTTATTATTAAAGAAAACAGCACAAACAACAGCACTAGGGCTTTCAAAAAAATTATTTCGACAATACTTACAGTTGTTAGAGTTTAAGACATCAAGATTTAAATATAGAAATAACTAAAACAAATAGAGCAAACTTCCAGAATAGATAATAAAAAATAAATCAATAAAAAAGATGTATGCAGTATAATCGGGGCCTCTCATTACATTATATTTTGGTTCAGTGCCAGACGAAGTGCGAGCTAATATTGTCTTACATTTGTGAATAAAATATCATTGTTTTATTCAGAGATTTACAGTATTTGTGCAAAATAATAGTTATGACATAATTAAATATAAATATAATTACAGGCTCTGGATTCGTTTTTCGTTTGCAGTATAAAACCAAAATACATCTTACTATTTTTGAGAGATTCGTCGTAAAAAAAACTGTTTTTTTTTTCAGATATTTGTCTGTACAAAATAATATTTATGCAATATAATCACGGGCTCTTGATTCGTTATTCGTTTGCAATATAAACCAAAATACATTAACCATATAATATAAACCAAAATATAAACCAAAATATTTAATTTGCTGTATTAAATATTTATGCCGTCTCATCAAGGATCCAAAGATTGCCTTGTACTAAATAATATTTTTGCTGATTTTTTTCTGCGATTCAGTTGTGTGATGTTTTAATGATGAATGATGTTTTACTGTATGTTTACTGTATATAAAAAAAAAATATGAGTTAGAAAACATTGGTTTTATTTTGTTTAGACAGACTCTCTGTTTTTTGGAATTTTGGAATCCACAGACGCAAAAGAACATGATAATAATAATCAAAAGAATAATATTAATCTTTTTGCTGTTTATTTCCACCATTTAATAATGTTTTAATTATCAATAATTAAAGCTGCTCGTGTCGGCTCATATCGGGAGCATTTTTTATGAAAGATAAACAAACAGCTGTGTGTGAATGGAAAAGAGTGCGCTTTGCCGAGTTTTGATCTACTGTAAAGTCAGATGATCACATTTAAACAATTTATTCATACAGATGTACCTGTTTTACATGGAAAGTTACAGGTTTGGGCTACTGTTATCTACTTCAAATATTTGAAGTTAAAAGCTAAAACTTGAAGATTTGAAGCTAAAACTTCAGCCCTTTTCATATTTTCCCCGTGGTCGTTATTAAAAAATATATATAAATAAAAGTTTTGCCTTCCAAGGCAACAGATTATGGAGCTTCTTGAGCTGCTCAGACCTGCGCGTGCGTCGTACTTACACTCCCCGTCCCGATGTCCAGCTGCTCGCTGCTTTTTGTTTAAAATATGTTTCATTCATCATTAGCCATTATCCATAACTTTATGGGTTTTTCTTTTGACACGTTTTATTTTTATGAAATTTGATTTAGTTAAATGAGAAAATAACCATGGGAGTTTCAAACCCCGCATCCATTCAGTATTCACTTACTGTATGCGGTGTGTTATACCCCTATCTCACCTGCTCGGTCTCGCGCTGTGACCGTAGGCTTGATCATGATTCACCCCGAGTCTTTGCGCTGTGATTACGTTTCCATGTTTCCGCGTGAAAAATTCCGCGAAGATCTTCCGCATGTTAAACATGTTTATTTTTTTGCGTGGTAAGATGGAAACGTAATAACAGCACCAAAACTCGCACCGAATCATAATGAACCGCACTTACGGCCCCGCGTGTGAGATAGATGTATTAAACCTCCACTCTGTCATCTCATCGTATTCATTCCATAAGTGCGCTATACAACCAGTGTGTAAGTGTGTACAAACAACAGCACAATGCATGTGTGAATGGCTGAAACGTTAAGTCAGATGAACGCGCGCGCCGATATGAGAGATTAGATCTTTCAGCACGCCGATGTCAGTCACTAGCAAGGAGCATTTACTGATCACATTTAAACTATTTATTCATACAGATGTACATGTTTTATAGGTCGTTTTTCGTTTGCAGTATGAAACCAAAATACATCTTACTATTTTTGAGAGATTTGTTTTTAAAAAAATCTAAAAAATAAATAAATAAAAATTCAGATATTTGTCTGTACAAAATAATATTTATGCAATATAATCACAGGCTCTTGATTCGTTATTCGTTTGCAATATAAACCAAAATACATTAACCATATAATATAAACCAAAATATAAACCAAAATATTTAATTTGCTGTATTAAATATTTATGCCGTCTCATCAAACTCGCAACTCCCCCCGAAGAGCATCCTTCTCTGCCTTGCAAACTCCCAACTCACTTGAAATTTAATATCGTATATAATATTTAATATTGGCATAATATCCCTGCCCCAATTCTCACAGCTGTACAGTATGAGTTGAAATAATAACAATAGTGTTTTTCTTTACTGAATAGGCAGAGCCTCTGAATAGGCAGAGCCGTTGATGTCTTTGGTTTCGGCTGTGAGTGGATGCGCTGTAGTAATCCACGTTTTATACAAATTACATAACCTTTTTTCAGTCATGATATACTAACATATATTTCACGCGCACGCCGATATGAGAGATTAGATCTTTCAGCACGCCGATGTCAGTCACTACAGTAGCAAGGAGCATTTACTGATCACATTTAAACAATTTATTCATACAGATGTACATGTTTTATAGGTTTGTTACTGAAGAACTATGGCAGCGGGCACACCTAAAAATAAACGCAGGATTATTTTTTTATATAGTTTTATATAAATAAAAAATGCTTTTATAAATGTGGGCTACTGTTATCTACTTAGTGGGCTACTCCGTTATCTACGGAGTTTGGGTTCATTTTCTGACGCGCTCAAGTTCACCAAAATCAATACAGAACCCCGTTTACTTTATTTATTTAACAAAATCATAAAGTTTTTTCGTCATTGTGAGTGCACCTAAATAAAAGTAGAGTCTTTGCCGAGTTTTGATCTAAAGTCAGATGAACGCGCGCGCCGATATGAGAGATTAGATATCTCTTTCAGCAAACACATATTAATGGTGTTAAATAAGCGCTATGCGGCGCTGGGAGAAACGCACGCCGATGTCAGTCCCTAGCATTTACTTACATCTAAACTGAGTCATTTACATAAATCACTGATCACATTTAAACAATTTATTCATACAGATGTACATGTTTTATAGGTTTGTTACTGAAGAACTTTGGCAGCGGGCACACCTAATAATAAATGCCGGATTATTATTATTATTTTTATTTATAGGTTTATATAAATAAAAATGCTTTTATAAATGTGGGCTACTGTTATCTACTTCAAATATTTGTTAAAACAGCGGGGGAAATTCACTCTGACCATTTTAATAATTCATTGATAAGGTAGTGATTTCTTTGGTTACGGCTGTGCTGATCATGTCATCTCCTCGTCAGTGAGCGCGCCTATAATTCACTTCTCATACGAATGACATAATCTAATTTTTTTTTTCATTAGTTTATATTAAAGCAGATATTTCTCTTTCTATAAGTATATATTTTTCACGTCTGTGAGGCGAGTATACACGGAGCTTGGGTTCATTTTCTGACGCACCAAAATCAATACAGAACCCCGTTTACTTTATTTATTTAACAAAATCATAAAGTTTTTTCGTCATTGTGTGTGCACCTAAATAAAAGTAGAGTCTTATGAGTCTTATGAAAGCTCTAAGATGACACAAGACCCTACACGTAGCCTTTCTACTATAATTACACAGTTTACAATGTTTACGTTGCTTAAATTCGATCCTAAAAAACTGAATTTAATTTTAATTATAAATTTGTACTGTAATGTTACTACTGTGATTATGAATTCGTTTATTTACAATGTTTCACTTTATTTTATCTGCAACGACGTGCAGCTGTGGACGACCTGCGCCTCATTAAGCCTGGAGAGAACGAGCTGATGCCTGAGGCGTCAGTCTATAGTTATATAGCGCCACTCAGTGGTAAAAGCCAGCAAACGCACAAACCCAAATGCTGACGCCATACGCTGCGACGGTAGAAGTCGCATACTGCCTGTGCACCCACTGTATAATAAGATTATTCAATTCATTCTTCCCAGTTTCATTCAACTAGAGGGTGTTTCAGTTGGATTTAAAACTATTTATAAAAGGTGGGCTACATAGATCTTCATCTCGGAGTTGTATCGGATGGACAATGGACAGCAGAACGAACCTTTAAAAATTATACCTGTATAAATAAACATTTATGACCTCGGTAGGTGAAGTTGAACTGGCAGGAAATACAAGCAGCTCCACCACCAGACTCGAGCTAAAATTCAGCCCTTTTGGAGAGATGATTTTATATGTGCCTCAAAAATGGCCATTTTTCAGCACTATAGTCTCTCGCTTCCAACAATAATCATTTAAAATGCTAATTATTCATATTCATATATATTAGTATTGATACTAAAATTGGTTTCAGCCTTTAGAAGCATATGACCTATTATAACAGTATACTTGTTTTTGATAAAACATTAAAAAGGGAAAATCTGTAGTGTCTGTAACCATTGTCAAATTCATCTTAACAATTTTGCATTTTAGAATAATTTTCAATAAACTTTTTCAGGTTTATGTCTTTTCACGTGAAATCTAAATTGGCCAAGTTAAATCTGAATGACAATTACAGTAAGAGCATTGAAAGATCTGAATTTAAAGAAGTTACGGACACTACATAAAAGGCCATGAAATTGTATTTAGCAAATTTGTATTTTACTTGATAGTGTTTATCTATAAATAAGTGCATATTTACAGAACATTGAGCATGGATAGTGAGACAAGAAGTATTAAGTATTATGACACGTGGTGTTATATGATCTGGAAATTCACCTTTTCAGCTACTTAGGTGAGTCACATTTTAGCACTCATACCATATTTTGGTTTTGCACTGGATCATTATTAGGGTCCAAGCACTATTATTACATCAGCACAGTGGCGACATATAACAACTATGGTAATTATGATGTTTCAATAGTGCTGATGTCATAATGTGCGAAGGTCACTTTGTTCTGCACACAATAGCAGGACAATAATTCTGGACGTAGGCAGATGGCGGGACATTCGCACATTATGACATCAGCATTGCCCCCCCCCCCCTACTTACGTAATCACTATCAAAGATTATATTAGAACATAAATTCATAGGTTTATTATTATCAAATATGATATTACAATTATAATAAACTTTAGGCACGTGACAGCCGTCAAGACCATTAATACAAATTCTTGTATAATGTTTATATTGTGGCACATTTATTTTTCAGGGCTTTGAACATGAATATGCAAAAAATGCGAAACAAACATTTAAAAATTATATATAAATTATATATTATATATTGTTTATGATGAAAAATTAGACAAAACAAAATTTACTATAAAATAAAGAATATAAAAGTATACATCTTATACAGTATATGAAAAATATATAAATATTAATATTTTTTCATGTACACCATATTTATTTTCATATTACTTATTTTATTGTATTGTCTCCTGTAATTTTTCATTTGTAAAGCTTTAACCTATGAATTTCTGTTCTATTATAATCTTTGATAGTGATTATGTAGGGGGGGGCAATCCATGGCAGGGGGGCATTTTAGTACATAACACCGGCACTGCACAAGTTGCTGCAGTTTGGGCATCGGGGGGCAACTGGACAGTAACCTACCGGTGGGCCACAAACGCCCCCCGATATTAATAAAATAGTGTCTTCTTAAAGAAATAAACCAAACTGGCTGACACACTGAAGTATATAGATAGCTGGCCGATTACAAACTAACTTATAAAAACAGGTTAAAAACATGAACTACAAGTTAAAACTAAATAAAATGAAACTTTCCTCATAATAAATAAAGCTGGATATCGTCTAACCAAACCCTCCTCATTAAACTCATTAAAGCTAACAGTCGAACTCATTTTATTATCTTTAGCTAAATACCTTATAGGGAGTGAAGTGACAATGACAAATACTGTGGGGACATTTAGTCATTTAGACGCTTTAAATAAGCACAACACAAAGCCAGTGTGTTACTGTAGGTAATTAGTTAAAACTAGTTAAAAACATGAATCCGGGTAAACAGTTAAACTGCCCCCTTCGTGTTACTCACCATCAGCACAAAGGCAGGTTTTAAACCCGGAAACCAGAAGAAATGACAGAATTAGTCTCATCATGTTGGATAAACTCCAGAGATCTTCACCAGACAGGTAACACACACACACACACTGACACACACTGACACACACTGGGGTCTCGAGCAGCGATCAGGGGGAAGCTGACTCGTCATAGTCGAGCCTCATCTAGGATCTCGGATCCTCAGCAACTGCGTCACTAACGGGTTTTCATTCTGACGTATCAAACGTTTATAAACGTCGCGTCATAATGTCTAGAGAATTCCACCAGATAAATATATAAATATATAATCACAGGTTATAATTATAAAAGTGCACAAGTGTGACTTACTGTCTATTAACATCTGTAATATTCCCTCCATATGTTCTATTAACATCTGTAATATTCCCTCCATATGTTCTATTAACATCTGTAATATTCCCTCCATATGTTCTATTAACATCTGTAATATTCCCTCCACATGTTCTATTAACATCTGTAATATTCCCTCCATATGTTCTATTAACATCTGTAATATTCCCTCCATATGTTCTATTAACATCTGTAATATTCCCTCCATATGTTCTATTAACATCTGTAATATTCCCTCCATATGTTCTATTAACATCTGTAATATTCCCTCCATATGTTCTATTAACATCTGTAATATTCCCTCCATATGTTCTATTAACATCTGTAATATTCCCTCCACATGTTCTATTAACATCTGTAATATTCCCTCCATATGTTCTATTAACATCTGTAATATTCCCTCCACATGTTCTATTAACATCTGTAATATTCCCTCCACATGTTCTATTAACATCTGTAATATTCCCTCCATATGTTCTATTAACATCTGTAATATTCCCTCCATATGTTCTATTAACATCTGTAATATTCCCTCCACATGTTCTATTAAGATCTGTAATATTCCCTCCACATGTTCTATTAAGATCTGTAATATTCCCTCCATATGTTCTATTAACATCTGTAATATTCCCTCCATATGTTCTATTAACATCTGTAATATTCCCTCCACATGTTCTATTAACATCTGTAATATTCCCTCCATATGTTCTATTAACATCTGTAATATTCCCTCCATATGTTCTATTAACATCTGTAATATTCCCTCCATATGTTCTATTAACATCTGTAATATTCCCTCCACATGTTCTATTAACATCTGTAATATTCCCTCCACATGTTCTATTAACATCTGTAATATTCCCTCCATATGTTCTATTAACATCTGTAATATTCCCTCCATATGTCCTATTAACATCTGTAATATTCCCTCCACATGTTCTATTAACATCTGTAATATTCCCTCCACATGTTCTATTAACATCTGTAATATTCCCTCCATATGTTCTATTAACATCTGTAATATTCCCTCCATATGTTCTATTAACATCTGTAATATTCCCTCCACATGTTCTATTAACATCTGTAATATTCCCTCCACATGTTCTATTAACATCTGTAATATTCCCTCCATATGTTCTATTAACATCTGTAATATTCCCTCCATATGTCCTATTAACATCTGTAATATTCCCTCCACATGTTCTATTAACATCTGTAATATTCCCTCCACATGTTCTATTAACATCTGTAATATTCCCTCCATATGTTCTATTAACATCTGTAATATTCCCTCCATATGTTCTATTAACATCTGTAATATTCCCTCCATATGTTCTATTAACATCTGTAATATTCCCTCCACATGTTCTATTAACATCTGTAATATTCCCTCCATATGTCCTATTAACATCTGTAATATTCCCTCCACATGTTCTATTAACATCTGTAATATTCCCTCCACATGTTCTATTAACATCTGTAATATTCCCTCCATATGTTCTATTAACATCTGTAATATTCCCTCCATATGTTCTATTAACATCTGTAATATTCCCTCCATATGTTCTATTAACATCTGTAATATTCCCTCCACATGTTCTATTAACATCTGTAATATTGCCTCCATATGTTCTATTAACATCTGTAATATTGCCTCCATATGTTCTATTAACATCTGTAATATTCCCTCCATATGTTCTATTAACATCTGTAATATTCCCTCCATATGTTCTATTAACATCTGTAATATTCCCTCCATATGTCCTATTAACATCTGTAATATTCCCTCCACATGTTCTATTAACATCTGTAATATTCCCTCCATATGTTCTATTAACATCTGTAATATTCCCTCCATATGTTCTATTAACATCTGTAATATTCCCTCCATATGTTCTATTAACATCTGTAATATTCCCTCCACATGTTCTATTAACATCTGTAATATTCCCTCCACATGTTCTATTAACATCTGTAATATTCCCTCCACATGTTCTATTAACATCTGTAATATTCCCTCCATATGTTCATATTAACATCTGTAATATTCCCTCCACATGTTCTATTAACATCTGTAATATTCCCTCCATATGTTCTATTAACATCTGTAATATTCCCTCCATATGTTCTATTAACATCTGTAATATTCCCTCCATATGTTCTATTAACATCTGTAATATTCCCTCCACATGTTCTATTAACATCTGTAATATTCCCTCCACATGTTCTATTAACATCTGTAATATTCCCTCCATATGTTCTATTAACATCTGTAATATTCCCTCCACATGTTCTATTAACATCTGTAATATTCCCTCCACATGTTCTATTAACATCTGTAATATTCCCTCCACATGTTCTATTAACATCTGTAATAGTCCCTCCATATGTTCTATTAACATCTGTAATATTCCCTCCATATGTTCTATTAACATCTGTAATATTCCCTCCACATGTTCTATTAACATCTGTAATATTCCCTCCACATGTTCTATTAACATCTGTAATATTCCCTCCATATGTTCTATTAACATCTGTAATATTCCCTCCATATGTCCTATTAACATCTGTAATATTCCCTCCATATGTCCTATTAACATCTGTAATATTCCCTCCATATGTCCTATTAACATCTGTAATATTCCCTCCATATGTTCTATTAACATCTGTAATATTCCCTCCATATGTTCTATTAACATCTGTAATATTCCCTCCATATGTCCTATTAACATCTGTAATATTCCCTCCATATGTTCTATTAACATCTGTAATATTCCCTCCATATGTTCTATTAACATCTGTAATATTCCCTCCATATGTTCTATTAACATCTGTAATATTCCCTCCACATGTTCTATTAACATCTGTAATATTCCCTCCATATGTTCTATTAACATCTGTAATATTCCCTCCATATGTTCTATTAACATCTGTAATATTCCCTCCATATGTCCTATTAACATCTGTAATATTCCCTCCATATGTCCTATTAACATCTGTAATATTCCCTCCATATGTTCTATTAACATCTGTAATATTCCCTCCATATGTTCTATTAACATCTGTAATATTCCCTCCACATGTTCTATTAACATCTGTAATATTCCCTCCATATGTCCTATTAACATCTGTAATATTCCCTCCATATGTTCATATTCCTGTGAAAGATCAAGTTAATTACAGTTGTGTTTAAAATAATAGCAGTGTGTTGAATAAAGTGAGTAAATCTCCAGATCCATATAATAACGTTTAATTTAAACCACATAAACACACTGGACCGCCTGTACATTCTGACTCACAACATGAAAAATGTGATAAATGTAGTATTAGTTTAATGTAAGTGAAGAAAAACTAATATTATTCTGTTCAAAATAAATATCAGTGTCATTATTCATCTTTATAAAGTGATGAATTTACTGTTTAAACAAAATGCTTGAAGTTTAATCTCTCTTGTGCGTCTCTGAACTAATATTTCGTTGTATAATCAGCTTTCTGAGATCTGCTTCACATCTGTACAGTTGTACTACACGTTGTTTTTTTTGTTCTATTGTCTAAATAAAATTAGTCCCTTTTGGCCATTTGTTGAACATTGGATAAGTATACTGTAGTTGATATTATTACAAAATGCACTAAAAAGAATGTATATAAATGTTAAAATCTACAGATTTACAGTTACAATAAAATGCTATTAAAATATAAATATATAAAATGTATAAATGAGACAGAATGTGCGATATAAAAGGGTATAAGATGTATAGAAACGCGCAGTGAATCACGACTTGGGGCTCAGCAGACAAAAGTGTTCAAGGACGTTGACTCGGCCCCCAAATTCTCCAGATCCCAGTCTGATTGAGGATCCACCAAATGCACTGGACAAAATATTCTGCCTGACGGAGGCTCCACCTCACAACCCACAGCACAGTAAGGATCCACTGCTACAGCACACACCAAGAAGCTCCGTGTGTGTGTTCCTCCATGGTTTTAATGTTAATACTTTTAAATGTTGTGGCTGATCCGTGTAGAGAAAACAATTAAACACTTCAAAGCTACGTAAAGTTTTGTCCAAGGTTAATTTTTTCTTTAACAGGAAAAGAAAATGAATTAAAAAGAAGGCAGATCCCACAGACATTATTTTTATTTGCCCCATGGGATTAGACTTGAACAGTGCAATTCTTTACCACATTTACTAAGTGACAAATTCCAGCCACTACAGGTACAGATAACTATATATATATATAATTACAGTGGGTTTGGTTTTTATTTTATTTTCTAAATCCGTCATCATTTTCCATTCGGGAAAAAAAAAAGACGTAGATCATTATTTCATGGCAGAACCTCAGAAACACTCACTTGCTAAGTATTCGTACCGTTATACAGGTTTAGTCATTAATGAGAAGTGACATGGTGCAGTCGACAAGAGAAGGAAACATTTAATGAAAATAAATAATGTATAATAAATAAATATTTGAACATTTTTTTAGGATTTGCGTAATGCTGTTCTGTATGTTTCAGTTCAACGACACACAAAATTAAACTTTCCTCGGGTCTGAACAATTCACTGCTCTGTGAACTCGCTGCTTCAGAACTGTTTAACATGCCAAAGGCAAGAAGAAAAAGGAGAAAAAGTTAGTAAATTGTATTGTTTTTCATTTTTAAAGATATAATTTTGCATAAAAAAAAAGAATACAAATGATTTGCAATGTTTATATGTAATTGGTCTGACTATTTTATTCATTTAAAGTTTCCTTTGAGTTTTTTTGAGGCACAGGAAGTTTAAACAGAACTGGTAGCAGAAACCACTCCTTAAAATACTTCACCCACCTGTTGATGTTAATCTGTAGTTAAATCAATGCTGATGATAAGGATTCCCCTGAATACACAAGAGCACGTCAAGAACAGAACTACAACAAGGAGGAACAGTACAGCAGTGATGCTGCATCTTTTAGCCTCCATCCTCATACGCACTGGTTTCTGCCCCCATTATGTGAAGAAACAAGATACACTACATATCAAATCAATTGTGTTCCTCCGTCTCCTCCTCCAGAGTTCTGGATACAATGTGACTTGTGCTTGTGGAGATGAAACATCTTTTTGCACCACGGACACTGTAGCCACAGCGCCCCCTGGTGGACTTTGTGAAATCAGGCTTTCTCTGTCAAAGAGAGAGAAAGAGATTTATGAGTTCAGCTCCTCTGTGTGATTAAAAATCCTTCACCTCTTCCTCCGTTTTAGACTCCATTCAGTCATTAAACCGTTCCCTGACTCAGTCTTGTAGTTCATTCTGAATGAAAAGTTCTTACCTGCAGTGACGGCGTCTCTTAGCAACCCAGAACTCACTGTCACAGTCGAAGCGATGCCAGGCCATGTGGTCTGGAACCCACCTGGTAACCAGGTTCAGAAACAAGTCTGGGTCAGATCGGATTTAATATATAGACTTTAACTTATTTCATTTATATTCATATTTAATGACAAGTTTATATGGCTAAAATATGACTAAATCTAAACTTTCAAGGCATGAAAACAGACACACACCACCTCCCACTGCTGATCTGGAGTTTGTAGTTTACTCCTCTAATGCCAAAAAACATCACCTAAAGACCCGAATCTGCATGATTTAATAAACTGCAGCAAGATTGTCCCAATGAAAAATGACATGAAGATACAAGTGTCCGCTATGTAGTGACTGGTTACTGGTTATTATTAGGGTAAAGCAGTTCGGAATGATTTGTCTATATTTGAGTTGCTGACACCGGAGATGTGAAACCGGCAGAGCCGGTCATACAGTCAGATTCACCTCGGTATCTTTTCTCTCCACTCGATCCCAGCTGCCCTCGCCGAGGCGAGTCCTCTTCGTCATCATCATCTGACTCTCGGAGGCATGTCTGCAATGAAAAAAGGTTAGCACATCAATGGTTTAAAATAACCCACCATCAATATTCCTTTGTTCTATGCAGTAACTGTGGTGGCGCTCACAATGTCATCCTCGTAGTAGATGTCTGGCTTGGATGAAGCTGTACTGCCTGCTCTTCAGCTTCATCTGCAGCTGTTTGACCTGCCGCCGCCGCAACCCCTCCTGCTCGTAGCTCGCCTCAATATGACGTAGCGCCACCGGCAGACCGTCGTCATCCGCGCAGTGGGCCGCTGACGGAATCTGAGGGAACGATTGTCCCAGGGCTGAAGAAAAGGATGAAGAAATGCAGAGTGCAGCGTTTTTCACTGCTGACATCCAACCAGGCTGGACTGGACTGCTCAGATTACGCTGAGCCTCTCTGTACCCTGGGTTGGTGTTACCGGACTGGGTACGGAGGAGCTTCCTAAGACCCTGGGTCCACTTTTCATCATTTGTAGCCAGAGCGGAGACCGGAGCCTTTCCCGTGTTGACCCGCTGAACAGAATGCAGCTCGGCCACGGTGCCATACTCGTCCTTTATGGCGAGGGTGGCGTCTCCTGACATGGGGCCACTTCCTGGTCCTCAGTACACAGTTCAGTGTCAGAGGGTAACTCTTGGTGGTCTGTGAAACTCCGCCCCCTGGCCCATGATTGTCTCCAGAGGAGGCCGTCCCTCTCGGCACTGCTTATTTAAGTCGGGATCGCTGGAGGTGCGTGTGAGGGCTACGCCATTTTCAAAAGCGCACAGCAAGTTGTCCATCGAGCGCGTCCTGGGGAGCCTGTATTAAAATAAAACAGCTCTGTAACTCCCTTTTACACTCAAAAAAATTTAACTGTGCTCTACTCAATTTTTTGTTGAAACATTTTTACACTTAAAAATATAAAAATAAATATAGAAATTGCAAAATCATGTAAAATATACTTCATGAATTGAGTTACAGGTCAGTAAAAAAAAAATGAAGTAGACCTGAATAACTTTATTTAGTACAATAATGTACAAAATTGAGTAAATGTAATGAAAATCAGGAGTCAATGCAATAGTTACCCCGAGTGAAAATGAGTCAAATAATTGAGTAGATATGATTGAAGTGCAAAGTAGAAGAAACTGAAAATTACACTATTATTTAACAAACAAATGTGCTCCATTTACTAAATATTTTAACTGCATTTAATTCTTACTGCTCCATCACACAATTAATATCTTACACTTAATGTTTTTTTAATATAAATTGTTTTTAATCAAGTTTTTTTTTTAGTTCAATGTATCTAATGACACCAAATGATAAACAAATAAACAATAAACACTTTACCATTTTAATTCAACATTTATTCCCCCAATTGGACAGGACATGATGTCTAAACTCAATCTGGTTTACTTTACAAATGAGCTGATCATAAACAATGAGCTGAACTGATCTCATTAGTAAACATAAACAATACTTCTGCCACAAGTATTATACAGTTCATATGTGGAAAGTAGACTTTTTGTATTAGAATAGAATCACAGAGTCACATTTTACACCTGAAAGACTGAACACCTTCACACTGCAGTTTCCTGAAAACTCTGGGGTCCATACAGATGCTACACCTGGGGTTATTGGAATACTTGGCAACCCGAGCAGAGAGAGAGCCGCTGCTTTATTCCGAGCTCCGCCCCCAGACTGAGCAGCTTTATAACTTGTTCGTCCTCTTACGAAGACTGAACATATAACCGATATTATAATATACAGAGGTGGAAAGAGTAATAAAATTTTGTACTCAATTACAAGTACTGTTACTTCAGTGAAATTTTACTTAAGTACAAGTAAAGTTACCATTATAAAAATCTACTCAAGTAAAAGTAAAAAGTAGCTCATTAAAAAATTTACTCAAAGTAAAAGTTACCGAGTTACTTTTTTATTTTATTTTTTTTAACAGCGGGGGTGGGGTGAGGCATTCTAGCGTAGTTAAAAAAAGATGAGCAGATATAAATCTCAAACTAGTTGTTTTTAACTGAAGGAACACCTTTGCATAATAAAGCTGTTGTCTTTGTTGTGCTTGAAAATCAAAGTGGTCACTTAAATATGGTGTTACGTCCCAGTCTAGGGTCATACAGCAAAAGACTGGTTCAGGGTTCTATTTTAAACTGTATGGAAATGGTGGAATATGGCAGAAAGAACTAGATCCAATCATTAACTGATGAAATAATGAGGTTTGTATATACACACACACACACACACACACACACACCAGGAGGAAGAGGATCAGATTCAGGATGGACCCAGGCCAAAATAATAAACAAAATGGTATTTATATTTAGTAGCTAGATTACCTGCAAAAAAAAAAAAAAAACCACACACACAAACAAAAATACAGGTACCTTCCCGGACTCCCTAAACCAAAAACAGTGAAATTATCTACAAATATATACAAAGACCAACCAAACCAAAGGGACAAAGCAATAATCAAAGTCAATTGGAGGGAACAAGTCAAAACCAGAATACACAACCAAATATCAAAACGCCAAAATCACAACCTCTTTCATCTTTCCCGCGTCTCTCTCCGGTTTATATATGGTCGCGCTAGTCGATGACGTCACTCAGGGCGGAAGCGACCGTGTGGAAGGTCAGGAAGATGCCGATGTCAGAAAACCTGGAGTGGAGTCTGGAGCGGCGCGCGACCAGGACATGATACACACACGCGGCGCAACGGAGCATTTATACAAAGCATAATATATTTTATTATTTTATATTTTCATTCATTTTTTACTCAGTAGCGAATATGATTTAAAATGTAGCGAATTACAATACTTCAAACAAAACGTACTTAAGTAAAAGTAAAATTACAGATTTTTAAAACTACTTTAAAAAGTAGAAATACACAAAAAAGCTACTCAATTACAGTAACGCGAGTAAATGTAATTCGTTACTTTCCACCTCTGGTAATATATTATTCCCTCGAAACGCCGGTGATATGGTTAAGTTGTAATTAGTGTCGCCGCACACCGCTTCATTAGCACCGCTAGCCCGTTAGCTACCTGAAGTCCGTTTCCGCTGCGTCACACCCAGATGATCTCCGTCTTCAGACACCAGGTCGGCCGTGTCTCTGCCTCTGAGTGCCGGGGAGGAGACACACTGGATCTGCTGGAGGCCGTGGAGAAGCTGATCAGCGCCCCCTACAGGTGGTGCTGTAGCCCGCTGTTCGTACAGTTCTTTTGATCAGAAATACATTAAAATGTTGCGTTTTCAATAAAAATACCCACAATACATCTACATACACAAATTTTGGCTATAGTTCCAGTTATGAACATTTTATAATAAACAGAATGAGCAGCTCACTGCTTAAACCTTCCAATCTGAGTCGTTGGTTCTTTTGAATCTATTGCACCTATCTATTGGTCTATGGGAGTCACGTGTTTAAAGAACGAACGACTCGAGACTTGAACTTATTGCTGAGAATCGTTAAATACTGCGTCCTGTATATAACAGAGGGAGGTTTTGCGATGCTTTGCGCATGCGCGCCCAGTAGAAAATGAAGGAATCACTCTCCGAGACGACTCGTTCATCTGAGTCATGTTAAAGATTCGTTGAAAAAGAACGAGTCGTTCCTGAGCGACCATCAGTATTTTCCCCACACCGGGGTAAATGTGGAGCAGGAGGTAGTTAGGAGCTCATTCACACTTCCGGTTACTAACGTTTCTGTACATTAATACCTGCTGACCGGAAGTAGTGAAAACCGACACTGTGGACGTTCAGTGTTACTAGCAGAGCTGTTTGTGTTTATTAGCATCATCATAAATGTCGTCAGAAACGCAGCTCATCACGTGTGTAAGCATTTCTGTATCAACTCCTCTGTGCACTGAATACTGCTGCACACACACACACACACACACACACACGAGAAGCACAAGATAGTCAAGTACACAAAAAGATGTAAAAACGTAGGAGTTTAAATTTGAGCAATAAAGCTTTTCCACCATAGTTTTCTGCTCTAAGTTTTTATTTTCCTCAACCTTGAGGCTCATTCATGACAATTTATGCAGAAACTCAAACGTTTCAAACAGTTTAAACTCGCCGTCAACCGAAGTCTGAGCTACCGAAGGCAGCATGGATTTATGGGCGTGGAAACGGAGTGCAAACATGTGGCACTGCGCATGCGCAGATCCGGTAGTTAGCACAACTCGATGGGTAGCATGTTTGGATAGAACACCGGCCTCGGTCATAGCTGATGCTGCAGCTTCCCGTCCACATAGCAGAAAATGTCGGATGATGTTCAAAGGCGTGCTGACCCATAAAGTGATGTAGAAAAAAAGACAGAAAGTGTTAAAAGGAGTTTTACACGGCTATTTGAGGCGTCTGCAGAGGTACGTACAAGGCAGAAGCAGAAGCCCTACTGGAACACATGAACACAAGAGTAACAGAAGTCAATAAAATGATGAAATAGAAAACACAGTTAAACATCTAAACCCAGGGAAAAGCACCGGAATAGACCGGCTAACAAACCAAGTGTACAAGAAATTTACAACACAGCGAATAGCGGTTTTGAAAGCAATCTATGAATAAATTTTCAACTTAGAGAAACAATGAAAACAGGAACGATAAATCTGTACATGAGAAAAAAGGAGATAAAGCTGATCTTAAAAACCTCAGGCCAGTCACAAAGCTTAATACACATTTTAAAGTCTTAACAAAGTTTTACTGATTGAACCAATTGAAAAGAGTTTTTATCTGAAATGCAGTGAAACCTCGGATTGCGAGTAACACAGTTTGCGAGTGCTCCGCAAGACGAGCAAAATGTTAAAATAAATTTTGACTTAAATAACGAACGAGTCTTGGTTTACGAGTACCGAGTATCATGTATCGCGCATGCGGCTCTTGTTTTGACGCGGAGCGTCACGTAATTACAGCTGAGCCAATGGTTTTCTCTCTTGTGCTGCGGAATTGTGGGTAATCGTCTCCCCTGCTGGGTCTTAGTGCTCGTCGAAAAGTGTCAAATACAAATATATGTATGATGTTTTTTTAAAAACTGGTTTCAGAGAAGGTGTCAGGATTAACGTGTAGTAAGACGCAAGTGCAGATAAGCAAGACTAGTTTTATTAAACCAATTACCAAAACAAACACGGGTAGTTCGTACTCAGAAGTCAGAAACAGACAACGGTCGGTCGATCTGCAAAACACACACACACTCGGAAACTCGCAATCAAAACTCGTAAACCAAAATACCAGAACAAAGTCATACACGGAAAAGCTAAAACAAATAAACACGGCTTGGTAACGTCCGGAAAAACTCACAGCAGCGTAAACTTCACAACGTTCCTCCATTACTGGGTCCTTTTTAAGCACCTGGGTAATCGGCTGCAGGTGTGTTTAGAGTTCAGGTGACATGGAACGTGTGTCTGCTGGGAGTTGTAGTCCGTTTCTGCCGCGTCTGTATGTGGATACGGTCTTGTCTGTTTTGTCTTTTCTGCTGGCCTGACAGAAGGTTTTCTGGATAAAAATCATTTATAACGAGATCTTAACTTGTATTAAATGTAATGGACTTTTGACTGAATGCTTTCCATCCACCAGATAGACAGGGACGCCCACTGTAAATAGACGGTATATACGTAATATACATCCACATATGGATTTATAAGCCAGCTAATGTGAGAATGCTAACCGCTAGTGCTTAGCATAGTAAACTAGCTTGTTTATTAATTCATATTTGGACACATACCTGATGTAAACAATTAGCTCCATTGTTTCTGTAAAATTCTTGTCCAAATATGGAGTTATAAGCAAGCTAATATCACTATGCTAACCCGATAGCTTACTGAAAGAGCTAATAGCAGACTATTAACGGTTGCCTAGCGCTAATTAGCCCTGAGCTCCTGCTCCTGTTACGGGATAATGTTACAGATGATGATTATATTTTTGTACGCAACTTATTGGAGCTAGAAATGATATGTTATATCATTTCTATCTGTTATCGCCCAAATGAGGATGGGTTCCCTGTTGAGTCTGGTTCCTCTCAAGGTTTCTTCCTAATGACATCTCAGGGAGTTTTTCCTTGCCACTGTCGCCGTCACCCTTGGCTGCTCATCAGAGAAATTTCATTCATTCGTCTCATTATTATCTGCACATTTTTCTCACACATCCACACTTCCAATTATTTTCTTTTCTATAATTATTATTATTATTTGTTTTTATTTATTTATTTTCTATTATTATTTTATTTATTTATTTATTATTATTATTATTTTTTTGTTGTTGTTAAATTTCTTTAATTTTTGTGAAGCTGCTTTGAGACAATGACCATTGTTAAAAGCGCTATATAAATAAAATTGAATTGAATTGAATTGAATTGAATTATCAGTGCTGTTGTAGTGCCGTATAATGTGTACTGGTGTATAATGTAGTGGCATTATCATAGATCTTCTGAATAGTTAGCCATGTGCTTACACAACGTACGTAACAGTCAAGAAAAGGGGCTTTTGTTCGGGTTCTGTCTATTCTATTATAAAGTCATTAAATGTGCGTTCATACGGCTTATAACATGTACGCTTGTGTGTTTTCCTTCTCACAGTGAGCTGTATGTAAATCATCCACTGTCTGTGTATCAGCTGATTTCTACACCAGCTTTACATCCTGAGCAGAAGGTCAGTGATAATGTAAGGCTTCACCTCTCTTTTCAGAAACACCACTGAGTACGTCTTAATCTGGGGACGGGGACACACGCGTCTCTCTCTTCATGGACATGATGTGTGTGTTCACACGTTAACAGTATGCAGTACTTAACGGTAAAAGCCATTCTCAAAATAAGGCACCTTGATTTTCACATCAAATGCTAAATGTACAGAGGTGTTCCTGAAAGTTCTCACTCACCTTCTGCTCAGGATGTAAAGCTCGTGCCACGGAGCTGATTGTTTACATCAGTGTGTTTAATGGTCTAAATGAGATGATATTCCTTTTAATGATTGACATTTACACTCGGCTCGGCATTTTCCCCAAACACTCCAATAGTATTAGCACTGCTACAAAGCTCTAAAGCTACTGTTTACTGCTCTAAACAGCAACGTCCAACTCATTTCACATGTAGTATCTGGTAAGTGTTGCAGATTCACAATGATCACGCTATAATTCGCTGTATATTCCACCATGATAAGTCCTGGAGCTGCACCGGCATGGTTCTGTGTTCACCGTGTCCTCGTCAGCCTCCAAATCCCGTAGTGCCTTGCGCATTAGCTTTAGCATTTAGCTCGCAACTTAAATGAGAAAGAGAGCTGCGCATACACGGAAAAAAACCAGCACACACAAGGGAAAAATCTTACATATATACTGGAGAGATGCTTTGACCTTCTGGACTAGTGATGGGTCGTTGATGAACGATTTGTTCTGTTTGAACGAGTCTTTAACGTGCCTCAGAAGAACGAGTATCTCGGAGAGTGATAGTGAACCTCCGTAGGTTATGTACAGGACACAGAAATAAGTCGACACCTTCGAGTCTTTTGGTCCGAATCGTTCGTTCTTTTGTCACGTGACTCCCATAGACGCTATGCGGTGCAATAGATTCAAAAGAAGCAACGACTCGGACCAGAAGATACAGTATGATGGTGAGCTGCTCGTTCTGTTTATTATAATATGTCCTTAGCTGCCTTGTAATATTTACTGGAATTAGAGCCAAAATTTGTGTGTGTGGACGTGTTGGGGGTCTTTTTTTCGTCCTTTGCTGATGTGAGGTCTCTTTAAATGATTTTAATATGTTGGTCACTTTTTAACGTAGTTTAAGTCATTTCAAATATCCTTAGTTGTGTTTATGTCCTCGGCAGGTTAGTAATTTCACCCAACAGGAACCTGCTGATGAAGACAAAGTTTAAAGAAACCATTTATGAACTAAAATGACAAAGAGCTATGGACGAGATGTAAAAAAAAAAAAGAAGAATAAACATGATTTGAAATTATGATAAAATAGTAATTCTCTTTTTTTTCTGTAATCATATTACAAAACAGCATTAACTGAATTGAAGGTTAAAGACAGTTGCTCTACTGGTTTAAAAATTAAATAATAATAATAATAATAATAATAATAATAATATGATTAGTTAATTAGCAGAAATGTCTAAAGAAGGAAGAATGGGTTTTAGGCAGCACTTGGTGTTTTGGATGGTTATCGCCTGCCACCTTGTGGTCGAGTTCAAAACCCTGATGCTGGACTACAAAGCTAAAAATGGCCCAGCACCCACTTACCTCTCTGCTGTAATCACTAGAGGTGGGCGGAAATGCGAAATTTAGTATCGATCCGATACCAAGTAAATACAGGCCCAATATCGCCGATCCCCATATTTATTTATATTTTTAGCACACAATATAAATTACATCTACAAAATGATGAATTTTAGTCTATAGCCCACAATCCTATAGCAATCCTATAGTGTCCCTTATATGGTTAAATTAAACACACTTCCAGGGGATGTTTGGAGTAAATTCTATTAAAGTGGACGAGTATTAAAAATCAAATGCTATCCTTTCATGAAACCAGTCTGCTCCTCAGCATCTTCACATCAGCATTTATTAATGATTATCACACTGAATGGGATTCTTTCCCTTTTACAAGAAGAAGAGCAATTGAGGTCTGGTTAATAGGACATGATGAAATAAATAACTCTATGAATAAATAAGACACAGATATGTAATATGAGAATGATATTGTGAAATAATGGAACCCATTTACAAAAAAAAATGATATTGTGAAATATATTGCTCTCTGCTATATAAATTTACTTATTATTATGGAATAATATTTCATGGTCATTATTTTTCCCAATAACAGAAATTATTGCAGAGATATTTTATTTAATTCCAGCTGTTTTTGTTTCTGTTTTGTTTATAAAAATATAACACAATATAGAAATAAATGTTTTTTGAACATATTATTTGAAGTATCACTGAATATATATTGGGACAAATTTGTAAAACAAAGGAAAGAACATTAAGACAAATAACATATAAAACTATAAAGACAATATATTTTAGCAGGTCAGGGGAGGTCATCTTGATGCAGTCAGTGTCAGATACATCACTCATGATTGTTTCATCATGGTTTAAGAACACGTATGGAATAAGATTACAATACATTCACATGCTCACAAACTGTGACGCTTTACGCCGGATAGCCGGGAAAAAGAGCTCAGAGTCAACAATAGCGTTCAGCATAAACAACCTTTATCAGCCTTTTTCAACATCACAAAATTATAATACAAAACATACAGTAAAAGACCGCGGTAAAGTTAGTTTCAGTAAAGTCACATTCAGAATTTCGTCCTCGATACCTCCATAATAAATTCTCCAAAGTGCACAAAATCTACACAGTCATGTTTGCGAGAACACGGACAATTTACTACACACGTTTTTTCCTTGAAATTCCGAGTTAAATGATTTAATTTCGAAGTGACTGTAAAAAAAAAACTCTGCTTTTCACAACGCGGATGAGTTAGGGACCGTCTACAAAGTGCAGCACCAGCCCATTAGCGTCAATTGAACCAGCGCAACTGCGCGGAGCTGTATAACAGTGCTTTGGAGTTTGAGTAAAGTAGAATATGAACTTATGCAATATTTAAAATAATTCATAATAAATCTCAGAAATGTAAATCCCAAATAAATCTTATTATTAAAAACTTGTGCAATGTGAATATAAGCCCTGTTATCTCTATATAATAATCTTTATATATATATATATATATATATATATATATACATACACAGAATAGATGCCACTTGTATATACACTAAGAATATTTCCTTCTGCTGTATATGAACAGTATATTCTTAACTAAGGGATATGGACAAATGCCACTCATGCCACCATATTCTGCCCCCATCATCTACATACTACACTGCTTTAATTTTATGGACTATTCATTTTTCACATTTTTTTATTCTTTTAAAATTCAATAGCTTTTTAACCATAGGGCATGGACAGGTGCCACTAAGGCCATCATAAACTGCGCCCCCTCAGCTACTTACTACACCCTTTGAATATTAGAGATTATTAATTTTTTAAAATATTTTTTAACTTTTTTTTATTATTAAAAAATTCAGTAGCTTTTTGACCAAAGGGAATTGAGAATGCTACTCATAGCACCATGGACAGTTTTTTGTTTGCTTGTTTTCATTTGTTTAATTATTATTTAATAGCTTCTTAAACAAAGAAAAATGGAGAATGCTACTCGTAGCACCATGGACAGTTCCCCTTCATTTATTTATTCACTTTATTTTTTAAGTTCTATCATTTTTTTTCTTTTTTAATCAAAAGCTTACATTTTAGTGGTTCTTTATAGGTTTGTGAATATTCAGTCCTGATTGCGAGCCTTTCAGTGTAATATTATTATTATAATTATTATTATTTTATTTGCTTATGTGCACTTCATATTTATATTTTTGCTGGTGCTGCCTATTTGACATGTGCTTTATTTTTAATGCCCACAGATACTATATATATATATATCATGAAGATATGGTAACAGATCCCCCTACAGATCACCCATGATTTTCTCGAGTAACTGGAGCTGGGACACAGGAGTAGAGTTTTGGACCTATTAAACTACTGAGCTGTTTATTTCCATCAGTAAAAAGACTGCGTACGTTGGATATTCTTTATGTTTGTTCAATCCATGTTTGGAGAAAGACTATGAAGTACTTTGTTTATTTTTGTGATCACAAAGAATCTGTATATTTTCTCCCACTAGTGGCTATAAAGACTGTGTGTGTTGTGCTGAAGACTACTAAAGACCTAGCAGGTGTAGTCTAGTATTACTCCACGTTCGTGCGTTGGTTTAAAAGACGATATGCATCGACAGTAGAAACACTGATCACAACCCCTTCGATTGGTTGACGAAATGGCAAAAGAGTGGCTCAGTTTTTTTGTAACACGTGTTATGTGCTGAAATGCCCCCCTGCCATGGATTGGCCCCCTACATAATCGCTATCAAATATTATATTAGAACATAAAATCATAGGTTAATGGTATACAAATTACATGAGACAATAAAATAAACAATATGAAAATAAATATGTTGTATATGAAAAATATATAAATATTAATATTTTTTTCAAATACAACATGTATACTTTTATATTGTTAATTTTATAATAAAATTAGTTTCGTCCAATTTTTCAGTATAAAAAATATTTATTTTTATTATATATAAATATTTATTTTCATATTCGTGACAAACCCCTGAAAAATAAATGTGTTACAAAATAAACATTATTCAAGAATTTGTATTAATGGTCTTGACGTCTGTCTCGTGCCTAGGGTTTATTATAATAGTAATATCATATTTGATAATAATAAACCTATGAATTTATCTTCTAATATAATATTTGATAGCGATTATGTGGGGGGGGGGGGCAATCCATGGCAGGGGGGCATTTAAGTGCATAACTATATATATATATATATATATAATGTGTGTGTGTGTGTGTGTGCAAGATACTTTTCTTTTCCCACGTGAGTCAGTCCACATCAGTCATGCTCTTTAACCAATCAGATGTGAACTCGCCATTTCAACCAATCATAACCCGCCAGGAGCCTAAATCCTGTTTACATGAAATAAAGCTGCTACCGAGCAGGTTCAAGCTTATGGACATGTTGCTATGACAACAAGTGCGAGATGAGCATCGAAGAACGAAACAATCCAAGACCAGGACAAATCCACAACAATCAAATCCAGCTAACTGAGTTAGCGACGTACAAAGAACACCCCCTGGTGGCCAAAAATCTAACAACAACAATATTTAGCTGTGTAACATTAATCAGTATTTATTAAAATTCGTGTTTTGTTTTAAACTGTTTGTTTCCTTTGTTCCTTTGTAAAACTCTATTTTTTTATGTGTCCTATTTTTACTTTAAACGTAAGTTTTCTGTACAAGTTTATTTGTAAGTTCAGCTGAAAAGGTCTTCTAAAAAGCTTCTTATTGCAAAGAGAAGTGTGAACCTGGTTATTTTAATTCCAACATAGTTTAATAATAATCTTCTTCTTCTTTGTCTTTCGGCTGTTCCCTTTCAGGGGTCGCCACAGCGAATCATAGTTTAATAATAATAATAATAATAATAATAATAATAATAATAATGCATTTTATTTAAAGGCACCTTTCTGAACACCCAAGGACACCTTACAGCAAACATCCAATAAAATAGTAACAATGTAAAAATGACATTATAAAATTTACAGCATAAATACATCCATCACACATCAAAAGAAAAAAGAAAGAAAAAGAAAGCTGCAATATGTCACTGTTCCGTATGTAGGGGGGGGGGGGGGGGAGCGAGTTCCACAACCGAGGTGCCACAAAAAAGTTTACAAAATGGTTTAGCTTTATGTGGGAAAGGGTATATACGATTTAAAATGCTATTCTGACTGCAAAGACAAATTGAATTAAATGTTATTAATACCATTAAAAAGAACACGATGCTAACAAAATAAAATTTTATAAATCATGAAGCTCCAAGCAAGTAAATTCAACATGAATGAGTGTAAACTATTCAGGTAAGAACAACAAGGAAACCAAGGGTAACTTTTTTTTTTTTTTTTAAATCAGAGTAAGGACGTGCAATGCTATAACAAAGTTGCTGGCTGTGCCACGTACACTAGGTGTAAAAAGCTCTTTCTTCAGAGATATATGAGTGAAAGGTGAAAGACATCGATGACATGCAGAATACACAAAGTGGAGGACTTCAAGGGATTTCATCAGATAGACAAGTTTCAAATGAGGACTCCAAACTTGACAGGTCTTTCACCTGGGCTTTCACCAAATTACGCATAACAAAGGGATAAGACACCTTAACAGCACAACATCACAGCGGGGAGGATCCTGGAACAGCATCCCACTGTTTGTACAATTCCTCATGTCAGATGTGGATTTGACCAAGGGACTATTCTTAAGCAATTTTTATATTTTTAATAACATATTAAGTCCAATGTCTGTTCAATAGTACAAATATTAATAAGTATTTATTTTATTTGTCTGTGTAAATGTTGGTCTTTCGGCTGCTCTCGGTAAGGGGTCGCCACAGCGGAGTATCCAGTCCGCACTACAACTTGGCACAGGTTTTACGCCGGATGCCCTTCCTGACGCAACCCTCCCATTTTATCCGGGCTTGGGACCAGCACTGTATCCAGTGGCTGGGGTGTGGGCACTGGCTGGAATCGAACCCGGGCCGTCCTCATGGCAGGCGAAACACCTACCACTGAGCCACCAGTGCCCCGTGTAAATAAATATCCTATATGTGAAATAATTGGATGGTGAATTGCATGCTGTTTCACTGTAATAAAGTGAACAATAAACAATGTTCAGTTACTGATGTATGCTATTGAAGCCTGACAATAAAAATTGTTACAAAAATACTAATTTATCTTCCCAATTTTTGTTTCACCAAAGAAAAAAAAAATGCTGTAAAATATAAAAATAAAATGCCATTTTTATTGTCCTTCTTGTCAATGTTGGAATATGAATAGCATTAATCCATATGAACATTAATAAGTTATATTATGTGACAATTTAACAAGCTTATTCAGCAAACAGTTTATATTGTTTATTGAGAGGCCGTCAAAAACACTTGGACTTCAACTAGGGAGAACTATAGGTTATTTGATGTTTAATATTACAAAAATGTGCTGTGTTGGCAAAAGAACATAATTATTTTTATGATTAACTGATAAATACTACATGTGTAAAACAATACCTTTTAAAATTACACACAAAGTCAATGCCACAGAACAAAATCTGTGTGTGTGTGTGTGTGTGTGTGTTTTGCAGATCCTATCCTTTGCTTGAGTGGTACATATTCAAGCTACATTTATTTAATACATGGTTACATAAAAAACAAATAAAATTACAACTTGTATGTCACAATCTGTTGTGAAACTATCCTCAAAATCCAACTATTGTACATTTTCACATACCTGTCCAACCATTCTGTTAAGTGTACAATGAACATGTGTAAGGAATGGCCAAGGAATATTAAGGAAAGAACTGTCCTACCATTCAACACCTTCTTTACGGTTAACTAAACATAGGTAGCTAAGTGGTCTATAGTCTTCACATGATAAACTGTGATTACCAACATTTGGATCTTTTGAAAAAAAAAAATTTCACTTGCATTTTGACTAGAGAGAAAAAAACTGAAGAATCGTTTCAGGAAGACGTTGTAGCATTATTAACAGTAAGCACTTACTTTTGTACTTTTTTGCAAAATGTTTAATTGTGATTGTTTTTGGAATTAGCAGCCTCGAAAAAAGGTTTAAACAGATTATAAACTTTCTCATACCTTATATATTTTTTTTATTAAATATAGTTGTACAATTTAATTGTACATTAAATAGATTAACTATAAATTTAAACATACACTTAATAACTGAAACATATATGTTAATATTTTTAAAATCATTACATATGTTTTTAACATGCATAAACATCATGATTAATAAATAAACAGCTATCTGCTTACAATCACCCAATTTGTTATGAATATTAAACTTGTTATTAGTGAGTGAACTTATAAAGCATATTGTCATGCTGCTGCTTCTCATGTAGCGTGAAGTTGTGTAATTTGAGACAACAAGTAATTTGGGACAAATAAGGTTTCATGTCTTGTGATTTTTAAATATTAGTGGCCAATCACCAAACATGTTATTAAATTGTTTCTGCAAATATTTTTATAAGTAAAGTAAAATTCTCTCAGTCTAAGACGATTAGGATGGACAGAGCAAAGACAGATAATCAATCAATCAATCAATCAATCAATCAATCAAACCAACCAACAGAAGGGTTCCTGAAACTATAACGTAAACCAAGAGTGTATAATTATACTGTATATATATATATTGGTAATAAAAGTAATCTAGCTAAAAAATATTAAATATAGCATCAAAAATGTGGCATGATTGTAAGGGTTAACCCCTAGAGGGCGCTAAACACCCAAAGACTACATTTATGTTTTGTTGTAGTTCGTTTGAGTTAACTTCATTTCCCATAAGGCACCTCGGTCAGGTGATGAGAGCACGCACCTGAACCGAGGTGAAGCTTTAGTTAGATTATAAATAGCCTGTTGAAGGTGACAGTAGTGTCTAGCATTTGTTATGGTTATTGTTGTGATGGTTGTTGTTATGTTCATAGTCAGTGTTGGATTTAAAGTAAAGTTTTCTCTTAGTGTTTTCTTTCATTTTTGCTTTCTTTCGTCAATAAAAGAACATCTTGAACCATCAACGCTGCCTCTGCATTTATGCCACGAAAACACCGACAACCCAAATGTGACAATGATCATTTATTAAATGTTTGACTTATTAGCAAATAATTTTTACACTTACTTTAGTCTTGATGGAACAGGTGTTTGAGTGATGAACATGTGCATTAGATATATAGGGACAAGTATTCAGGTGCCATGAAAACGTACTTAAATAATTCGCTTTTGACTTTCTTGTTGGTTTCCCATGATTTACTGATTTTGGTAATTAAATAACATTCTTCATTCTGTAAGGAGATAGGCCATTTTTATCCAATGTCATGAAGGACTGTATTCCATGTGGAGAATGTAGCACATGGTTCCCCCAAAACAACCTTTGAACATTTTATGATTTAAATTTGTTCAGGTTTTTATTTAGTTTGCTAAAACGTGTGAACATTTTACCTGAACATGTCATGTGAGTTTGGGGTACTTGTGTTAAAATGTTTATCTGTAGGTGGACTTACTTTGGAGATCTAAACCTACTGAAGTGATTGTCGCAGTTCTGAAATCAGCCGACCAGAAAATGACCTTTAACCTGAGACATAGTGAATTGATGACTTTCAGGCCACATGTGTGGCTAACCGGAGAGGTAAATTCCTGTGAAGTACCCAAGAACTTTTTTCCATCCACTTTTAGATGTTCAGTTCTGCTCCATAATTACATTTGTTGTACATGTTTTCAGGCTCGATTATGTTTGATTTTTATGTTTCCCCAACTAAGGCCATTGAATGTTACATCAGGAATGTTCCAGACTTAACACAGAGGATAAAGGTGGAAGAATATACCAACTTAACCACCACAGCATGGGTTCAATATTGCATGGCTGAAGGGAACAGATGGGCCTGACGAGGTTTCCCCAAAGGAAGTATTTAGGTGCATAACACATACTGTACGTTCTGCTTTACTAAATTCCTGTTTTGTTACTGGTTGCCAAAATTATGAATATCAAATTTCATAGGTAAACTTTGATGTCCATGATGGAATAACTGGAGCTCTAAATATTCAAAATATACACTGGTAAGTGTATGTATGTGTAAGTTTGTGGTAAGTGAAAACCATTTTTATGACAGATTATGTATTTGAAGTGTTTTACAATTAACGCATTTACATTATTTAGACCTAAATTATGGCCTCCAACATTAAAATTAGTGTTTGTCATTATACACCATGTTCATTATATATTTATATTTAACAGACTAACTTGCATTTATATATTTTATAGATATACTTTACATACTTTTATATGTTTATAGTTATGTATTCCTATAAATATAAACATAAATAAAACATTACATTGTTTAAATGAATGTTAATCTATATTTAAATATTGCTAATAATTTATTATTAGAAGATAGAAGATATTATTAATAGGAGATATTTATGGAAATTAATTAATTTTTCTTCTAGTATCTCAACGCAATTTCCAACCAGATTTTTTTTTATTGATCCTCAGCGTGGAACGGATGAAATTCAGGAAGCAAAAGATGCAGCCCTTTGATTTGTGTGAATCACGGATTTAAAAAAAATTTATTAAGCAGATCTAAATGATTTTACTTCATGATTTAACAAATGGAAAACTCCTAAACCCGCTTCAGAAAAATATAAAAAATGACATAGACGTAGAAACTTATCATGTATTAGTTGATCAGCTATAAATGTGTAATGCTCAACCAAACCATATTTTTCCAACAACAGACTTCAGGATGCGATTAAACAGACTTGGAAAGCAAGACTGGGTTCACAAAAAGTGGACACCAGGCAAAATGAACCAACAAGCTGTGGAGTCTTTATCATGCAGCTAATGTTTACATCTATTACTAAAAAAAATACAATTTTAGTATTGATACTTCAATAATATAATTGGAATATCATTTTCTTTCCCTTACATTTGTCTAATCTATATCAGTATTTTATTTATTTTGTTTTGTTTAACTACTTTGCGACTCCATCATGGAAGCAGCCAAAAACAACAACCTCATAACTAAACACTAATAACTATTTATTATGCATTATTCTAAATAAAAAACTTTAAGTAATAATGAAAGCAGTTTAAAAAATGTTTAAATGTGTACAAAACAACTAAAATGAAACCAGTTTTATCTTTTCCCCCTTCAGGTGTCAGTAATTACAGTAAAGGAGTTTCCACAAATTCCCCAGACATTCACAATGACCCTTCACCAGACTCAATTTAATCTGTCAGGCGAGAGATGGCAGGGAGAATTCTTAAAAGATCAGGTGTTGTTCTTTCTTATTATCCATTATTATTGCTAATCATTTTAATATAAGGATTTAAACCAAAATGACACACCTTAATGTAAACTGTGTTAATAATAATTAATTAATTAATTAATTTGTCTGTTTGTTTTGTTTTGTTGTTTTATTTGACAATATAATTTTCAGAATTAAAAGATGGGTATTGTTCATCCTGTGGAAATCTGGACCTGCCCAGTTCTACTGCTAATTTACTTTGGGTATAAAGAAAACTTGAATTATTAATTAAATAAGTATTATGATTTTAATGAAATTTATAAAATGTTTAATTATGTTATACTCTTATCCCTTGCGGATAGAATGTGAGACCTGCCAGAGATGGTACCACAATCAGTCCCTTGGAACAATGAGGAAATTCCAAGCAAAGAGACACGCTGGAATTGTGAACCGAGGATGATTGAGGATTATCTACAAGACATGGGGATTCAGATGAGTTCATCCAAAAATATTGTGTGCAGCCCCACTCGACCCTATTAAAAGTCTTCTCAGCATCTAGCGAAATTACAACTTCCAGGGGATGTTTGGAGTAAATTCTATTAAAGTGGACGAGTATTAAAAATCAAATACTATCCTTTCATGAAACCGGTCTGCTCCTCAGCATCTTCACATCAGCATTTATTAATGATTATCACACTGAATGGGATTCTTTCCCTTTTACAAGAAGAAGAGCAATTGAGGTCTGGTGAAAAGTAGGTGGTAATGAGTCTAAGGATTCATTCAACACACCAAAAAGCTGTTGTAGTACAGTAATCTGCCAATAGGTGTCACTGTGGTGCTTTTACACTGTTACAGCAGTGGTGTGTTACGCCAGTTCCGTTCTTCTTCTTCTTCTTCTTCTTACTGTCGTCGTGTTAATAAAGAAAACATGTAAAAAACCAATAAACGTTTTATAAAACTCAATTTAAATAAGCCTCTGTGTCTGTAGGGCATTCAGACTTATAAAGGGAGGAATAAAATGATTTAAAAACTGCACTGATCTCTATGGGATCAGCAGTAATAATATACACTACCGTTCAGAAGTTTTCGGACACTTTCTAACTCCATGATGGTTCCTGATGTTTATTTCTGTCTACATTGTAAAGTTTTGCTGAAGGCGTCCAGTAACTGCATGAATCTGCTTTGAACAGTTGATATTGAGATGTGTCTGCTACTTCTGCTCTGTAAAGACTTCATAACGCCTCTAATCTGAGGGGCTGTTAATTGGTGATTTTTCAGGTTCATCATGATAAATCTGCCTATAGTGTCCTCGTGCACCAAATCTAATTCAGCACTGCACCATTATCAAGTATCAGTTCTAAAAGTATGGAAAAGATCAGAAAGTCTTGTGATTTTTACTTAAAGCTAAAAAGAAGCTGATCGGCTTTAATTTAATCCGAGCTATTATTACAGTATTTCAGCTTGAAGCCCACGTCTTTCCACACCTGTCTTTCTGCATGGCAGAATAAATGACATTGTGTAAGGTCGAGTATTTTACACTAAGTTTACACTTGTAAGCATGTTTTTAAGACATATTTAATGAGCTGCTTGAGGAGAGAAGCCATGCTGAAGCATAGTGGTGTGTGGGGACAAGACAAGAAGCATGAATGGGTTTCTGTAGCACTGGGCCAAGCGGCGCTCATTATCTCTTATCAGGTGAGGACCCGGTTAAACCACAACAAAATCTCGAGTTTTCTACTTTCATTTGCTGCATGAATAAAATGCATACAGATGGGAACCTTCTTGAGACTGTGTCTGTTCCCCGATCTAAGCAAAAATGTAGAAAGACTCAGAAAGTCTGTTTCAATAATTTAATTAACATAAAGACCACAAACTCCGATCATACTGAATGCGCAGCCGGCACCTCTGATCTGAAGCTAGGATTGTTAAATATTAGATCTCTCGCATCAAAAGCAGTTATTGTTAATGAAATTATCACAGATCAGGCGTTTGATATACTCTGTTTAACTGAAACGTGGGTTAAACAGGATGAGTATGTAGCTCTAAATGAAGCTAGTCCTCCTGGATACAGCTACATACACCAGCCTCGGTTAACTGGTAGAGGAGGAGGCGTCGCAGCTATTCATAATGATAATCTGTCTATCGTACAAAAACACAGACACAAATTTAACTCATTTGAAATTCTCTATAGTAACATAAGTGTATTTAAGTATATTAAATCAGCTCAGTCGATTCCACTAATTATAATTTACAGACCTCCAGGGCCGTATTCTGAATTTCTTAGTGAATTTGCAGATTTCATCTCAGACCTGGTCATTTCTGTAGACAAAGTGTTAATTGCTGGAGATTTTAACATTCATTTTGAGAATCCAGAAGACCCTCTGAGAACAGCATTTATATCCATACTGGACTCCGTAGGCGTAAATCAGTGTGTAGTAGGACCCACTCATAAAGCAGGTCACACTTTAGATTTAGTAATATTCTTCGGATTAAGTATAAGAAATGTATTCACAATTCCACTGTCTGAAATTATCTCAGATCACTATCTTGTCTCCATTCAAGTATGTCACAGTGATAACGTACGCACAGCACCGCGCTACCGTATTAAACGTACATTCACATCAACTACCACACAGAGTTTTATCAGTAATCTCCCAGAGTTACCAACTTCGATTAGGCCACCGTCTGACCCCACAGAACTTGATCAGGCGACTGAATATTTAGAGTCGACACTTCGTTGTACCTTAGATAATGTAGCTCCAGCTAAAAGAAAAATTATTAGAGATAAGAAACTCGCTCCCTGGTATAACGATCACACGCGCACTTTAAAACAGACTGCTCGGAAATTAGAGCGTAAATGGCGTCAAACTAAATTATTGGTATTTCAAATAGCATGGAAAGAGAGCATCCTGAACTATAGGAAAGCTCTTAGTGTAGCTAGATCAACGTATCTCTCCACTCTTATAGACGAAAATAAAAATAATCCTAGATTTTTATTTAATACCGTAGCCAAATTAACCAGAAATAAGACCACTACAGAAATCTCCACAACAACATCATGCAATAGTGAGGACTTCATGAACTTTTTTAATAATAAAATTGTAAATATCAGGCATAAAATTGAGGCTTTGAAACCAAACAATGTAATTGATACTGATGTTAACCTAGCCATGTCAGATTCAAACCTAGAATACTTTACTCCTCTTGAAGAGAATGAACTAATTTCACTCATCTCTTCTGCAAATTCATCAACCTGTATATTAGATCCTATACCGACACATTTTCTTAAACAGATAGCACCAGTAATAACAGAACCGATGTTGAGAATAATTAATTCCTCACTCAGCATTGGTTATGTTCCAAAATCTTTTAAATTAGCAGTTATTAAACCAATAATTAAGAAACCTGACCTCGACCCCTGTCAGCTGTCCAATTACAGGCCAATATCAAACCTCCCCTTTATCTCTAAGATTCTGGAAAAGATAGTAGCGGAGCAGCTATGCTCATATCTACATAGAAATGGCATACATGAACTGTATCAGTCAGGATTTAGGCCTCATCACAGCACAGAAACAGCACTCGTTAAAGTAGTAAATGACCTCCTATTGGCCTCTGATCAGGGTTGTGTAACTATGCTTGTATTACTCGACCTCAGTGCAGCTTTTGACACTATTGATCATGCTATTCTTCTTCACAGATTAGAAAATGTAGTAGGAATTAAGGGTACAGCCCTCTCCTGGCTCAGATCCTATTTGACCGATCGTTATCAGTATGTAGACTTAAATGGTGATTATTCTGCATGTTCTCTAGTGGAGTTTGGCGTTCCGCAGGGTTCAGTTTTAGGCCCACTGCTTTTTTCCCTTTACATGCTTCCTCTGGGCAACATAATCCGTAAGCATGGTATTAGTTTTCATTGTTATGCTGACGACACACAGCTATACGTCTCAACAAAACCTGATGAGAAAAACCATCTTACTAAAGTTGAGCAATGTGTGCAGGACATAAGAAATTGGATGCTAATTAACTTCCTTCTGCTTAATCCGGATAAGACAGAAGTTCTAGTCATAGGACCGCATACAGCTAGAAGTAAAATCTTAGATCACACCGTAACTTTAGATGGCCTTTCTGTTCCGTCAAGTGCAACAGTAAAAGACCTCGGCGTGATTATAGATTCTAGCCTTTCATTTGAAGCTCATGTAGATAATATCACCAGGATAGCATTCTTTCACCTCAGAAATATCGCCAAAATAAGAAATATATTGTCGCTAAACGATGCAGAAAAACTAGTTCATGCTTTTATCACTTCTAGGTTGGACTATTGTAATGCCTTACAGTCTGGTTGTTCAGTTAGGTGCATAAACAAGCTTCAGCTAGTCCAGAATGCAGCAGCGAGAGTCCTCACTAGAACCAGAAGATATGAGCACATCACCCCTATCCTATCTTCACTGCATTGGCTCCCTGTGAAATTTCGCATTGATTTTAAAATACTACTCTTGACATATAAAGCATTAAATGGTCTCGCCCCGCAGTATCTGAGCGAACTGTTAGTGTCTTACGATCCGCCACGCCTACTTCGCTCAAAGGATGCAGGCTGCTTGTCAGTACCGCGTATTATGAAAACTACAGCTGGGGGCAGAGCTTTTTATTACAAAGCCCCAAAATTATGGAATAGTCTTCCAAATAGTGTTCGGGACTCAGACACAGTCTCAGTGTTTAAGTCTAGGCTAAAAACCTATTTATTTAGCCAAGCATTTTTATAAATAGATTTGCCATAAGGTAAAGGAGCAGATCTGGGGGACTCATGGACGTAGAGTATTATGGTGAACTGGTATGTTTTAGATGCTGTCTTCCTCAGTCTCATTTGATCACTCAGGTTTGTTGACGGTGAGGTGATTGTTTGCTTTACATCTCAGGGAGCCCTCATGTTTGTGTTTCCTTCTGGCTCTCCCTTTTAGTTATGCTGTCATAGTTAGTCCTGCCGGAGTCCCTGCTTGCACTCTACAGTAAATATACATTCACATTAGACATTGTGACTGTGACCATACCTAATTGCAATCTCTCCTCCTCTTCTCTTCCTCCCCCTCTTTCTCTTTCCTCTCTCCCCCTGTCTCCCCCTTTCACTCTTTCTCTCTCTCTCTCTGTCGAGCTACACATGTGGTTCCTGAGCTGCCAGTGATCCAGACTCCCTCTGCCCCGTGGCCAGGGGTAGCTCAGTGGTTAAGGCATTGGACTACGGTTCGGAAGATCCCAGGTTCAAACCCCACAACCACCAAGTTGCCACTGTTGGGCCCTTGAGCAAGGCCCTTAACCCTCAACTGCTCAGATGTGTAATTAGATAAAAATGTAAGTCGCTCTGGATAAGAGCGTCTGCCAAATGCCTAAATGTAAATGTAAATGTAAATGCCCTCCGGACCTGTCTGGTCCATCCTGGTGCCCGATTTCTGCTTGGAGGTCTCATCGCATGGATGCCCCGTGTGTCTCTTTAGGATGTGCCTGGTGTCTGGGGAGGATTCTATCTACTTAGAAGATGGTTCTGGCCTCGACTGGTGTTGTCAGCTGTTTCTCTGAGGACTTGACAATTCGATAGTTCAGGACTGGAACTTTCTACAAGTCTATCTGAGTCTCGAATAATTACTGGACTCCATTTTACATCAACTATTATAACATCAATTAACATCAACTATTATAGCTGAACCTAACACTTAGCAGGAAATGATCTGCATTTATACTGTGTTATCTGTTTCACCCAGATGAGGATGGGTTCCCTGTCAAGTCTGGTTCCTCTCAAGGTTTCTTCCTATTACCATCTCAGGGAGTTTTTCCTTGCCACTGTCGCCCTCGGGCTTGCTCACCAGGGACTATCTGAACATTTTGATTCATACACATTCACATTCCATACAAACTTAAATAATTCTTTTGATTGTGTAAAGCTGTTTTGAGACAATGTCAATTGTTAAAAGCGCTATACAAATAAAACTGAATTGAATTGAACACAAGTGACAAAGATACAGTGGGGAAAATAGTGGCTCGTTCCCAGAGAAGTAAAAAAAAAAAAAAAATCAACAAAACTTTAAATGTAACAGTAGAAGGCACTTCAGATATGATGTGGTACGGAGCATGTGTGAAGCATCAGAAAAATAAGAGCCCAGTGCATAAATGGTATTACTGATTGGATGAAGAGGTCAATGGGTCTGAGAAAGAACCACCCCAATTGATAATTCGGAGGGACATAAACAGAGATACTCCTGTTGACAGTCACCTTTTTTGAAAAATCAGTCTGTGTGCCCAGTGTATTGGACAATACACAGACGCAGAAACAGCTTCTTTTGTGAGAAGCATGCGTGGGCTCATCCGTCTGCTGATAAGCACGTCAGCAAACTCTTGACCAAAGCAGCGCAATCAAAAGTTGGTTGGGGGAGAGTCGAAACTATACACGATGTCGCTATTGTGTTAGCATTGCAGGTGCACTTAGCTAGAGAGAGGCAGGAAATAAGCAAGACTAGACATGACATGATTTAGACATGACCAAGTTCAAAAATGCTTAAGAGATTAAAGTTTAATCAAACAGAAGATGCTAACCCATGATCCGTCTCGGAGTTACTGATGACATACTGTAGACCCAGAAAATGGGGCCTGTATGAAGAAATTAAGCACACCTGCTATTTTCTTAATAAAATCAACAAAGACAGTTAAAACATGATAGAAATATAATATGAGGGAACGGGATTATATTGGGAAAAATATAATAATCCATCTAGTGACAGGAACAGTGATGTACTGTATACAAAATGATGGAAGGTTTGGATTATAATGGGGAAATCTTCTAGAACAAGATAGGAGATAATGGGCACCAAACCTGGCAAACAGAAGTAAAACCAAATTTGGTAAAAGGAAGTAAGAAAAAAATTAAACCCCTAAGTTACCAATTGTGCAAAAAACGTAACAAATCTACCATACTTGGCAAACGGAAGTAAGAAAAAATGGAAACACCTAGTGTAGGTAGGAGACAGCTGAGTCCCTCCCTCAATCCACAGTATATGAGATGTGTGCATTACATTACTTTTCAGTCTGCTCTTTGCCTAATCTTCACCTGCGATTGGGTCGACTCACTTGGGCTTTGTTGCTGTACAGTTCACCTCTCCCAAATGAAGCGGACAAGAAGGGGGCTAAATGATGTCTACCTGACTTTCTTACAAATAACGCACATTTCATTCAAAATATTATAAACACACCAATAATTTGCACTTTTTTAATTTCTTTAATTGTGTGAAATGGATAATAACAATAGATAATAAAGCGATGATGATGTGGAGGTGAATTGGTTTAGTCTTGACTTCTGGTCGTGAGTGACAGCGTTGGGGGAAATCTGCTGATTGTCGAATCGTCGATTATAAAGTATAAACACAGCGATGGGGAGAAAAAGGCCAAAGCTGTCAGGGGCCCAATTTAGAAACAAAAAAACAAAAGAAGATGAGGAGAAATGGGCAAAAGATAAAGATATATAACAATGTTCTCTCTGTATGATTAAGTTATTCATGTATGTCATCATGTTAATTAGTGGTATAACGTTAACTCTTAGGTTTGTTAGCCTTCTTGCTTTTGATGCTTGCTATGCTTACCTTGTTAAACACACACACACACACAATAAAAGCCTAATTTACAAACCATCACACACTGTTAAAAATTGCTGTTAATTCACGGCAAAAATTTAACAGTATAATCCTGTTTTGCTCAAAAGCAGTGCATTGCTGTTTTTTTACGGTTGGTGAAATGATGTAGCCAAATTTAACAGGATTTTAGCGTATTTATTGCACGAAGGCCAAAAAACGGTACTTAACAGTATTTCGGGAACAGGAAACCGCAGAGCACACGTGGATTTTCATCCATCTTTATTCTGAGACTTAACTGGTAAGTGCACATTTTCCTTGCTCTTTTTAAACAAAACACACCTTTGCAATTGCAAATAATTGTGGAAGCTGATATTGTAACATTTTATACGTTCATTTCAGTTCTAAATACGTCAACGTGCTAACTGCTTCATAGAGTGGAGCTGGATTTCCCATTCAAATATTCCTGATTATAAGGTGAGTTCAATTAAACATCATATACTATAAACTCGTCTGCAAAGTAAGCCTTTATACACCGTAGCAACAAAGTGATATTTATGTCTCAATAGCACGCTGAATTTATCGTCATCTCGTTTGCTATTTTTAGCTTGCTATCTTTTCATTTATTGCCTAATATACCTTAAATGTATATTAGACACAACAGTCCACTGCACAGTGTTTATTTCGGTAACAGTGCTTGTAAATTTGGGTAAGCTTGTTCTAATTTGTACATAACTGTATTCTGAGGGGAGTTTTTCTGTACTAATGTTGCTGTTTTGTTTCTTTAATGTTGGCTGTATTTTGGATTGCTTCGATCAAAGTTAGTTTGATAGAATAAGTCACACGATTGAATACTTAGTAAGAATAGTTCCTGTTCAAAAGTGTAGTGTTGTTGGTTCGTATTGTAGTGCTAATGTAGTACAGCAGGCTAATGGCCATTTTATTTTAGTGGAGATTTTTTGTTGTTGAGATTTTTTGAGGTACATTTTTTTGTGGCCACTTGTCAGCATGTTTGCATGTCAGTTATGTGGGCAACAATGCAGTAGTCCAGTAAGTACAGTAGTAGTCCCTTTAAGCACTGTGATGCACATTGGAATTCATTCAGAGGTTAGATGCTTAGATTCATGTATTAATTTCTCTTCACATTCTTGTTATGTAAAGTTTACCCACACTAATTCTGAATGTACGCATTTGTTTTTCAGGCGCTTCATTGGTATAAACCCTGAAAAAGGCACCAAGAGTGGAAACGTCCTATCACAAGGAAGGTCACCCACAAGAAGAAACCAGTCAACACTCGGGTTGCCAGTCTACTTAAAAAGCTAATGGACTTCGAGTGGGACTTGCCATATATAAGTGAACCCACTCATTCACTGATATACCACACACACACCTTACACATACTCTTCACTCATGACAAAAACATGCTTTTAGTGTGATAAGCGCACAATTTTTTTCAGGTGTTCATTTTTGAATACTGTCTACAGCCACTAATTTTAGTAATATCTTGTGATTAAAAGTGGCTTTTGTTTTTCAATGGTATAATAAAGCAAGTTTTGAAGTTACACTGCATTGTGTTACATTTTTAATGTTTGTGCATTGTACTAAAACATGTTTTGTAGCAAATCAATTAAATATCTAGGAAAATAATTTCACATTTTTTATTAGCAGTCCATTTCTCAGTATAACACATAGAAAAAAAATAACATTAATTAACTGTTAATTCTTTTGACAGCAATTTACTGTTAATGTAGAAAATAACAGCTTCATGCTGTATTTTCAAAAACAGCAACAAACTGTAAATTTCAACAACAGCAAGACACTGTTAATTTAACAGTAACTTGCTGGCAACCGTGCTGCCAGTTACTTACTGTTTTTTAACGGGACAATTTTTAACAGTGCAGAAACTCTAATGGTTTCTATTAAATACCACAAAATGATGCTTTGCAGCAAGACTACAGCAAGTACAGTTATTTATTTCCATTGTTTATTATGTTAATGTTGGCTATAGCCAATATATTTACAATATATTTACAGTATACTGTAAATAGCCAGTTTAATTTACATATGTGTAGATAGTTTAAAAGACATTTTCCATTTGCTATAACTCTGTTACGTGACAAAGCATATAATTTGAGGTCAGTAAATTAACCAAGGAGCTAATTGTTCCTCCCTTAGATTAGATTAGATTAATAAAGTGTCTAATGACTGCCATCAAAAACCATGAGCCTCTTTGAGCTTCTCACTTTTCTGCACGATAAGGATCTATCTGAGATCTACCCCAACTTTTGGACTGCTCTCAGGATTGCACTTACATTGCCAGTGACTGTAGCTCAAGCAGAGAGGAGCTTTTCCAAACTCAGGTTAATCAAGACATACCTGAGGTCAACCATGTCTCAGTAACGGCTCACTGGCCTCGCTGTCATAAGCAGAAATCATGCAATAGGGGAGCAGATCTCATATGATGCCATTATGCCATTATTGTCAGATTTTAGTTTCAGTCTGTGGTTTCTGTTCTGCAGTGAAGTAAATAAGTTATTTTTCTTTAGTGTGATTTGTTCTATATTAATTCTATATTTATATAATATTTGTTTCTACACAGTATATTTATTTAAGTTATGAGTAATTTAATAAAACATGTGGTTTGTACAAAATGTGATTTTTTTTTTTTAATGGGGGCGCCGGGAGGGAGTCTCGCCCAGGGCGCACTTCAGTGTAGAACCGCCACTGGGTACTCAAATGGTTCAAGTCATACTTAGAAGGGAGAAGTTATTATGTGGGTATAGGAGAGCACAAGTCTAAGCGGACGTCCATGACATGCGGAGCCCCACAAGGCTCAATTCTTGCACCCTTCCTGTTTAGCCTGTATATACTCCCACTAAGTCAGATAATGAGAAAGAACCAAATTGCCTATCACAGCTATGCTGATGATACCCAGGTTTACCTAGCCTTATCTCCAAATGACTACAGCTCCATAGACTCCCTCTGCAAATGCATTGATGAAATTAACAGTTGGATGTGCCAAAATTTTCTTCATTTAAAGAAGGAGAAAACTGAGGTCATTGCATTTGGAAATAAAGATGAAGCTCTGAAGGTGAATGCAGACCTTCACTCTAGGAGTCAAACAACAAAAAATCAATTCTAGAGGCAGACCTTAGTTTCAGTAGTCATGTCAAAGCAGTAACTAAATCAGCATATTATCATCAAATCAAATCAAATTAAAATTTTATTTGTCACATACACAGTCATACACAGTACGGTATGCAGTGAAATGCTTACACGACCCGACCGCCAGTGACCTTAAAAAGAGAATTTAAAAGAAATAAATATGAATAAAAGAAATACGATAGAAAAAATACAATTTAAGAATAAAATAGAAATAAAAATAGAAGTATACTGTACATAAAATAAAATATACTGTACAATAGAAATGGTTTTTTTAAATGATTTGTTTATTTGGTGGAAGAAATATGGTGTGCAAGTATGCATTAAAAAAAGTGTCTTATTAAGGTGCCTTATTAAAGTGACTTTGTGCAAAGGTCCAGAATCAGAGGATCATTAGTCACATTTCAATCGAGACTTAAAACTCATCTGTTTAGCTGCCCATTTATTAAATGAGCACTGTGCTACGTCCGAACTGACTGCACTGTATTTTATATTTACTTAAAATTTTTTTATTATTATTATTATTATTGTATAATTTTTTAAAAACTGTTTCTAAATCAAATTTAAATAATTTTAAAAGTTTTAGTGCTATTATTTTCTATTTCTTTTTATAACTATCTTCTTCTCTTTTATGTAAAGCACTTTGAATTATCATTGTGTATGAAATGTGCTGTACAAATAAACTTGCCTTGCCTTGCTGTGGGGCACTGATGGTCGTTCATGAACGATTCGTTCTTATACGTTTTATAAGCCTTGTACAAAACAGCTTTATCAACATCTCAGATGATCATGTGATCTCCCATCACTTCTTTTTAATGTTAATAACCTCAAAGCAACGCTTCTAAACAAAATCATCCGCTCTTGTTTAAATTTTTATAATATATCCAACATTGCTATATTATAACAATATTTTACAAACTTGTGTTAAACCAACCGTTAAAATACACAATACATTGCCTTTCCAGTGGCTCCTAAAGCAAAGGAAACCCACTTCAAAATATTTCATGGTATTTATCCATCATCTGAGGTTTTAAGACACCGGTTTAATTTTGAACAAAATGCTTTTATACTTTCTGTAAAGTTGACATTGAGACTACTGATCACCTTTTTTTCTTTTCTTGTGAGTATTCTGCTATCTTTTGGGAAAATATGTCTTATTGGTTGGAGCCAAAGATAGAATCACTGCCTGCTTTTGATAGAAAACATATTATATTCGGAAAACTACTGAATGATTAGAATAATAACATTCTCGTTAATTTAATGCTGATTTTAGGCACATTTTTCATTCATAAATGCAAATTTATAAAAACTAAACCTTATTTTTCAGTCTTTAAAAAGGATTTTATTTGCAATTATGTTCCATCATTGGAACATATGAAAGGTAAAAAGGACAAGAAACTTGTTGGAATAATAAGAGACTCTGGTTTATTAGAAGAAGAAAAAAGAGACCCTTTTTCATTTGTATTCACTTGTTTATTTTGCTCATTTATTTATTTTTTCTTTGTTATGTATATTTTTATTATTATTTCCTTGAGTGCTTTTTCAATACTTATTTTTCTGTCTAAGTAATGTGTCAACGTTTACACAGCTTTATGATGCTATTATAAATGTATATTTTGTTCTATATTTTTGTTCAATAAAAATAAATGGAAATGGAGTCTTTTTTCGGTCCTTTGTCACGTGACTCCCACTGAGGCTATGCAGTGCAATAGATTAGTGATGGGAAGAATCCATGATGTGATCTTGTATGAGGACTGATTTATTTGTGAGAGATTGTGAATTAAAAAGTAAATTTCTGTAATGGCCGTAATACAGTGAGATCCACTCCGCGTTCTCTGTCCAGCTTGGTGAGTGCCGTCCTCGGGAAGTTTCCGGAGCTCCGACAGAAATCTCGTGCTGTTTCCCTGGCTACAAACACCTGGAGTAACGTCGCTCTGATGACGTGTTTGATGAGCGACAGCGGAACAGCCAGGCTGATTGTAAACAAACTTTCGCCGAGAACTTCTGTGGACATAACGCGGTCGGCGCAGAAGTCCGAGTTCTTTTATGGCTGTAATGCACGTTGGAATGGAATAATTGTTATGACTTAACTACTGCGGGATGGTGTATTTTAGCTTCACGCCGGCCGCCGGAAAACTAGCAAAACAAGCTATAGTCACGCGCCGCGCGCCGAGATGCAGCCAAATAACTGCAGAGGCTCAAAAACTCCAGTGTATCGGAACCACAGAGCGGACGAACAAGGAAGCACACAACGTCTTAGCAGCGCTGAAAAACGCCAAAAAACCAAAGGTAAAAAACTAAAGTTTAAAAAACAGCCTTCGGGTGAAAATAGTCCGTATAACAATAAAAACAGCAGCAGGAGAAGCGTGTAACCCCCTCAGCGTGTCCTCTCAATTCAATTCATTTTTATATAGCGCTTATAACAATGGTCATTGTCTCAAAGCAGCTTCACAAAAATTAAAGAAATTTAACAAATCATAATAATAATAATAATAATAAATAAATAAATAAAATAATAATAATAATAGAAAATAAATAAAATAATAATAATAATAATAATAATAATAATAGAAAATAAATAAATAAAAACAAATAATAATAATAATTATAGAAAAGAAAATAATTGGAAGTGTGGATGTGTGAGAAAAATGTGCAGATAATAATGAGACGAATGAATGAAATTTCTCTGATGAGCAAGCCAAGGGTGACGGCGACAGTGGCAAGGAAAAACTCCCTGAGATGGCATTAGGAAGAAACCTTGAGAGGAACCAGACTCAACAGGGAACCCATCCTCATTTGGGCGATAACAGATAGAAATGATATAACATCTTGTGTGTTGTGCAGGTGAAAATTCAATATGACAGAAATTATTTAAATTGACATGAAGACCAGTTCAGCATAGGGACGAGTCAGTAGGTGCAGAGGGCAGATGAGGTCTGGATCACTGGAAGCACAGGAGCAGCATGTGTAGCTCCAACCATCATAAAGCTGAATCCAGTTGGAGCTGGTCCTTCTCTGGATGCCTCAGGAACCTCGCAGGGTCGGCCTTTGTCTACTGAAGCTGGCAAAATCTCCCGATGCCTCGGGATGGGTAGAGAAATACAGAACAGATGGGGAGAATTAGCGTAGTTGCCATTCGGTATAGGTGTACTGGAGTATGAGATTATGGGATGAGTTATGTGTATGCCAGATTAAAAAGATGCGTCTTGAGTCTACTTTTGAACTGAGAAACCGTGTCTGCTCCCCGAACACTGTCTGGAAGGCTATTCCAAAGCTTTGGAGCTAAATATGAAAAAGCCCCTCCCCCTTTTGTAGATTTTGAAATTCTGGGAACTACCAGAAGTCCGGAGCTTTGTGATCTTAAGGCGCGTGGTGGATTGTAGCGCATCAGAAGACTGGTTAGGTATGTGGGAGCTAAACCATTTAAGGCCTTGTATGTAAGTAATACTATTTTGTAATTTATTCTAAACTGAACAGGTAGCCAGTGTAGGGATGATAATATTGGGGTTATATGATCATATTTTCTGGATCTAGTGAGAACCCTGGCAGCTGCATTTTGGATTAACTGAAGCTTGTTTATTGAGGATGCAGGACAACCACCTAGTAATGGATTACAATAGTCCAGTCTGGAGGTCATGAATGCATGAACTAGTTTTTCAGCATCAGATACGGATAAGATGTTCCTAAGTTTAGCAATATTTCGAAAATGGAAAAAGGCTGTTTTTGTGATATTTGAAATGTGATTTTCAAAAGACAAGTTACTGTCTAATATTACTCCCAGGTCTTTTACTGCTGAGCTGGTAATAACAGTACATCCTTCTAAGCGCAAGCTGAATTGTGAAAGCTGTTGTGTGCTGGTTTTTGGGCCAATAAGTAATATCTCTGTCTTATCTGAATTTAATAAAAGAAAGTTATTGGTCATCCAATCTTTTATGTCCTGGACACACTCAGTTAATCTAGACAACTTAGGTATTTCGTCTGGTTTAGTTGAGATATATAATTGGGTATCATCAGCATAACAATGGAAACTAATCCCATGTCTTCTAATGATGTTACCCAAGGGAAGCATGTATATTGAGAACAACAGAGGTCCTAAAACTGACCCTTGTGGGACCCCATATTTCACTGGCATTACACCAGACGGTTCTCCATTTAGGTCTACAAAATGGTAGCGATCAGACAGGTAAGATCTAAACCATTTTAATGCCTGTCCCTGAATACCTATATAATTTTGTAAGCGATCTATGAGAATATTATGATCTATAGTGTCGAATGCAGCACTAAGATCGAGCAGGACTAGCAATGAGATGCAGCCTTGGTCTGAAGCTAAAAACAAGTCGTTTGTAATCTTAACTAGTGCAGTTTCTGTGCTATGATGGGGCCTGAAACCTGACTGAAATTCTTCAAGGATGTTGTTATCCTGCAAGAATGTGCAAATTTGAGCTGATACTACTTTTTCTAGTATTTTTGATATGAACGGGAGGTTTGAAATCGGTCTGTAATTTGTTATTTCATTCGCGTCCAAATTAGATTTTTTAAGAAGCGGCTTAATAACTGCTAACTTGAAAGGTTTAGGGACGTGACCTAGATGTAATGAAGAATTAAGAATGTTTAGGAGTGGCTCTCCAACCGTAAGCATCACTTCTTTTAAAAATCTGGTTGGGATTGGGTCTAACAGGCACGTTGTTGATTTAGCCGAGGTGATGAGTTTATACAGCTCTTCCTGTCCTATACCTGTAAAGCAGTGAAAATCTAAATGTGAAGCTATAGGCTGAACTGGATCGTGAGATACTATTAGAGGTTGAACCTCCATTATTTTCTTCCTGATATTATTGATTTTTTCATTAAAGAAGTCCATAAAGTCTTCACTTCTAAACTGTGATGGGATACTCTCTGCGGGCATCTTAGGTTTTGTTAGGCGAGCCACTGTACTAAATAAGAACCTGGGATTGTTTTGGTTTCTTGCTATCAGTTGGCTAAGATGCTCGGTCCTAGCAGTTTTTAGAGCCTGTCTATAGCTGCACATACTGTCTTTATATGCAATTCGAAAGACTTCTAATTTAGTTTTCCTCCATTTTCGCTCGAGGTTACGGGTTGCTCTCTTTAGGGCGCGAGTATGACTGTTGTACCACGGTGCAAATGTTTTATCTCTGCCTTTTTTAATCTGATGGGAGCAACAGTGTCTAATGTACTGGTAAAAATAGTGCCCATGCTGATAGTCACTTCATCTAGATCATCTGCATTTAGGGGTCTAATAAGAAATTGGGACAGATCCGGCAGATTACTTGTGAATCTGTCTTTAGTAGTGGGATTCATATTTCTAACAGATTGATAACGTGGGGAGACACAGCTAATCTGTTCTACGGGTAGAGTATATGTCAGGAGGTGATGATCTGTGATATCATCACTTTGAGGTATGATCTCTATATTAGAGACATCTATACCATGGGATATAATTAAATCTAGCGTATGATTAAAGCGGTGAGTTGCTCCAATTATATTTTGCTTAACCCCAAAGGAATTTAGTAAATCCATAAATGTGAGTGCTAAAGTGTCGTTAGCATCATCTACATGAATGTTAAAGTCTCCTACTATCAACACTTTGTCAGAGTTAACCAATAGGTCTGATAGCAGATGTCCAAATTCTTTAAGAAAATCGCCATATGGCCCCGGGGGTCTGTACACGGTGGCCAGGGTAAAATATAGCAAGGGTTTATTACGTATTTCATTTAGTGCAACATTAATGATAAGCACTTCAAATGAATTAAACCTGGGCCTTATTTTCTGGGTAACAGTGAGTACATCATTGTAGATAGTGGCGACACCACCACCGCGACGAATTAGACGGGGCTCGTGCTTATAGAAATATTCTGACGGAGTAGACTCATTCAGACCAAAATATTCATCAAGCCAGGTTTCAGTGAGACAGAGTGCGTCAAGGCAATAATCTGAGATAATTTCATTAACAATAAGTGCTTTAGGCGCAAGGGATCTAATGTTGAGTAGTCCAAACTTTAGAGGTGGATTTTGACTACTTATTTTGCCTTTTTCTGGTTTTATGGTTATCAGATTGTTTCGGGCAAATTTAACAAATTTATTCTTTTTTCTCAGTATTCGGGGAACAGACACAGTTTCTATAGGACAAGCTATGTGTGTTCGTCTATCACTACGGTGAGTTGTGATGTGTCTAATATGTTTGGAATCTACAGTATGACTTACCGCCAGTCAGATGGTTCGTAGTGTCCTGGAGATGTTGTCAGAGAGGACCGCTGCTCCAGCTCTGCTAGGGTGTAGGCCATCGGTGTGATAGAGCCTAGGACGCTCCCAGAAAACATTCCAGTTATCAACAAAGCGTAATTTCTGTTGTCGACACCAAGATTGTAACCATTCATTAAAAGCAAATAATCTACTGAACTTCTCGATTCCTCGCTGAAATGTGGGAAGCGGTCCAGATACGATGATCCTTGTTGTGGGTGATGTGCTGCGGACCTTCTCGACCAGGCTCCTGAAGTCCTTCTTTAGGATCTCCGTCTGCCTCAGCCTGGTGTCGTTCGTGCCGGCATGAAGGACCACAGCTCCAATGTTCTTCCTCAGGGCAGCAGGCACCTGTGCAGCAACATCAAGAACACGTGCACCAGGTAAACAGCGTGTGTGCACCTTACCTTTAGCCGTGGTAGCACGCACGTGACGAACGATGGAGTCTCCGATGACCAGGACGTCGTGTGCCGTCTCGCGGAGAGGAGCGAAGCGGTTTCGGGTCGAGATGTCGAAGACGGGTGGTGGTGGTGGAGGGGGAGAGGTCCTCGCCCGGGGCTTGGCGTGCTTCTTCCGCCGCTGCTGTATCCAGGGTCCGTGGTATCCCGGCGCCGGGGTGTAGGAAAACTGGGCAGGCTGCGTCCTTGGTGTGTTGGACCTGGGCAGAGAAACACGCGGGGTTGAGGTTGTCGGAGAGATTGTGTCACACTGAGAGTTTACCTGGGACAGGTGAGCGTCGGTCCGCGTCGATTCCAGAGTGGCTTTCCGCTGCTGTAGCCGGGCCAGCTTCACCTGTAGCTCACGGATCAGCTTCTCCACGGCCTCCAGCTCCAAATCCACCGAGTGCAGCTCCAATGTCTCCTCACCTGCACTCAGAGGCAGAATCACAACCGACATGGTGTCTAAACACGGAAAATAATCGGTGTGAGGAAGCGAAAACAAGCTTTACAAACAAACAAACAAACAAACAAACGTGATAGCCGAGCTAGCGGGCTAGCGATGCTAATGCTAATTAGCGATGCTAATGCCGGCTAAAAGCGGTGTGCTGCAAAACAATTAAAACTTAACGATATAACACGCGTTTCGAGTAAATATATTATAAGATACTTATCCGTTTTATGTACACTCTTCGTAAGGGGACGAAAAAGTTTAAAAGTTGGTCAGTATGGTGGAGCTCGGAAAAAAGCAGCGTCTCAGCGTCCTCGTACAAGTGTCCTCTGTCCCCCCTCAGCGTGTCCTCTGTCCCCCCCTCAGCGTGTCCTCTGTCCCCCCCTCAGCGTGTCCTCTGTCCCCCCCTCAGCGTGTCCTCTGTCCCCTCTCAGCGTGCCCTCTGTCCCCTCTCAGCGTGTCCTCTGTCCCCTCTCAGCACCCTCTGTCCTCTCTCAGCGTCCTCTGTCCTCTCTCAGCGTCTGTTCCCTTTGTTGTGCTTGAAATCAAAGTGGTCGCTTAAATATGGCCAGGGCGTTTTTTGCTTCATAAGCATTTGTTGGCGTTTCACTTACATCTGTGTCTGTATCACTGACACCTTTCTGTCTCCATCGTTCTTGTGAATTTAGCGCGTTTGTTCTCCATCAATCAGTGCAGTGGTTTCCTGGGGTGCGGGGTTTCTGGATTACAGCACTGTATCCTTTTGCACATCACTTCATCATGTTATCTCTAAGGCCCTTAACCCTCAACTGCTCAGATGTGTAATGAGATAAAAATGTAATTCGCTCTGGATAAGAGCGTCTGCCAAATGCCTAAATGTAAATGTAATACATTTCACTTATTTATAAAGAGCACAAACTGGGCTTTCATAGTGATGTAAAAGTTGATGTAAAAGTTAGATTATGTGTGACTTTTAAACTTTGTCAAAGCACACACAAAAAAAATACAATTTCAAACTCTAGCAGAAAAACTGTGAAAATAGAGAATAAATATCCATTTACATTTAGGCTTACGAGAACTTAGACTTGCTTTGAAATTTCCGTCATTGAGTAGATACTTGCACTGGGTTACTACCTAAGTGCCACCAGTCAAACACGGTTTAGAATTGTATTCATTATTTTTATTTTATTGGGAGTGGCGGTAAGTATTGAAGAAAACCTTGCAGATTGTTTTGAACACACAATTGCGTTCATGAAAGTCCCGGGTGTGTGGCCACAGCGAAACAACTAAATTATAACACTCAAAGAGCTTTTATTTGGGGTTAAGTAACTGTTCCTAACTGTTTTTCTCAGCAGACCTTCTGTTTAACTCAATAATCCACGACTGGTGATGAATATGTCAGATGTATTGACACCCGGTTCAGGTGACACTAGGTTTTCCCAGGACTTCTATTGATGTCTCAGCTGTTCACACCTACTGTATACACACTCGGATTCCTCACTGAGGTTCACTGAGGCCAGGGACAGAAACTAAAGAGAAAAGAAAAACAGAAAGAAAACAAAAGTCAGGCGTTTCTGAAACATTTGTTGAAATGCAATTCTTATGCAGAAAAACAAAACTACACAGCAAAAATGTTCAATATTATTATAATCACAGTGTTATATTATAACTGACATAAAGCTGCTCACATCGGCGTGCACCTTCACATTGCAGAAGGCATTTATTTAGCCTGTATATATTTGTGCGTGTTTTTCTAGGGTAATATTATTGACTTTACATTTCGTCTGCTTTGTAAAAGTTGTCACACTGTGTGCGCTGCTGATTGTTGTTGTCACACATGTTAACCAGTGTCATGTCTGCAAGTTGGCAGATCCCCGACCCAAGATGGTGGCGATGTTGACGTATGCTTAGAGGCCCAAGGCGACATCTAGTCAGTATATACAGTACAGTGGCCTGCAAAAGTATTCGGCCCCCTTGAACTTTTCCACATTTTGTCACATTACAGCCACAAACATGAATCAATTTTATTAGAATTCCACGTGAAATACCAATACAAAGTGGTGTACACGTGAGAAGTGGAACGAAAATCGTACGTGATTCCAAACATTTTTTACAAATAAATAACTGCAAAGTGGGATGTGCGTAATTATTCAGCCCCCTGAGTCAATACTTTGTAGAAACACCTTTTGCTGCAATTCCAGCTGCCAGTCTTTTAGGGTATGTCTCTACCAGCTTTGCACATCTAGAGACTGAAATCCTCGCCCATTCTTCTTTGCAAAACAGCTCCAGCTCAGTCAGATTAGATGGACAGTGTTTGTGAACAGCAGTTAACCTTCTTATTTGATTTTGATTGGAATGGAAGACAATGGTGGTAAGTTTTGGGAATCATTTTGACTGACTATTTTTAAATTACTTATTTGAAAGAAATGTAATGTTTTTTCCTCTATCCAATTTTGGCATTGATGCCTCAAAAGAAGATGCTTCACTTGGCAGACTAGTGAACGATGAATACAAAACTCCTAATTGTAAAATTAAAATAATAGGTGTTGAAGGCAAACCACATTTGTGCTTGTTTTCAATTAAGGACATACAGTAGCTCCAGGAGAAGAAATATACAATCATGGAGATTCAAACTGGCCATGGCGTACTCTGGTAATTAGGTCTCTATTTAATTTGAGTTGGTGTTGTTGAATTGTGTTAGTTGTTCAGTGTTGTGATACCTGGTGACCAGAAAAGAACAACTTAATTGGTTTCTGGTCTGTCTATTAAATATTAATGATGGAGTATTGACACAGCGTTACATAGTGCAGACATAAACTTGTTCTTGTTGAAATGGCCTTCCAGTTTTCAGAGCAGGTTCTCTCTTTACAGATAAAGCCGAGCAGTCCCTCGCAGTGGTGAGACCACGCCCTCAGAGGAAGAGACACGCCCTCCTACCAAACCAACTGAACAGATAAATATTCTTGGTTTAGTTCAAGCTCTTGATCTTCTGATAAGACACAATGGTCGTATTGATCCTTTTAGACTCTCAGTAGATTTCAAATGTAATCTACCCTGGTGTGAAAAAGTATTTGCCCCCTTACTGCTTTCTAATTGTTGTGCATATTTGTCACACTTAAAGGTTTCAGATAGTCAAACAGAATTAAATATTAGTCAAAGGTAACAGAAGTAAACATGTCATGAAGGTTTTTATAATTAAGGGAAAGCAAAATCCAAAACTACGTAGCCCTGTGTGAAAAAGTGTTTGCCCCCTAAACCTAATAACTGGTTGGGCCACCCTTAACAGCAACAACTGCAGTCAAGTGTTTTTGATAACTTGCAGTGAGTCTGTTACAGCGCTGTGGAGGAACACTGGTCCACTCATCTTTGCAGAATTGTTGTAATTCAGCCACTTTGGAAGGTTTTCGAGCATGAATCGCCTTTTTAAGGTCACGCCACAGCATCTCAATTGGATTCAGGCCAGGACGTTGATTAGGCCACTCCAAAGTCTTCATTTTGTTTTTCGTCAGCCATTCAAATTCAAATGTTATTTGTCACATACACAGTCATACACAGTATAATATGCAGTGAAATGTTTACATGACCGCCAGTGACCTTAAAAAGAAAATAAAAGCTTGTACGTAAAATAAATAATCAATAAAAAGGAAATACTAAAGAAATAAATTTAACTAGTAAAATTAACTGTACAATAAGGGCATAATAAAATATTGCAAAATATAGAAATATAGGGGGGGAGTATATATATATATATAGAATTTAAAGTGACAAATGGTTGTGCAAATATGCATGAAAGGTGACTAATGAAAGTGACGTGTGTAATTGTCCAGATATATAAATATTTAGTGCAAGTGTGTATGAATGTGTCCATGATTGTCCAGTCAGTGTTGTGAGCTTAAAAGATGTTATTAGTCCTGTGTGGTGGTGTGATTGAGAGACCTTATCGCCTGCGGGAAGAAGCTCCTCCTCAGTCTCTCTGTATTGGCCTTTAGGGAGCGGAATCTCTTCCCAGACCGCAACCAAGAGAACAGTCCATTACTGGGGTGACTGAGGTCCTTCATGATCTTCCTGGCCTTAGTCCAGCACCTCCTGCTGTAGATCGAGTGCAACTTTGTTCAACAAAGCTGCGCAAGCAAGTAGCTGCATTGTCCACAGTATTAAACCTTAAAGACAACGAGTGGATCAATTAGCCAACTTCCTTGGACACGACATCAGGGTTCATCGCGAGTTCAACCGCCTCCCTGAAAACACGCTACAGCTGGCAAAGTGGAGAAATGGAAACTGCCAGAACTCCAGCGTAAAGGATTGGATGCTATAACAATAGACCCACAAGGTAAATAGAATTGTGTAATACTGTATAACTTTAACACAATAGGTAATCATGATTAGAAGTGTTGTCAATATCTTCTAAAATATCAAACATTCACAGGTAATTTAATATCGCAGCAATGTATAAGAAATTTAGCTTCACAGATTTTTGTAACAGGCCGCATCAAGACAACATAAGTAGAAATGGTGTGATGGTGGCATTCAAAACTTTATACTTTGGTCTTAATCAGATGAAATAGATGTGTCCAGCGACAGGTCCGATGATGAGGCAGATCCGGAAACTTCGAGCTGTAGAAGTGAAGAGTGTGAGGAGCATGTGAATGGTACGCGTGTTTACACCGCATTCCAAATTATTACGCAAATGATATCTTTCTCTGTTTTTCATCATTAGTCAATGCAAATGGCAGTCGGTATAATTTTCATAAGGGTATAATTAAAAATTTATTGAACAAAACTCCTAATAATATTTATTTCAAAAATAAAAAACTGAAAATGCACTGTTCCAAATTATTATGCACAACAGAGTTCAAACATTTTATAGGTTGTAAAGAACTGAAAATGGGCTTTTGTTGAATTTGCAGCATTATGAGGTCATATTTACTGAAATCAAAAACTATTTCAATCAAAAACATCCTAACAGGGCTACATGTTACATCTTAACATACGACCCCTTCTTTCATATCACCTTCACAATTCTTACATCCACTGAACTTGTGAGTTTTTGGACAGTTTCTGCTTGAATTTCTTTGCAGGATGTCAGAATAGCCTCCCAGAACTGCTGTTTTGATGCGAACTTCCTCCCACCCTCATAGATCTTTTGCTTGAGGATGCTCCAAAGGTTCTCAATGGGGTTGAGGTCAGGGGAGGATGGTGGCGTGTCTCATCTTTTATTCCCATAGCAGCCAATGATACAGAGGGATTCTTTGCAGCATGAGATGGTGCATTGTTATGGAACGATATCGCGGACAATATTCAAATGCAATTGCGTTTCCCATATGTGGACGCACAAACTGCGCCATAATTCAAATGCAGTTGCTAATCCATTTACAATTGCATTTCCAACACGTTACACAGAAACCTGTCAATCAGCGTCGGGGGCGGGTCTATACTGTGGGGCGGGATTGTATGGGGAGTGACGTCACTCGCACTCGCCGACCAAGAGGGGGATATTTGAGCACTGGAGGTGAACCGAGATTATCTCATTTGTTTATCAAGAAATAAACACACAAAAATGACAAATCGCATATTTTCTTGCTCCGGAGTGGACAGAGAAGTTTTTACAAATAAAAATATTTTTAGATCTTCTCCTGTTACAGCCTGCTGGAGCTAAATCTTTCAGAAACGCTGCGTACCGGTGTTATGCGCTAAAATGCCTCCCTGCCACGGATTGCCCCCCCAACATAACCTCTATCAAATATTATATTATAACATAAATTAATAGGTTTATGATTTACAAATTGCACCAAATGAATTTGATTATAAAATAATCTATATAAAAAAAACACATGTAGTATAGGGGGGAAATATATTAATTATATATTATTTTCATATACAACCCCTGGCAAAAATTCTGGAATCACCCTCTCAGAAGATGTTCATTCAAATGTTTAATTGTGTAGAAAAAACAAGCACATACATGCCACAAAACTATTTTCACTCAACAATCCAAACTTCTGGCTGTATAAAACACTTAAAAAAACAAAAGAAAGAAAGATAACTATAGTCAACGACAACTGTTTTAACAACTCAAACAGAGGAAAAAAATATGGAATCACCAAATAAAAACACTACTTGTACTTTGTTGCAGCACCTCTGGCTTTTATAACAGCTTGAATTCTCTGAGGCCTGGATTTAACTAATGTCCAACAGTAGACTTCATCAGTCTGTCTCCAGCTTTGTCTTATTGCAGTTGCCAGATCAGCTTTGCAGGTTGGAGCCTCGTCCTGGACCATTTTCTTTCATTTCCACCACAGATTTTCAATTGGATTAAGGTCCGGACTATTTGCAGGCCATGCCATTGACATTATATGTCTTTCCTGTAGGAATGTTTAAAAAAGGGTAAAAGAGAAGATCTCACTTAACTAAAGTCTTTGCCTCTGCTAATCTTTGTCTGCTTTTGAAGTTAAATTCATAAGAATAACACATAAAGAGACTTAAGTGCAATATTATGATATTTAGCAGCTTTGCAAAGTCGTATAAGTAAAACACTGGCATGTTCGTAATATTCATCTTATATGAGTTTTTAGTTTTTTTAGCTGCAATAAATACAAATGAGCTGCGTCAAGGAAAATATTCATTCATTCATTCATTCATCTTCTGTACCGCTTTATCCTCTATTCAGGGTCGCGGGGGACCTGGAGCCCATCCCAGGAGACTTCGGGCACTAGGCGGGGCACACCCTGGACAGGGTGCCAATCCATCGCAGGGCACACACACATACGCACATTCACACACTCATTCACACACTACGGTCAATTTGGGAACGCCAATTAGCCTAACCTGCATATCTTTGGACTGTGGGAGGAAACCGGAGTACCCGGAGGAAACCCACCAAGCACGGGGAGAACATGCAAACTCCATGCACACAGAGACGGGAATCGAGCCTGGCCGGGGAATCGAACCCAGACCCTGGAGGTGCAAGGCGACGGTGCTAACCACTACACCACCGTGCCGCCTTCAAGGAAAATATGAAATTAGTATATTAATTAGTGATTATGCAATCAATTAGATGCTAAGTGTAAATGTAGAACTCTAAGTACAGAAGAATTTATTATGCATCAAAACTCTCACTTTCCCTTTTCATTTCTACTTTAGTGCAATAAATATATTTAAAGTCATCACACAATCACCAAAAATAAATGTATAAAAGTCAGGTCAGGTGCGCGGGGCTGAATACACTGTAAACCTACTTACACCGGGTAGATGGCTACTAGTGAAACCAACAAATAATTAAATAAATACAAATTTAGGAAGAAAATCTGAAAGTTTGAAACGGTATTAATACAGGAGTACAATGTGACAATAATCTTCCTAACACACTGTCTCACACACACACACACACACACACACACACACACACACACACACACACACACACACACACACTCAGTGTCTCTCTGTTTTACAGGTTGATGAAATGGCTGAAATTTCCATAGAGTCAGAGTTCATCCCCATGGAGGAGACCAAGAGGTCAGGAGAACCGGAGAACCCGATCACAGAGGCCCAGAGTTTCTCCCACCTGCCCCAGCGCTCGGCTGTAGACCTGCAGTTCACTCAGCTCTCCTACACTATTAATGATGCCCCCTGCTGGAGGAGGAGAGGCGGTAACGAGACTATAGTTCAGTACAGTTGGGACTTTGACCAATAAGTATATATTTAAAGATTGCTAAGTGATGTTTTATATGGTATTGTTTTTGTTCTTGAGGTTTCATTCTCTAATAATTTATCTTTAAGCAGTTTTACAATAAAAACATCTAATTGACCTTTCACTAGCTTGTGTGAAGAACAAACAACAAAAATAATTAACAAAAACTACTTTACCTTAAATGTGGTACAGCATATCATGAATAAATACCAGGCAAGTACAACCTCTTGATTTTTAATCAGATGTTGAATCATTTGATCAGGTCTATTAACTTATAGTTTCAGGATGAGACAGTGACTTTATTTATTTACAATGTTGGCTCATTACTGGTATTAAAGACATGGATGTTTCTAGGATTTTCAGTTAAGGGGGGCTCAGCCCCCATACAGTAGATGCTTAACACATAATTGGTCCCAGTCCGCCCCTGGATGTTAGTTACATTACTGATATCCATCAGATATTCATTTTCATAACTGGAACTATAGTAGAAATGTGTGTATGTAGACGTATTGGGGGTATTTTTTATTAAAAACGCAACATTTTAATTCATTTCTGATCAAAAGAACGAAATGAACAAAAAAAAAAAAAAAGATTCGTTCATTTTGATAAACGAGATTCAAAGAACCGAGTCACTAAAATGATTCAAACTTCCCATCACTATTTAACAGGGTGTTGAAAAAAAGAAAAAAGACAGGTCAAGTGCTCAGGGGAGAGACGGCACGCTCATAACCGGGATATAAAGCCATACAGAAAGTCAATTTGATCATTCATGTGTGTCCAAGATATTACTAAATATTAATACTATTAACGTTCTTCATATTGTAGTGGTAGGTGAGCTTTCCTATGCTCACTTTGAAGGAGTTTTAACAATCAAAATTTTCTAACTCTATTGTGTGCTTTCCTAAATGTGCATCCTGACCTCATTTTTTCTTACCATCGTTGTCCTGGACAAAGATGATGGGTAGTTAAAGATAAATGAATTAATATTAATTATAAGTATAAAGATAAGTCTTAAATGACTCATATAATTCACTTAAATGTGACTAATTACATATGACAATAAAACGAGCCACAGCAAACAGGTTGAAAGATTATATAAATGTATTTATTATAGTGATTTGAGTCCAGTACATATAACTTGCATTTCTAATCAGACAAGCATATCAAAATAAAAAAAAGATAAAGAACAGGGAAACGTGTGAGAAATCGTTTCTGTGCCTGCTGTTTTCACAGTACACTGGAGAAGAAGATATAACATGCGCTTGGCACAGAACAATACTATTGCTGTTAGAATCTCTACAGAGACATTAAACACCTTTATTCTTTAATCTCGTACTACATTTCCAACAAGGGACCATTTCTGGGTCTTCAACCTTGTCTATTAATGCTCAAGAAAAGAAATGAGAAAAAGCTGTTAGTTGACTGGAACCCTTACAATAACGAATACCGATTTTACATACACCAGATTGTTCTTATAGCTGTTTAAAGATCGATCCCATTTCTAAAGCATCATCTTCATTCAGACCTCCCCACACTCAGTCCACACACAGTCACATCATCGTCAAATAAAAAAAAACTGAATACAAATTAATCTCCAATAAAAAGATCAGCATTGCATATCTACGATTGTCATGTGTATACAGTGGTAAGAAAAAGTAGATAAGCTATTTCTGTATAAATTGGTCCAGAAATGTGATCTTCAACAAAGTCAGAAATGAAAACAAATATAATATTTCTAAGCTGATGAATCAATAATGATGATTTGTATTTTTATTAAACACACATCTAACCTACAAAGTTGTGGTGAAAAAGTAAATGAAACACGAGGCTTATACGTAGGTGTGGATTAGAGAACATTCAAACAATGTCAGTGTGCTGTTTACATGCAGCCTCAGCTGAGGCCTCATAGATGAGATATCAGAAGGTTATGATCAAGTGTTATAGATTCCCATGTAGCTGAACAGGGTTACAGAGTAATCTCAAAAAGTTTAGATATTCATTAGTCTACAGCTAGACAAATTGTCTATAAATGGAAATAATTTGGTACTGTGGCTAATCTCCATAGCTGTGGCCACCCAGCCAAAAATAACTAAAAAGGCACAAGATGAAGTAAAAAGAACCCCGGTGTAACAGCTAAAGTCTTAAAGGATTCATTAGAGCTGGAGAACATCTTGGTTCATGAGTCAACCATATGCAATACATGGAACAGGCACAGCATCCATGACTTCACAAAGGAATCACATAATGTACAGGACAAGTGGAAGATTGTCAGTTGGGGCAGCTGCTGCTCTGTAGCTTCAACTTCATTCACTAACATTCACGCTTCTTATTTATAATAAGAGTTTGGTCAATGTTTATTTGGTGTCTAATAAAAAAAACTTTGCATGTAATAAAACTGAATAAATAAATGGTATCTTAAATAAGCATGGCGGCGCGGTGGTGTAGTGGTTAGCACTGTCGCCTTGCACCTCCAGGGTCCGGGTTCGATTCCCCGGCCAGGCTCGATTCCCGTCTCTGTGTGCATGGAGTTTGCATGTTCTCCCCGTGCTTGGTGGGTTTCCTCCGGGTACTCCGGTTTCCTCCCACAATCCAAAGACATGCAGATTAGGCTAATTAACGTTCCCAAATTGCCCGTAGTGTGTGAATGAGTGTGTGTATCTGTGTGCCCTGCGATGGACTGGCACCCTGTCCAGGGTGTACCCTGCCTCGTGCCCTAAGGCTCCTGGGATAGGCTCCAGGCCCCCCGTGACCCTGAATACAGGAAAAAGTGGTATAGAAGATGAGAAATGTAATGAAATCCTGCTACTTGGTATCAGTTTGATTCTGCTTGGCCAAAATAAAATTATTTTTTTTTTAGGGTTCTTTGAATGTATTTCTATCTAGAGCAGTGTGTGACTGGGCGTGTACGCTGAAACTAGCTCAGACCCTATCGCAAGGATTGGCCTATCTGCATTCATACGGTGAGACCCATGTGTAACACATTATTTTGTACCTCCATTCAGCAGTATGAGCAAATAGATAATGAGTAACATTAACCTGATGATCTTCATAATTCCACTCATAATTGTCACCCTAATAAAGTTGCATGAATCTCATAATTCCAGTTGTACTGAAGCTTTAATAGTGTTGATGTCTATTCAGTAACTCTAAGGAAACTTGGGCATTTTTTAAAACACCTTTTTATTATTTATATTTACTTTATTATGTTTACCTTATGGCATGGATAAACTTATAGCATTCCATATTTCAATTGTACAGGATTTTGTAGAGGATTTGGGCCAGCATAAAAAAAGTGAAAATCTAATTTCTTTTTCTAAGAATTTTTACTTTTTCCTCAGAATTCAAACTTTAATCGCAATTTAAGTCACAATTCCAAGATTAAAGTCAGAATTCTGGTGGACAAATGTAAAAATTTTTACATTTAAAGTTTAAAGTCAGAATTCTCTGATTAAAGTCAAAATGTTGTGGGGAAAAAAGTCAGGAACTTATTTATTTATTTATTTGAATGTAGTGGCCATAATTCTCTTCTGTGTAACTGTGCCATAGTTTTAATGATAAACTCTAGTTGTAGTGCTAATGAGACTTGGAGAAGTTCCTGATTCTAAATATACATATATCTTAAATATATTTTGGTTTAAAATTTCACTTGTCATGTAGACACCCACACACAGTATGATATGCAGTGAAATGCTTATACAAAAGCTTGGAGAAGTTCAGGCTTTGCATTTTGCGGATCGCCACTGGAAGGTGCAACCCTTTCAGACTGCCTGTTGATACAGAGGGTGCATCTTATCATTTTCAAATTTACTGAATTGACTAAACCGTGAAATTTTGAAAATAAGACTCTTTGCCACTTGTTTTACTTCCTAATAGAGATGTTCCGATACCATTTTTCCCCTCCCGATACTACTAGCCCTGTGTAATGGGTTCGACCCTAAGTGAACGGGCGACACCATTTACACGGACCACGGGTCATTTATTTAGAAAAATGGGTAAGGAAAGGGTTAAAGGCTCTCTGCTCGTTCACGCGCTCCTCTCGCGGAGATCAAAGTCGCCCCCCTTTTTAAAGTCTCTGGGGCGCATCACATCGCCCCGCTCTTGTGCCACTGTCTCTCATAAAATCCACTGCGTCGCAAAGTCCAGCTTCCCAACAGTCAGACCCCGAGCTACACTCCCCGCTGTGTTTTATAGCGCCGGGATCATTAGCGGCGATAGCTCATGGGCCGTTGCCTGATTCTGCGGCCCTGCTCCTTCACATACCTAAAGGGGTGGAGGCCGCCTAACTAGTGAGCGAGGAGCGATATCAATTTGGGCGCACGCCCATCACAGGCGCACGCCGTGACACTCTGTAAGTAAGCTAAGCTAGCAAAGCTAGCAGGCATAAATAGGTTATGTTTAAGAAAATGGTATCGGATCGGTACGTGGACTCAAGTACTCGCCGATTACGATGCCAGATTTTTTTGTGGTATCGGCTGCATTTCCGATACCAGTATCGGAATCGGAACAACCCTACTTCTTAACAAATGTTTTTCAATTAGGTCTGCTCATATTTCTGGAAGGTGCCATTAATTCCAGAGTTGATGCACTTGATGCAACCCAAAAGTACATTGTTTGTTTGTTTTTCTCCTTATCTTTTAGAAGCCAATAAACCAGAAGTAGCACACTGTGATCTCAGCAGCAGTAATGTTCTGGTGAAAGCTGATGGTTGATGCAAAGCCTTGCGGGGTTATACTAGCACATTAGAGGTTTGTTTCATTTATTCATTATCTAACCCTTGTTTATGGTTTTTCTGATATGTTAAACACAATTTGCTTGATTATTGTCAGAGGTGGAAAGTAACGAATTACATTTACTCGCGTTACTGTAATTGAGTAGTTTTTTTCTGTATTTTTACTTTTTAAAGTAGTTTTAAAAATCTGTAATTTTACATTTACTTAAGTACGTTTTGTTTGAAGTATTGTAATTCGCTACATTTTAAATCATATCCGCTACTGAGTGAAAAATAAATGAATGAAAATGTTAAAATAATGAAAATATTATGCTTTGTATAAATGCTCCGTTGCGCCGCGTGTGTGTATCATGTCCTGGTCGCGCGCCGCTCCAGACTCCACTCCAGGTTTTCTGACATCGGCATCTTCCTGACCTTCCACACGGTCGCTTCCACCCTGAGTGACGTCATCGACTAGCGCGACTATGTATAAACCGGAGAGAGACGCGGGAAAGATGAAAGAGGTTGTGATTTTGGCGTTTTGACATTTGGTTGTGTATTCTGGTTTTGACTTTTTGCCTCCAATTGACTTTGATTATTGCTTTGTCCCTTTGGTTTGGTTGGTCTTTGTATATATTTGTAGATAATTTCACTGTTTTTGGTTTAGGGAGTCCGGGAAGGTACCTGTATTTTGGTTTGTGGTTTTTTCTTGCAGGTAATCTAGCTACTAAATATGAATACCATTTTGTTTATTATATTGGCCTGGGTCCACCCTGAATCTGATCCTCCTCCTCCTTATTTCATCAGTTAATGATTGGATCTAGTTCTTTCTGCCATATACCACCATTTCCATACAGTTTAAAATAGAACCCTGAACCAGTCTTTTGCTGTTTGGCCCTAGACTGGGACGTAACACCATATTTAAGTGACCACTTTGATTTTCAAGCACAACAAAGACAACAGCTTTATTATGCAAAGGTGTTCCTTCAGTTAAAAACAACTAGTTTGAGATTTATATCTGCTCATCTTTTTTGAACTACGCTAGAATGTCTCATCCTCCCCCCACCCCCCACCCCCCGCTGTTAAAAAAATAAAAAAGTAACTCAGTAACTTTTACTCTCAGTAAATTTTTTAACGAGCTACTTTTTACTTTTACTTGAGTAGATTTTTATAATGGTAACTTTACTTGTACTTAAGTAAAATTTCACTGAAGTAACAGTACTTAAAATTTTAAGGTAAATTAAAATTTAAAGGTAAAATTTTACCTTTAAGGTAAAATTTTATTACTCTTTCCACCTCTGATTATTGTATGAAATGTGATCAGGGGTTGCATAGAGTAGCCACTTACTGTAAATATGTTTACTAGTAAACATGCGGTAAAGAAATGAATTGAGATGTTAAAGAAGAATCAAGCATTACCAAATTCTGGCCACAGGGCCATCAAATGAATTTTAAGAACTGGTCCATCTGAAATTGTGTATTATGAAACACAGATTTTTTTTGATGCACTGAAATGGGATGATAACGATTTCTTCGTGGCAGTGGCAGGGCAGAATTCAGAGGGGGACTCTGCGGTACATGGCGCCTGAGATCTTGGACAGACGTGTCAATCTGAGAAGTGGTCGATTTTTGCTTCAGGCAGATGTGTACTCCTTAGGACTACTGCTCTGGGAGTTGCTGATGCGGTGTTCTGACCTCTGCAATGGTATAGCTTCATGGGTTTTTTTTAAATAGATGCTTGTAAGAAAAAAAATCTTTATGCTTTAAAAGAACATTACGCATTTGGCTTTAAGGACAATCTAATAACAGTCTTCAATTCATTGTAGTAAAATAAAGGAAGCCTGATTATAATTCCAACTGGTTAGTTCATGCGGCCTAAATAATAATTCTTTTATGTACCCTCTCGATAGGGCTAAACGTAATAAAACAAATATTTACATTCCAGGTATGTTTCTCAATGTCACTGTTTATGTTATTGATCATTTCTAGATTTTCCAGTTCCAGAACATATGTTGCCCTATGAGACGGAACTGGGACGCAATCCTTCCCGTGAAGACCTACTCAACTTTGTATTTGAGAACAGATTGCGTCCAACTATACCTCGTTCTTGGCCCAAGGACGTCTCTCAGGTACGTCCTCTGTGGTTTCCATAGTTTCCCTGAACACTTTTCCTGACCCTGCCTTTAAACATAAGTGCCTACAGTACCTTTAAGCCTAAAAACAACTTTTAGTATTTTGGTCCATCCACATGCCATCCGTCACATCGGGCGATGAATACTTACCACCCTGGAGATACTGTATATCCATAGTTTCTGTGGCAGTTACTTAACGGATCAGGTTGCCGGCTTGACGCCAGACTGTCATTCACACATTATTGCAGGGGCGTAGATTTAGGGTGGACGGAGGGGATGTGTCCCCACCAATATCCTCCGACCATTGAAATGTCCCCACCAATCATTTAATCCACTTATTTTTTTAAAAATCGTTCTGTCAACATTAACCTAGACACGCAGAGAGGGATAAATCACGTTCTCTCCTTGAGTCCTCCCGCCCCCAAAACACATATGAACATTTTGATTGGCTGTGCCTTTCCCTGCTATCATGTGATAGGCTATTGGCTGCGTTCAGACACAAGCAGCGCCAAATGCAGTGGGTTTTTTTTCCCCGTGCAAGAAGGTGTGTTGGTGACATGTGAGCAGCAAAAAAAAAAAAAGAAGAAGCTGGACATGAGGAGCTTTTTTTCATAGAAAAGTGTAAAGTCACTTCAAGTTCGCTAATGAATTCATCAAAGTCCATCAAAGTAACGACAACAGTTAACGTTAATGTTTTTTTTCCCACCGCTTTGATGCACATTCATTACAGCAGGGCAGGTTATAGTCTGTGAATACGGCCTTCAAACTAACAGCAGATTAAACAGCTAAATGTAAAAGTATAAATATGATCGCTGTCAGTCTCCTAATCTAATGACGACTGTTTGTCAGAAATCAGTCTTGTGATAGAAATTGATATGATAATATACTAATATTGCCATATGGCTAGAGTTTAGTTACAGTTCACCAATAGACAATCCACTTCACACAAATAGTTTTAAAAATGCATTCACTTACTTGGCGAGCATTAATGATTTGATTCGAGGTTTGCACACTAAAGACTCAGAAGAAGTGAAATAAAATGATTGCTGTTTAAATGGCATGTGTTTCTCCTGTTTTGTCAGGTGACAGAACCTAAACACCTGTGCTGTATATCAGACAGCGATGGAGAGAGAGAGAGAGAGAGAGACAGAGAGAGAGAGAGAGAGAGAGAGAGAGGGTCACAGGTGATGCTGAACGATGACATGATATTATTAGACCTAGTTGTCCTGAGATTTAACATTGTTACCACTAATAGACTGAGACATTCTCTGTCCATGCGCATAAGGAATCCCTCAGTGTTTTATTATTAGGGGACAGAAGCAGATCAGCCATGTTGTAGTTCAGGTGAAGAGGCGAGGTCACAGGAGGTCAATCTGAATGTAGATTATATATATAACATATAATATGTGTGTGTGTGTGTGTGTGTATTATACATGGTGATTATACTAATATTTAGCATTATGAGGAGTGATAGACTGAGGATATAGTTTTATAATGAGTCTATTTGACTTCATTTTCAGGGACGGCTTCTCCGCGAGCTTCACGAGCTCCTTGAAGAATGCCGGGATCACGATGCGGATGCGAGACTCACAGCACCGTGTGTGGCCAACAGGCTAGCTGAGAGAGAGAATACTAGTGAGAGAGAAGTGTAGCTCATGTCTCTGCTACCTGCTGTACGTTTACAAGCGGTACTTAAAGAACGGTGCAGAGAAGATAAATGGAAGATTGAAATTTAATTTCATGTTAATGAGAAATTCAAAGTAAAAGTAGCACAGACATTAATTTAGGTACACTTAGTGCTATCAGATGTTAGTTTTAGACTGCATGTGCAACACAATGTAACACGTTTAACTAAATTTTTCACACTTTGCTAGATGTTCTTACTGGAAGCCATTGGGTTAGCTCTACTAATATCTTCTGATTAATATCAAGGTCTTTATGGTTTAACATCTCTGCTTGCAGAATAAAGAAATGTCTCTTTTCACCATTACTGCTAATGTTATGTAACTTTTGATTTTAACTTTATGAATCCATAACAAGTAAGAGTTTAATGCATTTATTTTTAATATACTTAACAACTGGTGTTACTTTTCTTGCTGGTAACACCAATGACGGGTAACACCAATGACGGGTAACACCAATGACGGGTAACACCAATGACGGGTAACACCAATGACGGGTAACACCAATGACTGGTAACACCAATGACGGGTAACACCAATGACAATTTTGGGGGGAAAAAACATTTACAAAATGGCTTCCATGTTTAAGATCATATGGTTTTCAATTTATGTCAAAATAAATGAATTATTAGATGTAATCAATTTTATGTCCAATTTTTGACAGTCATTAATTACAAAATGAGTAACACCAATGATAGACTTAAAAGCCTCTTATAAACTTGCAAAACAAATGGTGACATTTCTAAATAAAAAAATGACATCTGACATACCTTTTGAGTTTCTCCAGTGCTCTTAATCTAGAGATCTATGACGCAGAAAAGATTTAAAATTGTCAAATATATTTCAAAATAAAACTCTTTTTGTGTAACAAGTAACACCAATGAAATACAGTAGTTTGTGATGACTGTTATTCATTCAATTTTATGAATTATAATCAATTATTGTTGCATGATTTTAGTGTTATTAGCTGAAGTACCCATCGCTGACGGAAAAGGAGTTTGTAGAAAGAGTTAAAGAGTTAAAGCTAAAATAAACTGATCAGCTTTATGTAATCAGTGATATAATTTCTGCCTGTCTTTCTGTTCGAAGGAACGCTCCGTATAACTTATTAATACAAAGAAATAAGATTGAGTATCTTATGCCCTGCTTACACTAAGGTGTACTACTTTTTTTTGTTAGTCACATACACTCCCTGTTGGAGAGTGAAAGACTCCAGCACATTAAAATTCACTTATACCATTTCAGCGTTATTTCAGTGGTAAGAATATGAACTAATCGCAGTAAAAAATATTCTGCTTTTCAAATTAATACAATATCTATTGGTGCAGGTGTTTGTTTACATCGAGCAAGTAGCTCATTAGTAATTTATTTTAAAATAGATTATTAAATCCAGCGCATAACTCTTCATCACATCGCTTTTACTCAACATTTAGATTTTACTTACGGTGCAGGTTAAACTTCATGTCCTGCAAAAGGCAGTTTTCCATGACGCTGTGAAGGACATTTTCTGTCCCTACTGTACTTTGATGAGCATTTTGATATCACACCTATTACCACCTAATCATTCTTGGATGAAACCTTTTTCCTTTTGCTGGTATCTTTTTGAATGACAGTCCAATCCAGGCTTATAGCTAAACATGTCTTTGTGCTCAAGGATGTCAGCTGCGGTGTGTGCTTCAGTTGGGATTTGCATACTATAGCAGTGGTTCTTCTGTGGTATTTACACAGAGTCTAGCAAGCCTGATTTAATTCAATTCAATTCAGTTTTATTTGTATAGCGTTTTTAACAATTGACATTGTCTCAAAACAGCTTTACACAATCAAAAGAATTATTTAAGTTTGTATGGAATGTGAATGTGTATGAATGAAAATGTTCAGATAGTCCCTGGTGAGCAAGCCCGAGGGCGACAGTGGCAAGGAAAAACTCCCTGAGATGGTAATAGGAAGAAACCTTGAGAGGAACCAGACTCGACAGGGAACCCATCCTCATCTGGGTGAAACAGATAGCAGGAAATGATCTGCATTTATACAGTGTTAAGTGTTAGGTTCAGCTAAAATAGTTGATGTTAATTGATGTTATAATACTTGATGTAAAATGGAGTCCAGTAGTTATTGGAGACTCAGATAGACTTGTAGAAAGTTCCAGTCCTGAACTATCGAATTGTCAAGTCCTCAGAGAAACAGCTGACCACACCAGTCGAGGCCAGAACCATCTTCTAAGTATAGAGAATCATCCCCAGACACCAGACGCATCCCAAAGAGACACACGGGGCATCCATGCGACGAGACCTCCAACCAGAAACCGGGCACCAGGATGGATCAGACAGGTCCGGAGGGCAGAGGGAGTCTGGATCACTGGCAGCTCAGGAACCACATGTGTAGCTCGACAGAGAGAGAGAGAGAAAGAGTGAAAGGGGGAGACAGGGGGAGAGAGGAAAGAGAAAGAGGGGGAGGAAGAGAAGAGGAGGAGAGATTGCAATTAGGTATGGTCACAGTGTATAATGTGAATGTATATTTACTGTAGAGTGCAAGCAGGGACTCCGGCAGGACTAACTATGACATCATAACTAAAAGGGAGAGCCAGAAGGAAACACAAACATGAGGGGGAACTGAGATGTAAAGCAAACAATCACCTCACCGTCAACAAACCTGAGTGATCAAATGAGACTGAGGAAGACAGCATCTAAAACATACCAGTTCACCATAATACTCTACGTCCATGAGTCCCCCAGATCTGCTCCTTTACCTTATGGCAAATCTATTTATAAAAATGCTTGGCTAAATAAATAGGTTTTTAGCCTAGACTTAAACACTGAGACTGTGTCTGAGTCCCGAACACTATTTGGAAGACTATTCCATAATTTTGGGGCTTTGTAAGAAAAAGCTCCGCCCCCAGCTGTAGTTTTCATAATACACGGTACTGACAAGCAGCCTGCATCCTTTGACCGAAGTAGGCGTGGCGGATCGTAAGACACTAGCAGTTCGCTCAGATACTGCGGGGCGAGACCATTTAATGCCTTATATGTCAAGAGTAGTATTTAAAAAATTTAAAATGATTTAATTTTAAAAATGATTTAAGACAATATGGGCATTCACCTGGAGTTGTGGATGTGTTTGTTCCTCCCGGTAAACTTGCTGTCTTCCTGCTGGACTAATTGAGTTCTCAGCTTCCCGGAACGTGGTTGGTTTACCCTTCTGGTGAGGTTCTGGTATTGACTCGTACGGTTTGTATTTAAGTTGTTCGTGTGTATGCAGGGCGGCGCGGTGGTGTAGTGGTTAGCACTGTCGCTTTGCACCTTCAGGGTCCGGGTTCGATTCCCGGCCAGGCTCGATTCTCGTCTCTGTGTGCATGGAGTTTGCATGTTCTCCCCGTGCTTGGTGGGTTTCCTCCGGGTACTCCGGTTTCCTGCCTTGTGCCCTAAGCCTCCTGGGATAGGCATTTTATTGCAAGGCCTTGGTATTTGGCCAATCGTGTTTGCTTTACTTACAGGAATACCTGAAATTTAACTCTTGTTGCTTCTTGTATTTAAGTCTAGGCCATGCAAGGACACTCACTCACTCACTCTCTAATCATCTATACCGCTTTATCCTGTATTCAGGGTCACAGTGACCTGGAGCCTATACCAGGAGACTTACAGCACGAGGCAGGGTACACCCTGGACAGGGCACACACACACACACACACACACACACATACACACACACACACATACTACACAATTTGGGAACGGCAATTAACAAACTGACATATCTTTGGACTGTGGGAGGAAACCGTAGTACCTGGAGAACATGTGGAGACCATGTAAACTCCATGCACACAGAGACAAGAATCGAACCCGGACCCTGGAGGTGCATGGTGACGGTGCTACATTCTGCTCATTGACTTTCTGGCAGAGGGCACCAGATTTTCCTCAAGGATTTGACGGTATTTTTCCCCATTTATTTTCCTTCTATCCTGATAAGTGCTGCAGAGAAACACCCCATGACAGGATATTACCACCTCCATGCTTTATTCAAGATTCAAAGAACTTTATTAATCCCAAAGGGAAATTGCTTTTTTTTTTTTTACTGTAGGAATGGAGTTATTTGGATGGTTAGCTACGTATATTGGATTTCTCATCTGCTCTCCTGCGTTTTTTGAAAAAGCTCAGTCATGACTCCATGTGACCTTTTTTGAGGAGCGGATTTTTTCTTGCAACTTTCACATCCAAGCCACATTTCGAATTTGTGATATTGTTGTCACATTCACATTCTCTGTTGTACCAATTACCTCCCACTTCTTAATAACAGTCCACACTGTTCTTCTGGTGATGATAAAGTTTTTGTGTCCATCTCCTGACTTGTGTTTGTGACTTTTTTTGACCGTGCCACCCATAGCTGATTGTTGATAGTTTCTATATCCACTGTAATTGTAATATTTTGTGACCTCATAATTCCTAAGGATAAAGGAGAGACAAGAGGTGACACTTACGCTCGATGCGGAGAATCACATCACAGACGTCTCTGCCATCACACCGACACGTGTACCAGGTTCTCTTACTGTACTCAGCTGCAGCGATGGTGAGAGACAGGTTCCCCCTCACGTACTGATCATGAGAGAGTTCATAGCCCACCTCTGACCAGCAGGATGTCTGATCACACCCAGCCACACACACGCCTTTAATCCGGGGCTGGATCCATTTCATCACTCCAGAACATCTCCCAGTACAGAGGAGTGTAACGGACTGGTTCAGCTCGGCCATCATATAACCAGCTGGCACAGAGGCGACTGCTGCAGGAAACCAGAGTAAACACACTCCATGAATGCCTGTGTGTGTGTGTGTGTTTTCTAGTACTAACACTAGTGGGAAAGAAAAACACACCTTTTAAAACCAGCACCAGAAACACAAGGATGCTGAAGCTCTTCATGCCTGTGGAAACACAGAGGAATGTTACACTATGCAGCCAAAAGTATGTGCACCCCTGGCCACCAAACCTACAGTACATGTGGTTCTGTTGTATAGAACGTCTCTGTATCTTGTAGCGTTACTCTTTCCTTCCCTGCAGTTAAAGAGTTAAAGATATAAAACCAATCAGGGGTCATGAAGATAATATTTACGTAGAGGATGAAAGATGTCAGAAACCGAGGCTGATTGTGGTCAGAGTAAACAAGACACAGAGCTAATACTTGGTGATGATTTCAGACACTAAGTGCGGAAAAGCTTTTATCAGTTCTAGCAAGAGGCTTTAGACTAAATCTGATCTGAACACAGACTCGTGTAGTTTGAATGACAGTTGTTCCGTCTACAGTAGACTTACACACCTCACTTCCTGTTTGCACTACAAGACCAGCCAACTGGAGGCGTCGCCATGGCAACAATGTCTCTGATAAGTAACATTTCTGTCGAGTTTAGCGTTACTAACATGTCTATGTCAGGATGTTAGGGTTTCAGACTTCACAGCCTCCCTACACTCACAGTCCTGTGTGTCAGTGACCTCCATCAGTACAGAGGGTCTGCATACAGTATCTCTACAGAACAAAATATAACAAATTATATATTTCAATACTGATAAAACATGTACAATTTAAAGCACTTTGTATTATATGGCGTTATAGTCCTGCCACAATTCTCAGCGCGTGGTATGTTTCGTGGCAGTTTTGTAACACTGGACAATGTTGCACGCGCGTACAGGCAGAGTCGAGCGCGCACAGAATAGAGAAATGTCGCGCGTGCGCGGAGAAGACACTGCACGCGCAGAATCGAGCTGTTGAGCGCGCGCAGTGGCGACATTGCACGCGCATCGAGTGCTTTGTCTGCTCTCAAAATGTCAAACCACGCGCTCAGAATTGTGGCAGGAATATAACGCCATAGTATTAAAGTAAATAACCGAACCTGTGTATGATTATAAGGAGTTTCAGAAAGAAAGCTTTGACAGCCAGATGAACTTCTAAAACAAACACATAAAGAGCCATTTGGACCCGTTTCTAAAATGAAGATAACACTGTATATATATATATATATATATATATATATATATATATATATATATATATAATTTGTCTGCGGTCCACTATTGGACTGCATTCTTCACCCCTCCATCACCCCTGCCGGAGTGGACACATCTTATATACATTCAGGCTTTCACTGTCTGCTTTTATTACAAACTCAGAGTTTACAAAGTCAGATTTATATCAACATATTCAGGAGGCTGTGTGTATTAAACACATGAGTTATAAACACTTCTTATTGTCTGTGTTTAAACAGGACCAGTTACACACACACACACAGAGAGAGAGAGAGAGAGAGTTACCAGTAACTGTGTAAAAATAAGCAGTGTAGCGCTGATCATATTCTAAATGAAACCTGAAGACTCTTACCTTTATTATAATCAGCAGCCCTCACCACAGACCTGACGATTCTGCACTCACACACCACTGACACACCACTGACACACCACTCACACACCACTGACACACCACTCACACACCACTCACACCAAACGAACCGATTCTTTTGAACGGCTCATAAACATGAACGATGGGAGCCGAGTCGCGGCTGGGGGGGGGGGTCGCTCTTTTATTCCTATATGCGTGTTTCTCACAGATACACACACATTATGTGCACAGACATTCATTGCAGCCCACTTGGTTATTGTTCATTAAAGACTTGAAGGGGCTGATGTCCTATTTGCAAAGTTTACAGTATGTATGTAGACATTTCCATTTTATTTATTCTAATTTTATCTACAGTATATATTGTGGTGTGGGCGGGGCGGCGGCTGACGACCGTCATGCCTTGCGGGGGTTCTCTATTGGCGCTTTTCCACTGCATAGTACGACATGACACGGTTCAGGAATAGGCTCGGAGCCCGTGCACACCGCACACCTCTGCCTAGCATCCTAGACACTGGACATGGACACTGCCTTAAGCGAGCTGCATGAGGCACTCACAGCACCAGACACAGCACCGGGACGCTGCGCTTATTGTGGCGGGGGACTTTAATAGTGCCAACCTCAAATGCGCAGCGCCGAACTTTCATCAGCACATCACCTGCGAAAGAACACTAGATCATTGTTATACAACGGTCAAGGATGGCTACAAGGCACAATCTCGTCCTGCGTTTGGTAAATCCGACCACGCCGCTACCTTCTTCCTCATGCCAAAATATAAACAAAGGCTGAAACAGGAAGTTCCGGTTCAGAGGGAGGTCGCGCGCTAGACGGACCAATCGGTGGCCGCGTTACAGGGACATGTTCAGAAACAGCTCCGATGATGACGTCAGCGTGTTTACGGAAGCGGTTGTGGGATTTATTGGGAAGCTAGTGGACGATACGGTGGAGAAAAAGACTATCAGAACGTTTCCCAACCAGAAGCCGTGGGTGGATAAAACCATCCGCGACGCTCTGTGATCTCGCACCGCTGCCTACAACACGAGACTTGCGTCGGGGGACATGGAACCATACAAGGCTGCGTCATACAACGTGCGGAAGGCGGTGAAAGAGGCGAAGCAGTGCTACGGGAGAAAACTAGAGTCACAGCTTCAACAGAGTGACTCTAGGAGCCTGTGGCAGGGACTGAGAACAATAACGGACTATAAAGCACCAACATCCGGTATGATGAACACGAACGCGACTCTGGCAGACGAGCTGAACACCTTCTACGCTCTCTTCAAGGCTGCAGCTAAAGACGCTAGTGATGCTAATGCTAACGGCGCTAATGCTAGCAGCGCTAACGGTTGCAGACAGGAAGACACTGCCAGTACCGGGAACGCGCTCATCATCTCCGAGCACGACGTGAGGAGAGCCTTCAAGAGAGTGAACACCAGGAAAGCAGCAGGACCAGACGGCATCTCCGGCCTTATCCTCAGAGCCTGCGCAGACCAGCTAGCACCTGTGTTCACTGAGATATTCAACATCGTTTTATCTCAGTCGGTGATCCCCATGTGCTTCAAAGAGTCCATCATCACCAACAAGCTGGAGCACCTGGGACTCAGCTCATCTATATGTCAGTGGATCTCCAATTTTCTGACTGGCAGACCACAGGCAGTAAGGATGGGCGGACATGTCTCAGCTACACTCACTCTCAGCACTGGAGCCCCCCAGGGTTGTGTTCTGAGCCCCCTGCTGTACTCTTTGTACACCCATGACTGAGTGGCCACTACCAACTCCACCTCCATCATCAAGTTTGCTGACGACACCGTCGTGGTCGGACTGATCACCAACCATGATGAGTCGGACTACCTAGAGGAGATTGGAAATCTGGAGAACTGGTGCCAGAGGAACAATCTCCTCCTGAACGTCAGTAAGACAAAGGAGCTGATAGTGGACTTTTGTACAAAGCAGGAGAGGAACTACCAGATCCCCGTCATCAACAGGAGCCCAGTGGAGAGAGTAGAAAGCTTCAGATACCTCGGTGTTCACATCACTCAGGACCTGTCATGGTCCTGTCACATCAACACCGTGGTGAAAAAGGCCCGGCAGCGTCTGTACCACCTCAGACGCTTGAGAGACTTTAGACTGCCCTCCAAGGTGCTCAGGAACTTTTACTCCTGCACCATAGAGAGCATCCTGACGGGAAACATCATGACCTGGTTCGGGAACAGCACCATGCAGGACAGACGAGCTCTACAGAGGGTGGTGCGATCAGCCGAGCGCATCATCCGCACTGAGCTCCCTGACCTGCACTCGATCTACAGCAGGAGGTGCTGGACTAAGGCCAGGAAGATCATGAAGGACCTCAGTCACCCCAGTAATGGACTGTTCTCTCTGTTGCGGTCTGGGAAGAGATTCCGCTCCCTAAAGGCCAACATAGAGAGGCTGAGGAGGAGCTTCTTCCCGCAGGCAATAAGGTCTCTCAATCACAATCACACCTCCACACAGGACTAATAACATCTTTTTAAGCTCACAACACTGACTGGACAATCATGGACACATTCATACACACTTGCACTACATATTTATACATCTGGACAACTGCACATGTCACTTTCACTAGTCACCTTTCATGCATATTTGCATAACCATTTGTCACTTTAAATTCTATATATATATATACTTCCCCCCTATATTTCTATATTTTGCAATATTTTATTATGCCCTTATTGTACAGTTTATTTTACTAGTTAAATTTATTTCTTTAGTATTTCCTTTTATTGATATTTCCTTTTATTGATATTAAATCTTTATTGAGATTTTATTTTCTTTTTAAGGTCCCTGGCGGTCGTGTAAGCATTTCACTGCATATTATACTGTGTATGAGACAAATAAAATTTGAATTTTAATTTGGATGCTAAAACAGCTCCTTTTCAATGCGCTGCAAGCTCTGTGCACCCAGGTACCACGAGCTAATGGCTTTCAAAAACTCGCCGTCTAATTTGAAAAATATATTGAGGTAGGTTGGAATTTTGTTACTATCAGTCGATAACAACATCAGCTATTCTGCGCTAAAATGCCACCCTGCCATGGATTGCCCCCTCATAATCACTATCAAATATTATATTAGAAGATGAATTCATGGGTTTATTATTATCAAATATGATATTAATATTATAATAAACCCTAGTTACGTGACAGCCGTCAAGACCATTAATACAAATTCTTGTATAATGTTTATTTTGTGGCACATTTATTTTTCAGGGCTTTGAACATGAATATGAAAATAAACATTTACATATAATAAAAATAAATATTGTTTATGATGAAAAGTTTGACTAAACTATTTTTTATTATAAAATAAACAATCCAAAAGTATTCATGTTATACAGTATATGAAAAAAATAATTCATATACTGTACAACATGTATACATTTGGATTGTTTATTTTAAAATATAAAAATGTAATAAGCAATATGAAAATAAATATATTGTATATGAAAATTATTAGTTTTCATATTGCTTATTTTATTTTATTGTCTCATGTAATTTGTAAACCATTAACCTATGAATTTATATTCTAATACAATATTTGATAGCGATTATGTAGTGGGGGGGCAATCCATGGCTGGGGGGCATTTTAGCACATAACACATTTTTCTTTTCTTTTTTTAAATGAGGTGTTAGGCTGTGCCACGGGCCTGTATACTGCACTAAGCTTTTATCCTTAATGCTTTTTCCCCCCCCTCACGTTACTTTTACTTTTATACTTTAAGTAGTTTTGAAACCAGTACTTTTACACTTTTACTCCAGTAAAAAGCTTGAGTTCTTCAAACTTCAACTTCTAAAGTCGTCTTTTTAAACCCTAGTATCTATACTTCTACTCAAGTAATGAATGTGAATACTTTTGACACCACTGATCTCTGCTCCACTGCTCACATTGTTCCTATATGTGTATGTATGTATGTGTATATACACTCAGCAAAAAGAGAAACATCCTCAGACTTTCAGCTACTTTCAGTAAACTTAATGTGTAAATATTTGTATGAACACTAAAAGAGTCGACACCATAAGACATAAAGTAAAAATGTTTCCCAATGTGTCCCTGAATGAAGGGAGGCTGAAAATCAGTCAGTAGCAGTCAGTATCTGGTGGCCACCAGCTGCTTGAAGTACTGCAGTGCATCTCCTCCTCATGGACTGGACCAGATTTGTCAGTTCTTGCTGTGAGATGGAGGGATTGTGTGTTCCTGGTGTGACTCGGGCAGTTGTTGTGGCCATCCTGTACCTGTCACGCAGGTGTGATATTCGGATGTACCCATCCTGTGCAGGTGTTGTTACACGTGGTCTTCCACTGCGAGGATGATCAGCTGTCCTTCCTGTCTCCCTGTAGCGCCGTCTTAGGCGTCTCACGGTGCGGACATGGCGATTTATTGCCCTATAGCCACATCAGCAGTCCTCATGCCCCCTGCAGCATGCCTAATGCACGTTCACGCAGATGAGCAGCGACCCTGGGTGTCTTTCTTTGGGTGTTTTTCACAGTCGGTAGACGAGTCTCTTTAGTGTCCTGCGTTTTTACAACTGTGACCTTAAATGCCTACTTTCTGTAAGCTGTTAAGGTCTTAACGACCATTCCACAGGTGCATGTTAATTAATTGATTATGGTTAATTGAACATGCATGGACAACATTGTTTAAACCCTTTACAATGTAGATCTGTAAAGTTATTTGGATTTGTACAACATTATTGTTGAAATACACAGTCCTGAAAAAGGGGCGTTTCTGTTTTTGCTGAGTTTACAGTATCTATGTTTTGGCATGAGGAAGATGGTGGCGGGTCGGATTTACCAAACGTTGGACGAGATTGTGTCTTGTAGCCGTCCTTGACTGTAGTGTAACAGTGGTCCAGTGTCCTTTTACCCCTGGTGGGGCAGGTGAGGTGCTGATTAAAGTCCGGTGTTGTGTGAGCGCCTCTTTTCTTTCTCCTTTTGTGATGTAGGTAAATTATTATGGTTGTAAATATGGATTAATTGTCCAAAAACGCTTTTGCTGGTTGTGTGTTCTGTCATGTCTCAGGTTGGATCACCAAGTGTAAAGAATCTGGAGTTACTTCAGTATTCACCCAGGAAGGTCTGCTGGATGTAGTAGGAGGTTCTGTCACTCAAAAGAACCAATCTGGAGAGAATGTGACTGAGTTCAACACTGAATGAATAAAGGATTAAGACCCTTAACTAATGAATTCAATTATCTACAGACAAAATCTCTCTATTCAATTATGACTCAGCATAAATACATAAACCTTCACTTTGGAGGAAATCCATAAAACCAGTCACAGCTGAGTGTGTACACACACACACACCACACACACACACACACACACACACACACACACACACACACACTGTAAAGTTTAAATAAATGTAAAATAGATCCTAATCTACTGTAGATCTCCACATTCCGTTGCAGTAAAATGCGCGAGGTCTCCAGATTCTGTTGCTGTAAAATAGACCAGAAGGCAAAATTCTTTTGGCCTTATATTGGACAGAACTCGAAGTCCTGCTGTAAAATCAACTGGAAACCACAAGTTTTGTTGGGATTAAATCCAAAGTTATGAAATTGTCTAGATGTTCAGTCAGCTTCCTCAATCAAGATGCTGTTGGTTCCTCTGTTACCATTTTCTATTTTCTAACTTTTTATTTATATAGCACATTTTAAAGACAACAGAAAGCACCCAAAATGCTATAAAATTCTATATATTATTTTTCCAAGTAATTTCAAACAGCAAACAAATGCATAATTTACAGATAAAGTCAAATAAATCCATAAATGAATGAAACAAAACTCTACATGTCCTGTTTGTATGTGAATGGAGCTATTATTATTATTATTGTTAGTATTATTGTTATGGTTAGTATTATTATTATTGTTGTTGTTGTTGTTATTTCTTGCATTGCTTGGAGTAGGCCCAGATGTTTTAATGAGTTCTTCATTTGTAACGCTCAGAATTATTATTTGAGCTAATTACACTAAATCGGGGTCTAAGATCTATAAACGGGTTGATTACACTCACTTCCGGTATTGCGCAACCTTCGCGGAGCAAGGAATGACGGACACAACAACAATTTCCCAAAACCAAACCAAAGTGTATTATGTACAAAAGATAAACAAATGAAGTGCAACAAAAAAACAATATATACAACATATAAACAAATATATACAATGTCAGTAGTGTGTGCGAGTGTGTGAGTGCGTATGTATGAATGTCCAAGTCCGTGTTATTGTAAATGAATGGAATGGTGAAATGGGGAGACGGCTCGAGCTCACCGGTGAAAGATGGTAAGTCCGGGAGCTCGAGAAACGGAATCAGAGGGGTATAGTTGACGTCCAGGACCAGAATAATCCAATGGCAATCGTTAACTAGCTCTCTCTCTTTCTCCATATACAGCGCTGCTTTCTTCATCTCCCCGTGTTGACTGTTGTGCCGGTTCCGGCTTTATACCGGCACACGTGACTTGATAGGTCATCAGGGTTCCCTTGCGGCACAGCTGCGCATGCGCGCAAGAGCTTAACCCCGGAACCAAGGCACCGTTGCCATGGGGACGAAAATAACCAAAAGGGGTCAGTTTGTGTGTGCAGGTGAGCAACATTAGCTCCTTCCCTTTTCCCCTGCAGTTTAACCGCCCCTTTATGTGGCCGCGCTACATAGACCCCCCACTAGCCTCCGGCGTGTGAGGAGAGGACCGCACTAGCGCTTTTTTAGTTCCACTTTTTCGGCTTAGTGGGTTGCCCCCAGATCTAGTGTCAGTCCATTGGTTCTCTTTTGAGTCTTTTCGCAGGACCCTCCCACTGGGCACTAGCTCACCTGACAAGTCTTTGATGGGCAGAGGAAAGAGATGGAGTCCATCGCCAAACCAGCCCGCCCGGTGGCTCTGGCACCTCGAGCTGCCGGGAACTGTGGTAGCTGGCTTCTTTGGCATGCTGACCTGTTGATGGTGTTGTCTCTTCCTCCGCTGTGATCTTGGTGTCGGTCGGTTCTGTATCAGTGGCTGGGTCTGTGGAGTGTTGTTGGGTGGTAGGCTGCTCCAGTGGCCCCTGGTTCGCTTAGCCTCACTCTGGGTGTTCTGGCAGACCTCGCACGCACCCACGTACCGCCAGACGTCCTTGCGGATGGTGGGCCACCAGGCGACGTCTAGGAGGCTTAGTAGGGTTTTTAGCCCCCCCCGGTGGCCACCCGACGGCTTTTGGTGAAAGTCTTGTAGGTACGTCTGGACGTTTGTAGGTGGGACTACCAGCTGGAGTGCTCCTCCCTTCTTCCTCGGAACTCTACGGTGTAACGCCCCCTGGTGGTGTTCGAAAGAGACACCCTGGTTCTGGGTCGCTCCGACATCGACCACCGTGGCTATTAGCGCCACCTGGAGACCTTCCCGCTGAGGCGGTTCCACCTCTGCGAGGTCTCTGGGAGGGGCGGCTGACCGCTCCGAGGTAGGTTGAGGAGGTTCGGCTTTGGTTGGCACGGCGTAGTAGAGCTGAGAGGGTGCAGAGAGGGGCTGGGCGTTGGACGGTCCAGCTTGGGCCAGAGTAGAAGTGGGCAGTGGTGCTCCTTTCTTCTCATTCTTCTGGTTGTCCGTCTCAGGTGTTGCAACGGTTGGACGATCAGCTGAATGTAGAGCTGGAGGTGGAGAAGACGCCGCGGAGTGTGCTACAGATCTGAGGGTGGTGGGCGTGTTAAAGAGGCGCAGCTTCTTCATCTCCAGCTCTACATTCAGCTGATCGGGGGGGGGGGGGGGGTCTATGTAGCGCGGCCACATAAAGGGGCGGTTAAACTGCAGGGGAAAAGGGAAGGAGCTAATGTTGCTCACCTGCACACACAAACTGACTTCTTTCGGTTATTTTCGTCCCCATGGCAACGGTGCCTTGGTTCCGGGGTTAAGCTCTCGCGCGCATGCGCAGCTGTGCCGCGAGGGAACCCTGATGACCTATCAGGTCACGTGTGCCGCTTTAAAGCCGGAACCGGCACAACAGTCAACACGGGGAGATGAAGAAAGCAGCGCTGTATATGGAGAAAGAGAGAGAGCTAGTTCACTGCCTTTGGATTATTCTGGTCCTGGACGTCAACTATACCACTCTGATTCCGTTTCTCGAGCTCCCGGACTTACCATCTTTCACCGGTGAGCTCGAGCCGTCTCCCCATTTCACCATTCCATTCATTTATAATAACACGGACTTGGACATTCATACATACGCACTCACACACTCGCACACACTACTGACATTGTATATATTTGTTTATATGTTGTATATATTGTTTTTTTGTTGCACTTCATTTGTTTGTTTGTCGTTTGTAAATAATACACTTTGGTTTGGTTTTGGAAATTGTTGTTGTGTCCGTCTTTCCTTGCTCCGCGAAGGTTGCGCAATACCGGAAGTAAGTGTGATTAACCCGTTTTGTGTAATTAGCTCAAATAATAATTCTGAGCGTTACATATTGGTGGCCCGTACGGGGAGTCTAATTATTAGGGTAATTTTTTCTGGTGTTGTGTGAATTCGTCGAGCAAAATAGACACTAACATGGCTAGTGCTAAGGCTAACTTGCTTGCTAATGCTAGTAGGACCGGGAGGGCCAACTATGTTGCCGGTAGTAAAACACTGGATGAGGAATGTGTATTTGTGACAAGGCGTAATCCTAAATCATTGCTTAGTTCATTATATGTATCAGATAGACATGATAACATTGAGGGTCTTGTGTCTAATATGTCTGATAGTTTAAAAACGATGCGTTCTGAACTTGAGCAATGTAAAGGGGATGTAGTGGCTATGACTGAAAATGTGGGTGTGTTGGAGAGGAATTTCAGAGACTCCATGGACAGCAGCTTAAACCGTGAACTCAGTTTTCGACAGGCAGTAGACACCAAGCTAGATGAGCTGGAGCGCTACTGCCGAGAGTCGCTAGGGAAACTGGAGAAAGCAGTAGCGGACTGTTTCCTGCGCCGTGATAGCGTCTGGGAGAAACAGATGAAGAAGCTGCACCTCTTTAACACGCCCACCACCCTCAGATCTGTAGCACACTCCGCGGCGTCTTCTCCACCTCCAGCACTACATTCAGCTGATCGTCCAACCGCTGCAACACCGGAGAAGGACAACCAGGAGAATGAGAAGAAAGGAGCACCACTGCCCACTTCTACTCTGGCCCAAGCTGGACCGTCCAACGCCCAGCCCCTCTCTGCACCCTCTCAGGTCTACTACGCCGTGCCAACCAAAGCCGAACCTCCTCAACCTACCTCGGAGCGGTCAGCCGCCCCTCCCAGAGACCTCGCAGAGGTGGAACCGCCACAGCGGGAAGGTCTCCAGGTGGCGCTAATAGCCACGGTGGTCGATGTCGGAGCGACCCAGAACCAGGGTGTCTCTTTCGAACACCACCAGGGGGCGTTACACCGTAGAGTTCCGAGGAAGAAGGGAGGAGCACTCCAGCTGGTAGTCCCACCTACAAACATCCAGACGTACCTACAAGACTTTCACCAAAAGCCGTCGGGTGGCCACCGGGGGGGGCTAAAAACCCTACTAAGCCTCCTAGACGTCGCCTGGTGGCCCACCATCCGCAAGGACGTCTGGCGGTACGTGGGTGCGTGCGAGGTCTGCCAGAACACCCAGAGGGAGGCTAAGCGAACCAGGGGCCGCTGGAGCCGCCTACCACCCAACAACACTCCACAGACCCAGCCACTGATACAGAACCGACCGACACCAAGATCACAGCGGAGGAAGAGACAACACCATCAACAGGTCAGCATGCCAAAGAAGCCAGCTACCACAGTTCCCGGCAGCTCGAGGTGCCAGAGCCACCGGGCGGGCTGGTTTGGCGATGGACTCCATCTCTTTCCTCTGCCCATCAAAGACTTGTCAGGTGAGCTAGTGCCCAGTGGGAGGGTCCTGCTAAAAGAGACTAAAAAGAACCAATGGACTGACACTAGATCTGGGGGCAACCCACTAAGCCGAGAAAGTGGAACTAAAAAAGCGCTAGTGCGGTCCTCTCCTCACACGCCGGAGGCTGGGGGGGGGGTCTATGTAGCGCGGCCACATAAAGGGGCGGTTAAACTGCAGGGGAAAAGGGAAGGAGCTAATGTTGCTCACCTGCACACACAAACTGACCCCTTTCGGTTATTTTCGTCCCCATGGCAACGGTGCCTTGGTTCCGGGGTTAAGCTCTCGCGCGCATGCGCAGCTGTGCCGCGAGGGAACCCTGATGACCCATCAGGTCACGTGTGCCGGTATAAAGCCGGAACCGGCACAACAGTCAACACGGGGAGATGAAGAAAGCAGCGCTGTATATGGAGAAAGAGAGAGAGCTAGTTCACTGCCTTTGGATTATTCTGGTCCTGGACGTCAACTATACCCCTCTGATTCCGTTTCTCGAGCTCCCGGACTTACCATCTTTCACCGGTGAGCTCGAGCCGTTTCCCCATTTCACCATTCCATTCATTTATAATAACACGGACTTGGACTTTCATACAGACGCACTCACACACACGCACACACTACTGACATTGTATATATTTGTTTATATGTTGTATATATTGTTTTTTTGTTGCACTTCATTTGTTTGTTTGTCGTTTGTAAATAATACACTTTGGTTTGGTTTTGGAAGTTGTTGTTGTGTCCGTCTTTCCTTGCTCCGCGAAGGTTGCGCAATACCGGAAGTAAGTGTGATTAACCCGTTTTTAGATCTTAGACCCCGATTTAGTGTAATTAGCTCAAATAATAATTCTGAGCGTTACACATTGATGTCTGGATCTGTATCAGGTGTGACTCCAGCAGGAAGCTGAGTGCACTGACTCTGATTGGTTCCGTTGAGAAACTGACTCGACTGACCACAGGAAATCCCAGCTAATAACTCATCTGCCCACTTAGATCACCTGAAACCAGCTCAAAAACAACCAAAACAGCAGCTAGTGGTTCAGTGGAGCAGTCGTTCAAGGCTGCAGGCGTTCGAGCAGATGCATTCACTGTAATCCTTGGGTATGAATTATGAGTCATTGGATCTAAGAGATGTAAGATAAACTCAGTGATGTACTTGATGCATGATGTGTGCACTGGCCGAATGGTTCACATGCTTGTCTATGTAATCTAAACAATTTAAGTCAGTCTTTAAATATGACTTGTAAAATGTACTAAACTATTAGGAAGTAGCTTTTTTTCTCTAACAGACAGCCCTCTAGTCTTCAGGCTTATTTATCCTTGTAGTCTTCACAAGCGAGATCCTGGGCTCAAACCAAGAGTAGACAGAGCACAGGCATTAAAACTGCATGACGGTAACGAAGAAAACAACAACAATCAACCCTAGTGTTCCCAGCTCTGAGGCAGAGCTAAGCCTTAATCCTAATCCAAACCCATTGTCTGGATTACAGCACCGTATCCTTTTGCACATCACTTCATCATGTTATCTGTCAGGAGGAAAGACACAAGGCCTGCTGCTCGCCTCGCACAACAAACACACGCAGTAACTTCATAAGAGCTGAATATGTGAAGAAAAACCCCACATTGATCCGGGATGACCGGAGTGATTACACTTAGGGTTAGGGTTATGGTTTAACCCTAACCCAGACCACACATGGAGCCTTGGGGGCTGTGCTGATGATGAGGACCAGCATCTACATCTCTGCAGACCAGGTGCACACATCAATACATGCTGCATGTGCTTGGAGTGTAGACAGAGTGATGATGTTAAATGCTTTCATCCAATGCAAAGTGTTGATTATTGTTCCAAACTTCAGAACTGATTCCTGTCTGTCTGTTTTTGACCTTTTGACCTTCTTTCCCTTTGTTGTTCATGTCCCAGGTGATCATGTTCCTCACAGGATGGAGACGGAGGTGAGGAGAATGGGCTTTGACATGCACAACGTCTGGAGACTGTTTGACATCAACAGCAACTACAAGTACGAGCCACAAACTACATGAGCTCTCAGTAGGGCTGTGCAGTCATCAATAAATTATGGATATTTGGATATTTCTCTTCTCCTTAGTAATCCTTATTTTAATTTATTTATTTATTTGTACAAAATTAGTGGAAGTAAATTTTAATCTCTGTTTTTTTTTCTCTCCATGAATTTTGAATTGTCGTAAGTGTTTGTTTACACACATGCATGTATTGATACAGAGCGGCTTAAAAGATGATGAAAGTCCCGGGTGTGTGGCCGCAGCCAAACAACTAAATTATAACCAAGAGCTTTTATTTGGGGTTAAGTAACTGTTCCTAACTGTTTTTCTCAGCAGACCTTCTGTTTAACTCAATAATCCACGACTGGTGATGAATATGTCAGATGTATTGACACCCGGTTCAGGTGACACTAGGTTTTCCCAGGACTTCTATTGATGTCTCAGCTGTTCACACCTACTGTATACACACTCGGATTCCTCACTGAGGTTCACTGAGGCCAGGGACAGAAACTAAAGAGAAAAGAAAAACAGAAAGAAAACAAAAGTCAGGCGTTTCTGAAACATTTGTTGAAATGCAATTCTTATGCAGAAAAACAAAACTACACAGCAAAAATGTTCAATATTATTATAATCACAGTGTTATATTATAACTGACATAAAGCTGCTCACATCGGCGTGCACCTTCACATTGCAGAAGGCATTTATTTAGCCTGTATATATTTGTGCGTGTTTTTCTGGGGTAATATTATTGACTTTACATTTCGTCTGCTTTGTTAAAGTTCTCACTCTTTATGACCTGAAATAAAACTGTTCATATCGACGCCGAAGTCAGCAGCTTTATTTCATTCCTAATATATGTGGATCTAATTATATAAATATATATAGCTCAAATAGTGTGTGTCACCTGGAGGTACTTCCATGGAACGGTGTGTGTGTGTGTGTGTGTGTGTGTGTGTGTGTGTGGAGACACCTCATAGCAGGACCTGCTGAGATCAGTGAGCAGCACATGACAGTCACATGACTCTGTGTGTGCTGCTGATTGTTGTTGTTGTCACACATGTTGTCTGTAAGTTGTGTGTGTGTGTGTGTGTGTGTGTGTGTGTGCCTAAAACCCCTCGAGGGAATTAAGCACTTATCCTGATCATAGAAGTAAATGCAGTTATTACTCTGACTGAATTGAAACGTTGCTGTGTTTATGTGATACGTGGTCATGTGATCTGAATGAGACCCTGTAGATTAGACTTCATGTGACTTTTCTTTGTTTGTTTGCCTCTGATGTCATCAATCGGCACCGGCGGCACTCTGGGATTCCTAGCAGTGCTAAGAATAGCTGCTAAAATCGCTAAAGTCTGGCGTTCCTGCTTCATCTGGACCAGGACAAAAGCAGCCACCCAACTGCCTGTCGTCCGACACAGCAAAATCCCAAAGTGGATCTCTGATGTTTGGCCACAGAAATATGGAATGTTTCAATCCAGATGACTTTAGCAAAGATGCATGAATATGTCGTTTCAGAGGACAGACGCAGCCACAGATAAAAGTGAACCGTCAATCAGAACTGAGCAACGTGGCTGGTAATGTAAACCTAGCCTTTAGGACAGCACAAGTTCGAACCGTGTCAATGCCTCAACCATCCTTAGGCAGGAGACACAGGAGCATCATTGGCTCTACTCTCTGGGTTCCAGAGGTGTCGTACTCTGTCAGAGTGTCATTAGACAATCTTACTCGGCTTCCTATAGCCACTGGCTTCATCTTGTCTTGGAGGAAGCACAGCTGGTAGCTGGTGTGTGAACAGGAGCGGTAGAATTGGGGAGAAAGTCGGGGAATGTCACGTTTTCAAGCTTTTAATATTGTACTCTCTCTCTCTCTCTCTCTCTCTCTACTGTGTCTTCCTCTATTTAAACTGTGCTCCAGGTATCCCCAAAAGCTGCTGGTGCCAGTGTGGATCACAGATGAGGAACTGGAAAGTGTGGCCTCCTTCAGGTCCTGGAAGAGAGTCCCAGTAGTGCTGAACATAGGGTTTGGGCTGACAGTCAAATCTTTGATGATTTCCAGCTCGTTCCTGGTTTTTATTCCTTTTTACAGCGTAAAACGATGCTGAAGGTCCAAACTAGGCAATAATGTCCTTTGAACAGTTCACATTGAGACGTGTCCGCTACTTCTGCTCTGTAAAGCTTCATAACGCCTCTAATCTGAGGTGCTGTTTCTTCATTGGTGATTTATTTATTTTATTTCTATTTGTTTGAGGCTGGTAACTATATGAATTTCTCCTCTGGAGCAGAGGTACAGTTTTAGTTCTTGCCCTTGTTTTCTTCTGTGATGGTCTTCATGAGAGACAGTTTCATCATCATGTTTGGGTTTTTGCAGAACAGCCGACCTTCACGTCTTTACATTAGAACTGTCTCTTGTTGTTGTTGTTGTTGTTACTTAGTTACCTACAGTAATGTTATTTGTTATTTCACAGTTTTTAAAAAAAAAATAAAAAAATCCAAAATAGTTTGAGAATGTTTAAAACTAAATCCAAAGTTGTGTTTGAACTTTAAAGTCTGAGGAAAGTTGTGAAGAATGTTTGCTTTGATGTTTACAGTGTTGGTGTTGTTCTTCAGGTCTTCTGACCTGCAGTGTGACTCTAATACCGTCTGCCTCAGGCACCAGAGGAACGGCGCAGTGACAGCACGCCGCCGTCCGTCAGCCTGAGATCAGCTGCTGGAGGAACACTGAGGACGAGTACCTGGTCACGTCCATCGCCAAAGCCTGTGTGCTGGATCCAGGGCCACGAGCGAGCTGCAGGACACCAGGGGACGGGGGAGACTCTTCTGACTGTGACTTCGGTAACATCATCCCCGGAATAATCTCACTCACACCTGCACATACACACCTGTGTCGGGATTCATTAGAGCGAGGCAGTGATTTCTGATTAGAACACAGACGGGTGACTTCAGGCAGATCGAGTGTCATGTCTGTCAGCTTTGATTTGAGTTTTACCTTCTTCTTTTTGTCCTGTTATTGTTGTAGCAGATTTGCTTTTTAGTTATAATGGAAGAACTTCTAAAGTGAGTTTAGTGATGGAGGGAAATCATACTGCATGAAGCACCAAGTGGTCATTACGTAAATAATAACGTAGGGGAATCAAAATCTAGATGCATCAAGAATTGACTTACAGTCACTTTGTGGCCACCTGAACTTAAACCAGGATAAATCAATACTCTGGAGGTCTTTGGAGACTCCTCCCCATAACGTACGTGTTCCCGGGCTGTAGACATCATCCTCGACCCCACAAACATCATGCTGTTCTATTGCAGTAAGAGTTACAGGCAGAGGTAAAGATATGAGCAGTTCTTATGATATCAACCATTTTGTGATCCTTTCATCGACTAAAACAACTGTTCCACAATTACATCACTCTGTCCTAAACTCTTTCACTAACCGTAAATTAATGGGAATTGATGGTGATTGGACTGAACTCCTCTTTTAAACTGCATCCCAATCCGCGCTTGAACTGCAATTAAACTGGAGCGTTCGTGACAATTAATTAGCTAACGGTTCCGGTTCCACCAGATACTTATGGCATGTGGATTGTTCAGGCAAGAATAGTAATTATCATTCGTAATCATCATTCCTAATTATCATTCCTAATTACAGAGGTGGAAAGAGTAATAAAATGTTGTACTCAAGTACAAGTACTGTTACTTCAATGAAATTTTACTTAAGTACAAGTAAAGTTACCATTATAAAAATCTACTCAAGTAAAAGTAAAAAGTAGCTCATTAAAAAATGTACTCAGAGTAAAAGTTACCGAGTTACTTTTCTATTTTTATTTTTTTAACAGCGGGGGTGGGATGAGGCATTCTAGCGTAGTTCAAAAAAGATGAGCAGATATAAAATCTCAAACTAGTTGTTTTTAACTGAAGGAACACCTTTGCATAATAAAGCTGTTGTCTTTCTTGTGCTTGAAAATCAAAGTGGTCACTTAAATATGGTGTCTAGGCCCAGTCTAGGGTCATACAGCAAAAGACTGGTTCAGGGTTCTATTTTAAACTGTATGGAAATGGTGGTATATGGCAGAAAGAACTAGATCCAATCAATAACTGATGAAAAAAATGAGGTTTGTATACACACACACACACAACAGGAGGAGGATCAGATTCAGGATGGACCCAGGCCAAAATAATAAACAAAATGGTATTTATATTTAGTAGCTAGATTACCTGCAAAAAAAAAAAAAACAAACACAAACAAAAATACAGGTACCTTCCCGGACTCCCTAAACCTATATAAACTATATAAAATATAAACCTAAGCTAAACTATATAAAATACCTGGCTCAAAAAAGTCTCACAGTCTAATATTTCACTGGATTGTTTTAGCTATGATTAAGCTGTGGGACTGCTTTGATAAAATTATATATACATAATATATATAAGGTTATCACCCCCCCATCATTCCGTACAATAAGGTAGTCAGCTATCTTCATTTTATTGCCACATAACATCCTGAGCAAATAAATTCCCAAATAAATTCCCTCTTCCAAAAATAAATGGCAGCCACGCCCCTGCTACTAGTGAGTGCACAGACATACAGTGAAATTATCTACAAATATATACAAAGACCAACCAAACCATAGGGACAAAGCAATAATCAAAGTCAATTGGAGGCAAAAAGTCAAACCGGAATACACAACCAAATGTCAAAACGCCAAAATCACAACCTCTTTCATCTTTCCCGCGTCTCTCTCCGGGTTAAATATGGTCGCGCTAGTCGATGACGTCACTCAGGGCGGAAGTGACCGTGTGGAAGGTCAGGAAGATGCCGATGTCAGAAAACCTGGAGTGGAGTCTGGAGCGGCGCGCGACCAGGACATGATACACACACGCGGCGCAACGGAGCATTTATACAAAGCATAATATTTTTTATTGTTTTATCATTTTCATTAATTTATTTTTTACTCAGTAGCGAATATGATTTAAAATGTAGCGAATTACAATACTTCAAACAAAACGTACTTAAGTAAAAGTAAAATTACAGATTTTTAAAACTACTTTAAAAAGTAGAAATACACAAAAAAGCTACTCAATTACAGTAACGCGAGTAAATGTAATTCGTTACTTTCCATCTCTGCCTAATTATATCATTCGTAATTATATCATTCGTAATTATATCATTCGTAATCATCGTTCGTAATTGTGTCATTCCTAATTGTGTCATTCCTAATTATCATTCGTAATTATATCATCCGTAATTATATCATTCGTAATTATATCATTCATAATTATCATTCCTAATTATATCATTCGTAATTAGATACACAAATGCACACACACACTTCTTCTTCTTTCCCCCCCAGGACTAAACAGAAATGTGGAGCGGGTGCGAGTGAGCAGATTGTAAACGACTCTTTTGTTTTTGAGCTTGTTGCCCGAACCGAGGGCTAAAGAATGATTGGCGGTCTCTTGTTGGAGAGGTATCGCTGTAGTTCGTGACGGCGACACTACATTGGTTGACATTGGGAGCTCAGCAGATATAGCGGTAGCTCAGTGGGTTAAAGCCCTGCGTTACGGATGAGAATGGCAGCTGTTCAAGCCCCAGATCCACCAAGCTGCTGTTGAACACAGCCCTTGACCCTGTCTGCTCCAGGGGGACGACTGGACCACAGCTGTGACCCCGTGCTCTCACCCCAACTTCCCAACAGCAAGCCAGGACATTTCACTCTGCTGTAAACTGCAGACTATAGGTAACAACATGTGATTTGTTTAGTTTGTTTCATTCTTTTTACCTGCTGAAATTCCTATAAGGAAAGAAGTTCCCTTCTCAGCATTCCTTCCAAATGAGTTTAGAATATTTAAATATTGACTTTATGGTACTGCGCTTCTTTAATCAACCCTTGCGTACGTGCGTATTGAATAACATTTTTAGTATAAAACAGGAGGTTTTTTTTATAAATTAGTTCTTGTCAGCTTTTATTAAGTTATTTATACAGATTAGTTTTGTTTAAATAATATTATATCTGTTTGAAGGGAAAAGTTTAAGGTTTTTAATGAGTCCATAAAATCGGTTTTTGTTTTTTTGTTTGTTTCTTGTTGTCATGATCCCTGTGTGTGTGTGTGTGTGTGTGTGTGTGTGTGTGTGTGTGTGTGTGTGTGTGTGTGTGTGTGTGAGTGTGAAGAGAGTGGACACAGATGCAGGAGTGTGTTGGTTTACTCGTCCTTTATTTAGTTTGGGTCTTTCCCCTTGTCTCTTCTTTTCTTTTAAACTCAAAGTCTTGCTTTATCTTTAGTGAGACTGCTTAAATCAAACAAACAAAATGAAGACAGAAAAACAGGCACGATACTCGGTCTCCACAGGCTGTTGCAGCCGGCCGGCTCCGCGAGTCCTGGAAGTATTCCAGGTTCTACTCACAAAGTCCCGGACGGGTTAACCTTCAGCGAGGTACGCGTGTCACCTTGAACTTGAACTGAGAAAGGAAATGAGATCAGTCTCGGCTTTCGCTCCGGCGCTGCTGTCGTTTACTGCTGAGGGGGAGACACGAACATGTCAGCTTAGCGGTGAGTGAGACACACACAGAAACGGACATAAATACCACGGCTTAAATAGAGACACACAGGGGTGACACACGGGTGTACATAACTTGTGATTGTGATGACATACCAACATTGACACACTAGGTGGGGACAAAGTGTCGGCTCAGTAGTCCGGAGACCCAGATCTCATTCCCCCGGACCGTGGTGGCACAGCTGTCACAGTTGTTTTCCCCCAAAACTTGTTGGTAGGTGTGTGATGGTGATAGCGCAGCCCCTCTGCAGTGACACACTCCTTGTTGTTTTTCCTAATGTGCCTCCTGTCTCTCCGTCTCTCAGACTCGTCCCTGGCGGTGGGTTCGGGTCCGGATGTGTCTCCGTCTCTCAGACTCGTCCCTGGCGGTGCGTTCGGGTCCGGATGTCTCTCCGTCTCTCAGACTCGTCCCTGGCGGTGGGTTCGGGTCCGGATGTCTCTCCGTCTCTCAGACTCGTCCCTGGCGGTGGGTCCGGGTCCGGATGTCTCTCCGTCTCTCAGACTCGTCCCTGGCGGTGGGTCCGGGTCCGGATGTCTCTCCGTCTCTCAGACTCGTCCCTGGCGGTGGGTCCGGGTCCGGATGTCTCTCCGTCTCTCAGACTCGTCCCTGGCGGTGGGTCCGGGTCCGGATGTCTCTCCGTCTCTCAGACTCGTCCCTGGCGGTGGGTTCGGGTCCGGATGTCTCTCCGTCTCTCAGACTCGTCCCTGGCGGTGCGTTCGGGTCCGGATGTCTCTCCGTCTCTCAGACTCGTCCCTGGCGGTGGGTTCGGGTCCGGATGTCTCTCAGACTCGTCCCTGGCGGTGGGTCCCGGGTCCGGATGTCTCTCCGTCTCTCAGACTCGTCCCTGGCGGTGGGTCCCGGGTCCGGATGTCTCTCCGTCTCTCAGTCTCGTCCCTGGCGGTGGGTCCCGGGTCCGGATGTCTCTCCGTCTCTCAGTCTCGTCCCTGGCGGTGGGTTCGGGTCCGGATGTCTCTCCGTCTCTCAGACTCGTCCCTGGCGGTGGGTTCGGGTCCGGATGTCTCTCCGTCTCTCAGACTCGTCCCTGGCGGTGGGTTCGGGGCCGGATGTCTCTCCGTCTCTCAGACTCGTCCCTGGCGGTGGGTTCGGGGCCGGATGTCTCTCCGTCTCTCAGACTCGTCCCTGGCGGTGCGTTCGGGTCCGGATGTCTCTCCGTCTCTCAGACTCGTCCCTGGCGGTGCGTTCGGGTCCGGATGTCTCTCCGTCTCTCAGACTCGTCCCTGGCGGTGCGTTCGGGTCCGGATGTCTCTCCGTCTCTCAGACTCGTCTCTGGCGGTGGGTTCGGGTCCGGATGTCTCTCCGTCTCTCAGACTCGTCCCTGGCGGTGGGCTCGGGTCCGGATGTCTCTCCGTCTCTCAGACTCGTCCCTGGCGGTGCGTTCGGGTCCGGATGTCTCTCCGTCTCTCAGACTCGTCCCTGGCGGTGGGTTCGGGGCCGGATGTCTCTCCGTCTCTCAGACTCGTCCCTGGCGGTGGGTTCGGGGCCGGATGTCTCTCCGTCTCTCAGACTCGTCCCTGGCGGTGGGTTCGGGGCCGGATGTCTCTCCGTCTCTCAGACTCGTCCCTGGCGGTGCGTTCGGGTCCGGATGTCTCTCCGTCTCTCAGACTCGTCCCTGGCGGTGCGTTCGGGTCCGGATGTCTCTCCGTCTCTCAGACTCGTCCCTGGCGGTGCGTTCGGGTCCGGATGTCTCTCCGTCTCTCAGTCTCGTCCCTGGCGGTGGGTCCCGGGTCCGGATGTCTCTCCGTCTCTCAGTCTCGTCCCTGGCGGTGGGTTCGGGTCCGGATGTCTCTCCGTCTCTCAGACGCGTCCCTGGCGGTGGGTTCGGGTCCGGATGTCTCTCCGTCTCTCAGACTCATCCCTGGCGGTGGGTTCAGGTCCGGATGTCTCTCCGTCTCTCAGACTCGTCCCTGGCGGTGGGTTCGGGTCCGGATGCCGGCGCTGCGCTACAGAAGCTGCTGATCCTGTGGCTGTGAGTGTGAAGGTAAGCAGCAGCCTTTATCCCCATGTGCACAAAGAGTTGACACAGGGGACACTTCTCCTGGGTCGAGACGTGGTGGTGTCCAGCTGTGTCCAGCTGTGTCGTGAGTCATTAGCTGCCATGCTGAGAAAACATGACGAAGCAAAATCAGAGGTTTGTCCTCAGCTGGGCTAATTTTAGTGCGAGAGAAACTTTATCAGGCAGGTTTTATCTGGGTCTAAAAGGCTTCCTACAGATTATGTGTTGCTCTACCTTGTAGCGCGGCCACATAAAGGGACATTTTTATATAGGTAATTAATTGAAGAGCTAATGCTGCTCACCTGTAGCCTAAGATGTGCCCGAACGGTTTTAAACGTCCCCTATGACAGTGTTGGTCACTGGGCAAGCTCCCACGCGCATGCGCGATCGCGCCGCGAGGGACCCGGATGAGAACTGATCACGTGATCCGGCATAAAGCCGGAACCGGCAAGGAAGCCAGCACGGAGAGATTTCCCCAGCGCGCTGTGTGTTTCAGAGAGAGAGTTAGTTGGTTGCTTCCATTTGGATGATCACTATTTGGATTAATCTCATTGGACAGTCACTCTTCACCTCTCATTCCGTTACTCTTGCTCCCAGTGGCGACATTAATCCTGGTGAGGCAGAGAATAAATCTCTCCAATTCATATTTCATTTCCGCAATACACTACACCCTGGACTTCCACTCACACACACTCACACACCCCTGCATACACCATACACATTGTATATTATTGTATTATATTTGTATATATTGGTTTTGGTGCACCGCGTTTGTTTGGTTATTGGTTTGTTTTGTATAATACACTTTGGTTTATTTTCCCTACTTGCCCTTGTGTCGCGTCTATTATTGTCCCGCCGCGGTTGCGCAATACCGGAAGTGGTGTTTACCAGCTCATTCCTAGATTCCCGAATCCGTATTTGTGTGACAAAAGGATTTATAATAATCCCAGCGTTACATAGTGGTGGCCCGTACGGGGAATCTATATTTTGGATATTTTCCGGTTTTGTGTGACGTGGCTGTACAACATGGACGCTAGCACTAATGCTAACGCTAATGCTAACGCTAATGCTAACGCTAGTGGTGCTATGAAGGCCGACTTTGCTATAGATAGTAATGTGATGGAGAGAGATGATGCATTTGTAACACGCCGTAACCCTACTGCTGAAATAACATCATTGATAAGTTCTCTGTACATATCTGATAGACATGATGATGACGATGATGATGATGTTATTACTCATGGGTCTGATATAAATGTTGTGCAAACAATGAACAATTAACTAAATCAATGCAAGGCGGATGTGGAGGCGCTCACAGACAAAGTGAGCAAGTTGGAGCAGTATTTTAGACAATCCGTAAACAGCAGTCTAAACAGAGAAACCAGTTTCCGTGAGGCAGTGGACGCTGGCTTAGAAGGGCTGGAGCGCTACTGCCAAGAGGCCTTAGAGAAGCTGGAAAGAGCTGTTACTGACTGTTTTCTCCGACGTGACATGATCTGGGAAAACCAGATGAAGAAACTACGCTTCACGAGTACGCCCACCATCCAAAGATTACAGGCCTACACCCCTGCATCTCTCCAATCACCGGTTCTACAATCTCCCAGCACTCCGATCACGACATCTATACCAAAGGTAAAGCCATCCATCAGTCACGAAACTTATGACATTCCTCCTGGTGTTCCACCACACTCTTCTGCTCAGCTTACCTCCTCAGTTTCTCCCTCTTCTTCTTCCTTTTATGGTCGACCACCCATCCGCCTGGAGTTTCCAGCCTTTGGTGAAGCTTCAGAGACAGCAGATGTACTCCACTTCATCGAACAGTGTGAGAACTATCTGGAGATCAGACCACTGCCCAGCCCAGAACTGCTAGGAACCCTCAGCACGGTTTTAAGCGGGCCTGCTCTGAGCTGGTGGAAGGCAGAGAAAGGCAAGGTAAGGGACTGGATGTCTTTCAAACAGGCGTTTATGGCGGCATTCTTACCGGATGACTATCTCACGGAAGTGGAGGAAAATTTGAGGTCGCTGGTACAGCAGCCGGGTCAACGCCTGCGGGACTTCGCCTATGACTATCGCGCCCTCTGTCTGAAGTGGAAGCCGGATATCTCAGAGGAAGAACTGGTGGGGAGAATCCTGAACAATATCAACCCCAGAGTAGCTGGATGTCTGAGGGGAACGGTAACCACAGTGGAACAGCTCGTGAAGATAGGTCCGAGGGTGGAAAAAGATTGCAAGAGCTCCAGAGATTACTGGCAGAAGGTGGACTCTCAGCAGAACAAGGAGAAGAGTCATAAGAAGACAGGTGAGCGAGCTCCTTCAAAGTTCACAGCAGGACTCTCCATAGCTCAACCTCTACCAGCCCCATCTCTCCTCCTGGTTCCAGTGACGGTGCAAGGGAGAAAGGTGAATGCGGTGGTGGACACGGGAAGTTCATATACGCTGATGAGGAACCATCTGTGGCAGACGCTCAACGATCAGGCGGACCAACTTGGACTTCCATCTCCTCAGAAGTTCGTCATGGCTGATGAAAAGATACATCAAGCACAAACACACGCCTTGTTACAGTACAAGTGGCACACCATCGAATGTGAGATGAAAACATTCATCATGAGTGACGCTCACCTGGCATTCTCTCTGATTGTGGGACTCGACTTCCTAAAAGCAACAGGAGCCATCCTGGACATCGCTGGAGGAGAATACGCACTGAAAACAGAGGAGGGGATCGTCTACCATCCATTTATAACGTCCACACCCCACTGTGCACCATCGATGCTGACGCAACAAAGACACATTCAGCTCCCAGCTACCGCCAATCTTTACCTCGCCTTGCCAGTGACACCCGACGAGCTCCAATCTGCGGAAAAAAACCCTGAGATCACGCCATCTTGGGACACCGACAATGAAGAGGAGCTGCTGAAACTCATGGCGGCTTGGCCACTCACCACCTCCAACACACTAGGCAAAACAGCAGTAGTGAGACACACTATCACTTTATCAGATGACACTCCATTTAAATCCAGAGCCTATAGAGTATCACCCATTAAAAAGACCATTATAGAAGATCAAGTAGACCAGATGCTGAAGGATAAAATCATCCAACCTTCATGTTCACCCTGGTCTTCACCTGTTGTGTTAGTACCTAAACCCGATGGGACTTACCATTTTTGTGTGGATTATAGAAAGCTAAACAGCAAGACCAAACCTGATGCTTATCCAATGCCGATTATACATGACATCTTAGAATCACTGGATGGCGCCTCCTGGTTCTCAACCTTGGATCTGCAATCAGGTTACTGGCAGGTGGAGATGGAGAAAGACAGCTGTGAAAAGACCGCCTTCATCACCACAAAAGGGCTGTTTCAATTTCGGTCCATGCCCTACGGACTCAGAAACGCCGCAGCCACCTTCCAGCGTTTGATGGAGAAAGTCTTGGCTGAACTAAGGGGGAAATATTGCTTTGTATATATAGACGACATTATTATCTACTCCAAAACACAGGAGCAGCACATCAGACACCTTAATGCAGTATTCTCCAAACTTACCCAGGCCAACCTCTCCCTCAACATGAAGAAATGTCATTTCTTCAAAAGGCGGCTGAAGTTCCTAGGCCATATCATCTCTGAAGAAGGCGTGCAGTTGGACCCAGAGAAAACCCGGGCGGTGGCTGAATATCCTCCTCCACAAGACATAAAATCTCTTCAGCGTTTTCTGGGTCTCGCGGGATGGTACCATAAATTCATTCCCCACTTTGCCGATATGACATCCCCCTTAAATCATTTGAAGAAGAAGGGAGTAAAATGGGAGTGGACAGAAGAATGCCAGACCGCCATGGCGAACATCAAATACGCCCTTCAAAACCCACCAGTACTAGTTCAACCCAACCTAAATAGGCCGTTCCAAGTACACACAGACGCCAGTGAAGTGGGCCTGGGAGCCATTCTCACCCAGAAATCTGCAGAAGGAGAACGAGCGGTAGCGTACGCATCGAGAATGTTGAGAGGAGCTGAGCTGAATTACTCCACATCAGAGAAGGAGTGTTTGGCCGTGGTTTGGGCTGTAGAAAAGTGGAGACACTACTTAGAAGGTCGCGCTTTCGAGGTCTTTACAGACCATGCCGCCCTGTCATGGGCCTTCAACTGCCCAAAAACCAGCTCTCGCCTCACCCGATGGACATTACGCCTACAGCAGTTCATATTTTCGGTTCATCACAGAAAAGGCTGTCTGAATCTGGGACCCGATGCGCTTTCCCGGGCGCCCCCCCCGCTACAAGTAGGCACAGCTCCATGTCTTGCCATCATAACCACAAAATTGTCATCCGACTTACCAAATGACCTGTGTGAGATAACCCAAGCGCAACTGAATGACACCAAAATCACGGAGCTGCTCTCGAAAGATCACCCAAGAGGCATAAAGGATCAGAGGGTCTCCTTCGAACATCATCAGGGCGCGTTATATCGCCGGGTACCCGTAAGAGACGGAGAAAAATTTCAGCTCGTTGTCCCCCAGTCACTAATAAAAAACTTTTTGCACTACTACCACGACAATCCACTGGGAGGACACCTAGGGCAATTAAAGACCTTGTTAAGGTTATTAGATGTGGCATGGTGGCCGACGGTGCGGAAGGACGTATGGCATTATGTGCGAACCTGCAGCGTGTGCCAACAGTACAAAAATGACAACTCTAAACCCAGTGGCTTACTACAGAGTACCATGGTTCCAGAGCCGGGACACACCGTGGGACTGGACATCATGGGTCCTTTTCCAAGAAGTAAAAGGCGGAATGAATATCTTTTGGTGGTGGTGGATTATTTCACCAAATGGGTGGAAATGTTTCCCCTTAGGGATGTAAAGACGCCAAAGCTGGTAAAAGTGCTGAGAGAAGAAATCTTTACTAGATGGGGAGTCCCCAAATATCTAGTATCCGATCGAGGACCCCAGTTTACGTCTCAGCTGCTGGCACACCTCTGCCAAACCTGGGGGAGTGTCCAAAAGCTAACTACGAGCTACCACCCACAAACCAACCTGACGGAGCGAGTAAACAGAACTTTAAAGGTGATGATCGCTTCATATGTCGGGGACCACCACCAAAACTGGGACCAATGGTTACCGGAACTGAGATTCGCCATCAACACAGCCCAACAGGAAACCACTGGGAAAACGCCGGCAGAACTCACACTTGGTCGACAGCTTAAGGGTCCTCTGGAAAGGCTCATTAATCATCCCCCAACACCAAATCACACAGCTTATTCACTTCTGGAAAGGCAACAACGGATCACGGAGGAGGTGAAACTAAGAGTGAAACAGCAACAATCCAAACAAGCCAGATACTACAATGCCCGGAGGAAAGATGCGCACTTTCAACCGGGAGATCTAGTTTGGATTAAAACTCACCCACTCTCCTCCGCAGCAAAAATGTTTTCAGCCAAGCTAGCGCCTAAGTGGGAAGGTCCAGCTGAAATTACAAAGAAACGAGGACCAATTAATTACACTGTGTCTTGGGGCAATCCACAAAAAACCGACACTTTTAATGTGGTGAACTTAAAGCGTTTTTACGGACGTTCTCCTCAGACGCCGGAGGCTTGGGGGGGGGGTCTATGTAGCGCGGCCACATAAAGGGACATTTTTATATAGGTAATTAATTGAAGAGCTAATGCTGCTCACCTGTAGCCTAAGATGTGCCCGAACGGTTTTAAACGTCCCCTATGACAGTGTTGGTCACTGGGCAAGCTCCCACGCGCATGCGCGATCGCGCCGCGAGGGACCCGGATGAGAACTGATCACGTGATCCGGCATAAAGCCGGAACCGGCAAGGAAGCCAGCACGGAGAGATTTCCCCAGCGCGCTGTGTGTTTCAGAGAGAGAGTTAGTTGGTTGCTTCCATTTGGATGATCACTATTTGGATTAATCTCATTGGACAGTCACTCTTCACCTCTCATTCCGTTACTCTTGCTCCCAGTGGCGACATTAATCCTGGTGAGGCAGAGAATAAATCTCTCCAATTCATATTTCATTTCCGCAATACACTACACCCTGGACTTCCACTCATACACACTCACACACCCCTGCATACACCATACACATTGTATATTATTGTATTATATTTGTATATATTGGTTTTGGTGCACCGCGTTTGTTTGGTTATTGGTTTGTTTTGTATAATACACTTTGGTTTATTTTCCCTACTTGCCCTTGTGTCGCGTCTATTATTGTCCCGCCGCGGTTGCGCAATACCGGAAGTGGTGTTTACCAGCTCATTCCTAGATTCCCAAATCCGTATTTGTGTGACAAAAGGATTTATAATAATCCCAGCTTTACAACCTCTGTCTCGTTCTGCATCTCGGGAACGTTTAGTGTGAGACACACGCGTGCTGCTTCACCACCTGCTGCTCTGGCCTGTGTCGCTTCACCTCCCCGTCCGCCTCTTACGCAACATGAATTGGGCCTATAATTGTTTTTTTAAGTAAAAATAAATAAATAAAACAGCACTTAACACTTCTAGTGATCATGCACAATACGCATTTTAGTTTTGTTTAATTATATATCAAACTATAATGTGGTGATGTGGGTGGACACGACCACAAACAGAACATTTATGATGATGATGATGATGATGACTTCTACATGATGTTGTGTGTGTGTGTGTGTGTGTGTGTAGAATACTACCCGAACTGCGAGGTGATGTTCATGGGCGTGGCTAATATCCACTCCATCAGGAAGAGTTTCGCGTCTCTGAGGGCTGTGTGCAGTCAAATCCCTGATCCTGCCTAGTGAGTACACAGGGCTGAACTTTAACCTTTAACCTTTAATGATTAGTCTGTGGGGGTTTTTCACTTTCCATCACAGCCAGTAGATCGTCATCATCTGGTTTTCCTTTAGTAATGATTCGGCCACATGACAGGAATATCATAGAGTGAAACCCGAAGCCATTACAAAGTTTTGATCTCAACATTATCATTTGCTAATAAAGTGCCAGCGTGAACATTTATCATTTTATTGTGTCTGTTGATGTTTTATAAAATGACCCATTAAAAAAAAACCACGAGTATTTATATGTAACTGAATGGAGTTTTGATAAACTAGTAGGTGTGTTTGCTGAGGGATAGAATTTGTCCTATTTCTTCTCTTCTTATTTTCAGCTCTTTAACAGTAAACAATACAGAATAACAATAAGGTTACAGTGCAGATACACAGTGACACCGAGCCAGTAATAAGACGTCATATTCTCAGCACTGACTCACATTTAGGGGGTTTGTTGCGTGTTGCTTTCTCTCTGTGACATGGTTCGATCAGCTGGGTCAGGTGTGTGTGTGTGTGTGTGTGTGTGTGTGTGTTTACAGATTAAATGTTATCGTTATGTGGAACCTTTACATATTTCGGTCTTGTTTATTCTGACTGCAGGGATATTGATTATTAAAACCAGGTGCCTGACTCGCTTGGCATGTGAACCAATGTTACGCAGCAAACAAAACAAACAAACAAAACATTTTATAATATATATATATATATATATATATATATATATATAATATAATTATTTTAATTAAATGGTTTATGCATGATTTCATTTGATTATTGTTTGTTTACCGTCACTAATTGATTTTTATTTGCTTTAATGTTATGCTGTTTAATTCTGGTCGTTTTATTTCTATCATTGTACAGCACTTTGGTCAACTTTGGTTGTTTTTAAATGTGCTATAAATAAACTTGACTTGACTTGATAACCTTTTCTATGAAAAGATACAATATTACGTCATATTATCTATTTTAAATGTCTCTACAGTAACTAAAATAATATAAAACACTTACCGACATCTGTACTAATTTAACAGATTTCCCTAATTCGGAGATGAACGAGAATAATCTTGTATAAAGGCACACACACACACACACATATTTCATTTTCATCAGAGGATTTTGTCATAGCAAATTTTGACTTGATTGTACGTACGTCATGTTTAATCATTTGTGAGTTCAGTTTGAACTGGATGAATTTTTGTTGATAGAATTATTATAATTACGGTGGAACCTCAATACGCGAATATAGTTCATTCGCAAGTTCTGTTCGTAATCCCATTTGGTCGTACACCGAGTCAGTTTTTTCCATAGGGATGCATTTAAATAGGATCAATCCGTTCTCCGTCACTATGAACTATATTTAACTTTTGTTGTATTTCCTTCATATCGCAAAACATTATTTTATAATCAAATTCGTTTGGTGCAATTTGTAAATCATAAACCTATTAATTTATGTTGTAATATAATATTTGATAGAGGTTATGTTGGGGAGGGGGGGGGGCAATCCGTGGCAGGGAGGCATTTTAGCGCATAACACCGGTACGCAGCGTTTCTGAAAGATTTAGCTCCAGCAGGCTGTAACAGGAGAAGATCTAAAAATATTTTTATTTGTAAAAACTTCTCTGTCCACTCCGGAGCAAGAAAATATGCGATTTGTCATTTTTGTGTGTTTATTTCTTGATAAACAAATGAGATAATCTCGGTTCACCTCCAGTGCTCTAATATCCCCCTCTTGGTCGGCGAGTGCGAGTGACGTCACTCCCCATACAATCCCGCCCCACAGTATAGACCCGCCCCTGACGCTGATTGACAGGTTTCTGTGTAACGTGTTGGAAATGCAATTGTAAATGGATTAGCGATTGCGTTTGAGTTTTGGCGGCTTGACGCGCGGCGCAGAGAAAGTGAAAAAGCAAATGTGGTGATTGATTTTGATATTTAAATATGACAGGTTCATGACGTGTAAGACCTGGAAATACAAATGCAAATGGACTTTGTTTTTTCATTTGAAATGTGTCAGTCAGTGTGCGCGCGCGAAGGCGAATCAGCAAACGGTAATGCAGAGTTAGCAACTGCATTTGAATTATGGCGCAGTTTGTGCCGCCACATCTGGGAAACATAATTGTATTTGAATATTGTCCGCGATGTCGCTCCATAGGCACCTGCTTGTGACCGAGGGTCATTATTATTATTATTATTATTATTATTAATAATGCTGAGGGGTGATGTGACTCGGTGTAAGTTAACTGTTAAAGGTTGAAGAAGAAGAAAAGAACGTGCTTTGTTAGTTTGATGAAATGATTCCCTGTCGGTTTTGCAGTAAAATACTAGAGACGTTGAGGGGTTATGTTCTGCACTGTACAGTTCACCGTAACGAACCCCATTGTTTTTTCCAGTGTGTTAGTGCTGACTGTAAGCGGACATTTTGTACTTATGCAGGTTTTAAAGCGCATTTTTATCGGCACCACAAGCAGCCCGCGTCACCTGTTACTGCTAGAGCTGTTATTGGCGGTTTTAAATGTGCCATTTCGTTGTGTGACCGCAGTTTTCACACAGCAAAAGAACTAATATGTCAGTTAAAAGAGCATATAGTGGAGGGGCGACCCGTGGCGTGTCCAGTAACAGCTGGTAAAAACACGTTCACGGTTAAATCATCGTTTACTGCTCATATGTCCAGCAAACATCGAGCATCTTCTGATTACTGCATAAGTGACATCTACAGGGAAAGTGTTTCTCACTCATCCACCATCACTGCATGTGAAGATGTTTCCCAAAACTCAAATGATGCAACACCTGAATCCACTGAAATGCCACATCATTATGAGGAGTCATTTCTTAGCAATGTGTGTCTATTGTACCTCAAATTACAAGGGCAGTTTCTACTTCCAGCTTCAACTGTACAGACAATTGTTGAAGAGATGCAAAATGTGCATGAGTTGGGACAGGATTACACTTTAAATAAACTGCGTTCACTTTTAAAAAATGAAATGAGTTTAACAGATGAAGTTGTTAGTACAGTTTGTGATTGTGTAAAGAATTCAGATCTGTTCTCTTTCTGTCATCAGGTTCCTCTCAGAACTACATATTCAAGAGCTCAAACATTCAAACAACTGTTCCAGTACACACAGCCTAGGAAGGTAATACTCTTTGTACACCCATGACTGCGTGGCCACTACCAACTCCACCTCCATCATCAAGTTTGCTGACGACACCGTCGTGGTCGGACTGATCACCAACAATGATGAGTCGGACTACTTAGTGGAGATTGGAAATCTGGAGAACTGGTGCCAGAGGAACAACCTCCTCCTGAACGTCAGTAAGACAAAGGAGCTGATAGTGGACTTCAGTACAAAGCAGGAGAGGAACTACCAGACCCCCGTCATCAACAGGAGCCCAGTGGAGAGAGTGGACAGCTTCAGATACCTCGGTGTTCACATCACGCAGGACCTATCATGGTCCTGTCACATCAACACCGTGGTGAAAAAAGCCCGGCAGCGTCTCTACCACCTCAGACGCTTGAGAGACTTTAGACTGCCCTCCAAGGTGCTCAGGAACTTCTACTCCTGCACCATAGAGAGCATCCTGACGGGAAACATCACGACCTGGTTCGGGAACAGCACCATGCAGGACAGACGAGCTCTACAGAGGGTGGTGCGATCAGCCGAGCGCATCATCCGCACTGAGCTCCCTGAACTGCACTCGATCTACAGCAAGCGGTGCTGGACTAAGGCCAGGAAGATCATGAAGGACCTCAGTCACCCCAGTAATGGACTGTTCTCTTTGTTGTGGTCTGGGAAGAGATTCCGCTCCCTAAAGGCCAACACAGAGAGGCTGAGGAGGAGCTTCTTCCCGCAGGCGATAAGGTCTCTCAATCACACAATCACACCACCACACAGGACTAATAACATCTTTTAAGCTCACAACACTGACTGGACAATCATGGACACATTCATACACACTTGCACTAAATACTCATACATCTGGACAATTGCACATGTCACCTTTCATGCATATTTGCACAACCACTGACACTTTAATTCTATATACATATATACTCTATCTACCCTATATTTCTATATTTTTGCAATATTTTATTATGCCCTTATTGTACAGTTAATTTTACTAGTTAAAATTATTTCTTAGTATTTCCTTTTTATTGATTATTTATTTTACGTACAAGCTTTTATTTTCTTTTTTTAAGGTCACTGGCGGTCGTATAAAGCATTTCACTGCATATTATACTGTGTATGATTGTGTATGTGACTAATAAAATTTGAATTTGATAATATTAGGCAATGATGAAAACATGACTCAAAGATTTGCATATTACATACCTGTGATACAAACATTGAGTAGCTTATTACAATCAGAACTATGGAAGTATTCAGCATCACAACCATCTGGTAAGACAGAGTCAGATGATTTCAGTGATGTAAGTGATGGCAAAAACTCTTCCTTGAAAATCCAGAATGTCTTAAACTAATTCTTTACCAGGATTCTTTTGAAATTGTCAATCCCCTCGGCTCTGCCAAAAAAAAGCACAATGTAGTTGCAGTCTATCTTTCTGTGGCTAATTTACCAGCTCATGTGCGGTCCAATACTGATCACATGTCCCTTGTCTTGTTGTGTGGAGAGAATGACCTAAAACAATTTGGAAGTGCTAAGGTTTTCTCAGAGTTGTTAGTGGATTTAAAAGATTTGGAGGAAAATGGAATAGCTGCAGATGGTAAAATGATCAAAGGTGCTCTGTATTGTATCGCTGGTGATAATTTGGGTTCACACACCATTGGTGGGTTCACTGAAAATTTCAGTCATGCTCAGTACTTTTGCCGGTACTGTGAAATCACACGAAGTGAGTTTTTGAGTGATGACCCAAGTGTTTGTGGTCCACAGCGCACCCCTGAAAGTTACGATTCTGCTGTGCGTGATCTTCAAAGTGATTCCAGTCAAGCCATCAAAGGCATAAAGGTAAACTCTGTTTTCAATACTCTGAAATCTTTTCATGTTTGCCAGCCTGGTCTCCCACCTTGCTTAGGGCATGACATATTCGAGGGGGTCTTATCCTATGATATTGCCTTGTATTTGAAGTATTTTATTAAGAAAAAACAGTGGCTTACATATTCAGTTTTGAACCGACACATCAAGCAGTTCAAGTACAAAGGTACTGATGCTCTCACAAAGCCATGTGCTGTCAACTCTGAGGTGCCCAAGCTTTCGGGGCAAGCCATCCAGAATTGGAATTTTCTAAGGTTGCTTCCAGTGTTAATTGGTGACAAAGTGCAAAATCCAGAGGATGACGTGTGGCAGTTAACACTTCAGCTTAAAGATATCGTTGATTTGGTTTGTGCACAAAAAATTTCATCATCGCAGGTAGCTTATCTTGACGTTCTAATCCAAGAATATTTGGATTCAAGAAAGTCTTTATTTTCTGAGAGTCCGTTAAAACCAAAACATCATTTCTTAAGACATTATCCAGCACTCATTTTCAAATTTGGTCCCTTGATTCGATTATGGACAATGAGCTTCGAAAGTAAACATAGCTACTTCAAGAGATGTGCCAGGCATTTAAAAAACTTTAAAAATGTCTGCCTAACATTATCTGAAAGACATCAAATGTATCAGGCATATCTTTTAGCTGGGCCTGGATGCAGTCAGCTTCTACAAGTCAAAGACAGCTGCACTTTTTACCCCAGTCTTTACAGTGAGCCAATTAAACATGCACTGAAAGAGTTTCACTTTTCAGAGATCGATACTCGTGTATCCACAGGTATCACATATAAAGGTACGTCTTATAAAAAGGGCCATTTCCTTGTGTCAAAAAATGATGAGTCCATTGAGTTCGGTGAACTTGTCATTATTTTAATTCAAAATGATGTAGCTGTGTTTTTTATGATGGAAATACATCAAGCTGACTATCATTCCGAATATCATCTGTACTCTGTGACAAAACGGAGTACCAGGTTGCAGTGTCTTAACATTAACGACTTGGTAGATTTTTATCCGTTACCATCATACATTGGGCACCAAGTCATTCCTCTGAAACACGGTGTGCTGTCAAAGTAAAGAGGTCTTGGCCACAGTGGTGGAGAAAGGATACCAAAAATCGTGTGCTTAGTAAAAAACAGTTTAAACACGGTCAGTTTACCCAAAAATGTAAGTTCTGTCATTACTTATCCTCATGTCATTCTAAACCTGTAAGACATTCGTTTATTTTAATTAAAAAAAAGTTTTTTTTTTTGAGAAACAAATTTTTATTTTATTTATTTTATTTTTTTAATGGAATGCAAGAGCTTTCTGACCCTCCGTAGACAGCAACACCACTGAAATGTTCCCAGGTAAGGAAATGTAACAAGGATTTGGTAAAATGGTCCATGTGACATCAGGGGTTGAACCGTTATTTTACAAAGCTACAGGAATACATTTTGTGTTCAAAGAAAACAAATATTCAATAGAATCAGAATCAGAATCAGAGAGTTTTATTGCCAGTCCGCTTGCACGTACAAGGAATTTGTTTTAGTGACGGAGCCTCCAGAACAAAAAATACAAATGACAAGACAAAAACAGCATAACACAAAAAAAAAATAAATAAAAAATGGTTGACATCAAATGGAGTAGGGTGTGAGATACTTCTAAATAAGTTACATAAATATCTGAAGTCTGTGGTATTATACAGTATATTGCACAGTGGTATTGTACACAATATTGCACATATATTTATTTATTAGAATGATGTTTATCTGTTAAGGAGGTAGATTGCCTGGGGGAAAAACCTGTTCTTATGCCTGACTGTCCTGGTGTTCGGTGCTCTGTAGCATCGACCCGACGGCAAAAGTTCAAAAAGAAGGTGTCTTGGGTGTGAGGGGTCCAAAGTGATATTCCGTGCCCTTTTCTTCACTCTGGATATATACAGTTCTTGCAGCGTGGGCAGGGGGGTGCCAATAATTCTTTCAGCAGTCCGAACCGTCCTTTGTAGTCTTCTGATGTCTGCTTTCGTAGCTGAGCCAAACCGGACAGTTATTGAAGTGCACAGGACGGATTCAATGACGGCTGAGTAGAACTGTGTGAGCAGCTCCTGTGGCAGGTTGAACTTCTTCAGCTGGCGAAGGAAATACAACCTCTGGTGGGCCTTTTAACAATGGAGTCAATGTGAATGTCCCACTTCAGGTCCTGAGAGATGGTCGTGCCCAGGAACCGGAATGACTCCACTGCCGTCACAGTGCTGTTCATGATGGTGAGTGGGGGAAGTGCAGGTGGGTTTCTCCTGAAGTCCACGATCATCTCCACTGTTTTGAGCGTGTTCAGCTCCAGGTTGTTGTGACTGCACCAGACAGCCAACTGCTCGACCTCCCTTCTGTATGCCGACTCGTCATCGTCCTGGATGAGGCCGATGATTGTAGTGTCATCTGCAAATTTCAGGAGCTTGACAGTGGGGTCTGTGGAGGTGCAGTCGTTGGTGTAGATGGAGAAGAGCAGTGGGGAGAGAACGCGTCCCTGAGGGGCTCCAGTATTGGTGGTGTTGCTGTTGGACATGAATTTTCTGTCTGTTCCTAGCTCTATCTGTCACTGGATCACCAGCTTTCTGACAGAGAGCTGGTTTAATTTGGTCTGAAGCAGTGCTGGGATGATCGTATTAAAAGCTGATGAAAAGTCTATAATCAAGACCCTTGCATAAGCCCCTGGTTTGTCCAGATGTTGAAGGATGAAGTGCAGTCCCATATTAACTGCATCATCAACAGACCTGTTTGCTCTATAAGCAAACTGCAGGGGGTCCAGTAAGGGTCCTGTGATGTCCCTCAGATAGGCCAACACCAGTCTTTCAAATGACTTCATGACCACAGATGTTAGGGCGACTGGTCTGTAGTCATTAAGTCCTGTGATTTTAGTTTTTTTTGGAATGGGGATGATTGTGGAACGTTTAAAGCACAAAGGCACTTCACATTGTTCCAGTGATCTGTTGAAGATCTGTGTGAAAATGGGCGCCAGCTGGTCAGCACAGGATTTCAGACAGGCTGGTGTCACGCCGTCTGGGCCTGGAGCTTTCCTTCTCTTTTGTTTCAGAAAGATCTGGCGAACATCCTTTTCACAGACCTGGAGTGCAGGGGGGGAAGAGAGGGTGGTTGTCAGAGGTGATAATGGTGGTGTAGAAAGAGGGTTAGGACAGGAGTGTGGTGTGAGACTGGGAGTTTCAAATCTACAATAGAACTCATTCAGGTCATCAACCAGTTGTTGATTCCCTACAGAGTTGGGGGATGGCGTCTTGTAGTTAGTGATGGATTTCAGGCCTTTCCACACTGAAGCAGGGTCGTTTGCCGAAAACTGGTTTTCCAGTTTTTTAGAGTAGCTCCTCTTAGCTGCTCTGATCGCCCTTGTTAGTGTGTTCCTGGCCTGGTTGTACAAGATCCTGTCCCCACTCCTGTAGGCATCCTCTTTGGCCTGACGAAGCTGTCTGAGTTTTGCTGTAAACCATGGTTTGTCATTGTTATATGTTAAAAATGTCCTGGTAGGGATGCACATGTCCTCACAGAAACTGATGTAGGATGTTACAGAATCTGTGAGCTCGTCCAGATTGGTGGCAGCAGCTTCAAAAACACTCCAATCAGTGCAGTCAAAACAGGCCTGTAATTCCTGTTCTGCTTCACTGGTCCATCTCTTTACTGTCCTTACTACAGGCTTAGCAGATTTAAGTTTTTCCCTGTAGGTTGGGAGAAGATGAACCAGGCAGTGGTCAGAAAGTCCTAAAGCTGCTCTGGGGACGGAGCGATATGCATCCTTTATTGTGGTGTAGCAGTGATGCAGAGTATTTTTATCTCTGGTGGGGCATGTGATGTGCTGTTTGTATTTAGGCAGTTCACGTTTGAGGTTTGCTTTGTTAAAATCCCCAAGTATAATTATAAGAGAGTCCGGGTGTTGTTGCTCCGTGTCTGTGATCTGAGCAGCCAGATGTTGCAATGCTGCGTTCACACACGCTTGTGGAGGGATGTACAGTACACACTCACAAGAATGAACGAGGTAAACTCGCGCGGCGAATAGAAAGGCTTGCAGTTGATGAAATATGCCTCTAGATCAGGACAGCACATCTTCTTCAATGGTGTCACATTTGTACACCAACTTTCGTTGATGTAAAAGCATGTCCCGCCGCCTCGCGATTTCCCCGTTGATTCTGTGTAGCGATCCGCAATGAACAGCTGGAAGCCCGGCAGGTGTAGCGCGTTGTCCGGGATGGCTTCATTCAGCCAGGTTTCCGTGAAACACAGCGCGGCAGAGTTTGAAAAGTCCTTATTTTTCCTGGAGAGCAGGAAAAGTTCGTCCATTTTGTTGGGTAGAGAGCGGAGATTCGCCAGATGTATACTCGGCAGCGCAGTTCTAAAGCCGCACTGTCGGAGCTTGACGAGCGCGCCGGCTCTCTTCCCCCGCCTGCGCTTCTTAAAGCATTTAAACAGCGCAGCTGCTTAACGTTTGAAAAATCGAAAACTGGTTGAAAATTGTGTGATGTGTCCTGCTGAACGTTCAGCAGTTCATCCCTGGTATAAGTTATTACGTTTGAGAAACAAAAAACAGGACAAACTAACAAAAACAGTAAGACTAATGGAGAGCTCCACACTGAGGCAGCCATTCGCGGCGCTATCCGCCATGCGTCCTTATTCAACATTTCTTCATGCAAACAACGTGCTTGCTCTTTCCACAATGGCGGGGTGCTTAAGCAGACGGGGTCAGGAGGAGCTGAGGAACATAGTTGAAATATAAAAATTTTATATATCTAAATTTTTTAACCAAGTTTTCTTTATGCCCAAAAAGTTCTCTCGTAGCTTTGTCACGTGGACTATACCGATGTCCTTGCTACGTTTCTGGACCTGGGAACATTTCGGTTGCGTTTTAGTCTATGAAGGGTTTAGAGTGCTCTTGAACTTCATCAAGAATATCTTATATAATTTGTGTTCCAAAGATGAATGAAGGTCATAATGGGTTTGGAACGACATGGCGGTGAGTAATCGATGACCGTTTTTATTTTGGAGTGAACCAACCCTTTACAGTAACAGCAGGTTTTTACATTTTAATGTACAGAAATAAGTTCTTGCACATTATATAATTAAAAGTAGAAAGTCCTTATATGTAAAGTGTTAGTTTACTAAAAGTTTTATATCTACGTACTTGATTCCAGAAATGACTGACTTGGAAACAACATTTCTACGCACCGCCATCACTGAGGTATTGCCTGACCTTCCAGAGGTGACAAAAAATATTTTAGAAGAGACTTTGCAGTCTCTTGGTGTGGAGACATATGATGATTTTCAGTTTATTGAAGAATCTGATTTGCTGTCAGCATTGAGGCCAGTTCAAGCCCGAAAAGTCCTTGCTACATGGAAACTGAGATGTAAGTCATTTATTGCAGAACAGAATGCTACCAATTTTCCAAGTAGCAGGCCTAAAAAATGTCAAATATTCAAATTGTGTTACTGACCATTCTTTTTGTATGTGTTTTGCAGTCCAGACTCCAGAAACGAGCAGCTCATCTGTTGGTGCCTCGCCAGAACCCCATATCCCCCCCCCCCCCCCCCCCCCCCCCCCCGCAACCTTATGGCATCGTTCACCCAGTGGTTCGCAGTCATCCTGTTCCAGCAGCTCCCAAAGCCCTGATATAGACTGGGTGGACACCTTTCTGATACCATGGGCTAAGTTCCCAGAGGAGCAGGTTTTGGAGAGGGGAAAACGACCAAGTCCACGAATGAGAAGAGAGATGGTCCGAATTGTGGTGAATGAGATGATGCGAAAATGTTCTTGCCCAAGTAAAAGGAATTCTACTGAAGTTGCCAAAAAGTTGGTGGCAAAATATCCCAAATCTTTGCAAGACATAATAGAAGGAGATGTAGTTGGGCCAGGGTACCATTCTTTAGTTAAGCAATTGCAATATAGGATTGAAAATGTGAAGCGATCTACCATACCCAAAATACGAAAAAGAAAACATTGCACTGATGACTCTGACACTGAGGGAATTCCTCCTGAACAGAGAGCAGCAATTCAAGATACCTACGGGTGCATTAACTGGGATGTAAAATTCTTGCCACTTGGAGAGACTCCTGAAAGCCAGCGTGAAAAGAAAGACAAACTGAAGATTATGTCTCAGCAAACCGATGCAAATCTAGAGGAGGTCAAACATCTAATGAAGTCAACTTTCTACACACAGCGCAAACAAGTCAACCAGGGGAAAAATATAAAATGCCTTCTGGAGGACTGGCCATTTTGGTTCAATGAACTTGGCATGGCAGTTCACTTCAAGGAACTTACCGGAATTGGTCTTAAAGAAACTTTTACACGCAATCTGGAATTGAAGGGGAAACGACTCTTGAACTACTTCAGTACTGTTGGTGTGAGCAAGAACAAAAAATTCCTGCAGGCTGTAGCAAAGTGTAAAGTGATGAAGGAACAGCTGAGTGGTTGCTCTGAAGACGTGGAGGAGATGTTGCTGCTTTTGCTATCCTACTTTAATGAGAAGGAAGACACAGTGTTCTATTATGTGGAGGACACACGCCTGGCAAAGGAAGTATTGATGGATAAAGTCAATCTGACTCCCACCCTTGTTGTGTGTGTAAGGCAATGTTTTTGTCTGGTTTTTTTTTTTCTTGGTTTTTCAGTTCCTTTTGTCATTAAAAATTTTTTTGCAAACATTTTCAAAATTGTTTTATTTACCATTAATGAAATTATTAAATGTAATATAAAAACTATTTTAAAAAATACTGCAGAAGTATATTGTTAGATGTATGTTCATGTTAACTAATGGTAACAAATGAAACCTTACTGTAAATTGTTGATTTATACTAATTAATACTGTTATCATTGAATATAAAATTTAACTTCATTGTTTTTTCTTTCTTCTTAGGTGCATCCTGTTTTTCTTCGAAGCGATTCATGCTGTGTGTGGATCGAAATGTTGTACATGACAACATTCCCTCCTTCATTTCTGCCGTGTGCATGATGTTTGGGAGCTATTATTGCTTCAACATCCATTACCCATCAGAGCTGGCATCGACCCTGGAGTTTTTGCAAAGGTATGTGTTTTTGGGTGGGCTTTATACACCATTTGAACTGAAATAAATCTAAAGTAGTTGATTTAGTGACTTGGGGTTAGTATATAGAACAAAAACAGTAATGTTTGTTTGAATTTACTAAAGTGAAAATCCAAAAAAGAAGGAATTTCAATAAATTATTAAACTTTTCATGATCATTAAAATTATTGAACCTAAATATAGAAGCCTGATTAAAAATGCTTAAGTAGGGTTTTGTATATGAAGTACATGCATATGTATTTGGGAGATGGATTCATGATTTACTTGCCAATTTAATATTTGTTAATTTGGAACAAAACGTAATTATAAATTGCTTGAATGAAAAAAAAAATGGTTTTGCTTTTAATGAAGTTTTTTTTCCATCAATACAGTTGTATTTTCCTATTTTCCAAGGTGTTTTTTCTCCATCAACCCAGAGAAGGGCACCAAAGTGGAGAAGACAAACACAGCTCGTCTTCACGTAAATCCAAGAGTCCTTACGTTGATTCAGGATCTTTCAGATCATGAGTGGTGGCGTGATGTCTAAATATCGACTGAAGTTAATCAGATTTCGGACATTTGTTGAATGATGTGCCATGCTCTCCGTTTAAAGGTTTGTTCCAACTGCTATGCTCGGTAGATGTGTTACTGTAAGTTACAGCATACAGAAAAGTTGTCGTTGCTTTTAATATAGGTATTTTTTATTTTTTATTTTTTTTGCATTGATGTACACGAGATACTGTACATTTGTTGTACTAAATTCAAGGAAATACTGCTATTTTATTCCTATTTATAAGCAAAAAAAAACCCCAATTGTTCAACCATTTTAAAAGAGAAGTCCCTCCATCAGTGAGATTATCATTAATCTGTCACATGCTCTTTTTTTTTTTTGTCTTGTTTGTAAAGAAATGTACTCGATTTGTGTTGAGAATTGATTTTTTTTTTTTGTTTGTTTACTTGTTTGAAAGGTAAATAAATGCTTCAAAGGGCAAATTATTATTGGATTTCTGTCTTTCTGTGCAGTAGCTCTTAATGCATATCTCACTTAGCTTTTCAGGATTTCGAGGATTGTGTACATTGGTTTATATTTTTCACATTTCTGGTCAAAGTCTATAGAGTGTTGCAGTTTATATGAAACTCCGATGAATGTTTAATCTGCCTGTTTAAAAGCAGTTTCTATGTTCACTTCAAGTTTACAGTTGATATTTATTTGCAGTGAAATTGGATGATCTACACTTAAACAACCGCATACTGCTGATATTAATTTGATTAAAATTTGTTTTTGTGAATCACATTTTATACTAAAATTTACAGGTTTAAACTGTAAAGTTTACATTTTAAATGTATTTTTACAGAATTATCCTGGCAACCACAGCTGCCAGATTTTTACTGTAAAATCAACAGGATTTCTTTGTTTCTATGGCACCATTTCTAACAGTAAATTACCGTAATTTTACAGGATGTAAATTACACTGCAATAAATTGTAAAGCTGTCTACAATTTTACGTATTTTTTACAGAATTATTCTGGCAACCACAGCTGCCAGTTTTTTTTTGTAAAAACAACGGAATTTTTTTTACAGTGTACGTTTCCACCGCTGCTGTAGGTTCGAGGGAAGGGGCTTCGACTGGCCTCTCATCCTGAAAGATTTCAACCCGATGAAGTGGATGGGCGTGAACTCGTCCCGCACCGGTCGCTACCCGTATGCTGAGGAGATCCTGCGAATGTCCGAGCGCCATGACATCGTGGTTCTAGACGAGAGCCCTGGAGTGGGCATTAAACACATGTAAGATACAGCGATCTGTGTTCAGTATTACACACCGACTCAGCCGCATAAATGATCCGTTACCTATTTATATACTTCTTCCTCTTCTTCTTCTTCAGACGCAGCTTTGATACGTCACTGGCCCGTCACCTCGTCGTCATGAAGGAGCTGGTGAGGAGGGATAAGAACCACCCCTCTGTGGTCATGTGGTCTGTAGCCAATGAGCCGAGACGCCGCCAGCAAACTTCCATTTCAAGTATGAATATATAACTATATAACGACAGTAATGTAACAGTATTACTTCTATTATTAATAACCGTACCTGCTCATTACTGAGTAAACATTTACTGTCAAAAGAACTTTTTATTTTACTGTAAGATTACACCTTTACTTAAGTTATATAGTTTATTACATACTGTACAGATTGAATGGTTCAATGTTTAACATTTTGTTTGTTTGTTTTTTTTATTACAAACCGGATTCCAAAAAAGTTGGGACACTAAACAAATTGTGAATAAAAGCTGAATGCAATGATGTGCAGATGGCAAATGTCAATATTTTATTCAGAATAGAACATAAATCACGGAACAAAAGTTTAAACTGAGAAAATGTATCATTTTAAAGGAAAAATATGTTGATTCCAAATTTCACGGTGTCAACAAATCCCAAAAAAGTTGGGACAAGTAGCAATAAGAGGCTGGAAAAAGTACATTTGAGCATAACGAAGAGCTGGAAGATCAATTAACTGTAATTAGGTTAATTGGCAACATGATTGGGTATAAAAAGAGCTTCTCAGAGTGGCAGTGTCTCTCAGAAGCCAAGACGGGTAGAGGATCACCAATTCCCACAATGTTGTGCAGAAAGATAGTGGAGCAATATCAGAAAGGTGTTACCCAGCGAAAAATTGCAAAGACTTTGCAGTTATCATCATCAACTGTGCATAATATCATCCGAAGATTCAGAGAATCTGGAACAATCTCTGTGCGTAAGGGTCAAGGGCGTAAAACCATACTGGATGCCCGTGATCTCCGGGCCCTTAAACGACACTGCACCACAAACAGGAATGCTACTGTAAAGGAAATCACAGAATGGGCTCAGGAATACTTCCAGAAACCATCGTCAGTGAACACAATCCACCGTGCCATCCGCCGTCGCCAGCTGAAACTCTACAGTGCAAAGAAGAAGCCATTTCTAAGCAAGATCCACAAGCACAGGCGTTTTCATTGGGCCAGGGATCATTTAAAATGGAGTGTGGCAAAATGGAAGACTGTTCTGTGGTCAGACGAGTCACGATTCGAAGTTCTTGTTGGAAATGTGGGACGCCATGTCATCCGGACCAAAGAGGACAAGGACAACCCAAGTTGTTATCAACGCTCAGTTCAGAAGCCTGCATCTCTGATGGTATGGGGTTGCATGAGTGCGTGTGGCATGGGCAGCTTGCATGTCTGGAAAGGCACCATCAATGCAGAAAAATATATTCAGCTTCTAGAACAACATATGCTCCCATCCAGACGTCGTCTCTTTCAGGGAAGACCCTGCATTTTTCAACAAGATAATGCCAGACCACATTCTGCATCAATCACAACATCATGGCTGCGTAGGAGAAGGATCCGGGTACTGAAATGGCCAGTCTGCAGTCCAGATCTTTCCCCTATAGAGAACATTTGGCGCATCATAAAGAGGAAGGTGCGACAAAGAAGGCCCAAGACGATTGAACAGTTAGAGGCCTGTATTAGACAAGAATGGGAGAGCATTCCTATTTCTAAACTTGAGAAACTGGTCTCCTCGGTCCCCAGACGTCTGTTGAGTGTTGTAAGAAGAAGGGGAGATGCCACACAGTGGTGAAAATGGCCTTGTCCCAACTTTTTTGGGATTTGTTGACACTGTAAGCAAATTTTGATCAACATATATTTATGCAAGTAGAAATATAAAAAGAACTATAAGTGTACCATTATAGTATAAAAGAGAGGACAAGAGTTAGGAACAGCGAAAATAGAGAGAGACTGGAAAGTCCATAGAAACTGGGGAGCATGACAGGTCGTAAAGCATAGACAAGATAAGGCGCCGGGTGTCGGACTTGGCAGAGTGTGAGCGCACACACTTAATGAAGGATTAAAACAAGTGATAGACACACGTACACATGTTTAAGTAAAATTATAGACAAAGATCTAAAAGACACACGATCAGATATTAAGAATACAGAGCTTAATAAAGTAGGAAAAATAAACTAGTATGTGCATCTACATAATACCAAGTAAAGAGATGCTTATACTTGGTCCGTCTCTTGAGAACTGTAGAAAAGACCAGGAGCAGCCAACAAAACCAAGGACAGAAGATAAGATTAGGGAGACATAAGACCAGAAACCAAAAATAATTGGACGAACCTGAAAAGATTAATGAGGGAAAGAACGGATGGTCAGGCCGTGGAAACTTAATAAGAGAGGGGCTGACGGGGTGATTACGTAATCAATCATACATTAAAACCAAAATTCAGAAGGATCAGGAGACAATGTGTGTATGTGTCTGTGCGCAGGTGGCCGGAATCTGCCAACAGAATGTGTGTGTGCAGAGTGATAAGGAAGAGACACAGAGCAGGGGTTTCCCCTATGTGTGTGTGAAAATGGCCTTGGCCACAGACTGGATGGACAGATAAGAAATAAATCAGAGCCACAGAGGGTTTATGAATAACATTTTAATAAGAGTAAGACACAGGATAAAATACAGTAAGCGTATCTACATGATAATAACATAAAATACAAAGTATAAAAGCCCGACGTAAAATACAAAACACAAGGGGTAAAAAGCATCGACAGAAATAAAAGTCCTCAGAAGGAACACGATCTGAACTGCCCTGGCTGTCCGAGTGATCCACAGGGGTGATGTCATCCATGGAGAAGTTGCAGTTAGCTATAAAATAGAATAAAATGTATAAAAACATTGAATAGGGTAAAATAAGGCAAATAAGTAATAAATAATAAATAAATTAAGTACAGTAGTATAAAGGAGATGCTTACCCATGACTGGTCTTTTGAGAAATGAAGAATAAACCAAAGAAACACGAGGAAAAAGTCTTGAAAACAAGCAACACCCCTATATTTTTATAAAAAGATATGAAAAGTGTAAAGATAATAGAAAATAATTATTAATGAAAATAAATTATAATGGAGAAAGTTATGAGCATGGAGAGGAGTCAGATAGCGAGGTGTATGATGTAATCGATAGAAACCGGAATAAAACAATTGATAGAACTGGATTATAATGGAATAAAAAATTTGATGTGGTCAGCAAAAAGAGTTTATAGAGGAGGGGTCGGGAAATTCCCCGGGACCCCCCCCCCCTCCTTCTCCTGAAGTGTATAAAAGGTGTGTGTTTTTACTGTGAAGTCAGTCTGCTCTTGACAGTGCTTGTATTTATGACCTAAGCATTGCAAGTGCGGCTCACTGGGTTTTATTGCTGCAATAAATCCTCTTACTTCTTCCAGTTCTGAGTGGCGTCTGAAATCTTCTTTAATTTTAATTGTAAGTAATTTGTTAACTGTTTGATATTTTAAATTATAGGCAACTTTCAACAGGTGGAAGAATTTTCTCCCACAACACAGTGAAATTTGGAATCAACATATTTTTCCTTTAAAATGATACATTTTCTCGGATGAAACTTTTGATCTGTCATCTATGTTCTATTCTGAATAACATATTGACATTCGCCATCTCCACATCATTGCATTCAGTTTTTATTCACAATTTGTTTAGTGTCCCAACTTTTTTGGAATCCGGTTTGTACAAACAGTTGTGTTTAACAGAGATATTGAGACAAACTGTATATGTCTCATTATGCATTTGTTTACACACATTAGTTGAACGCACAACACCAATTTTCTAACAGAAAACAGTATTATAAAAGAGTGTCTCCCTCTGGTGGTCTAATGACAAGCAAGTACCTTACACTGTATATTTTTAATCGCTCTTTACCTTAGAGCAGGTGTGCACTTATTTATTTTTTTCTTAATTAAAGGAAACCTGACCAAAAGAAATCTGCTCAATGACTAAAACCATCACACTTTCTTATTGTCACACCTGAGCCACATCAGCCCTGGGGAGGAAGATCTGGCTCACCGGATTACTGAGCCGTCGCTTTGTCTCCCCCGTGTGTGTCTACGTGTGTAATTGTTCCCCATTAAGGTGTGCACATTCATGTCTACGTTTCTAACCCTCTGTGTGTGTGTGTTTATCTTCCTCCCAGGACTGATCAGTGTCTGCAGGCGTGGGCTCATAGTGTGGAAAGAACCTTCACCAAGGTAGAGACTGAAAGACGATCATCTCGGTGTTCATCTCAAGGATTGAGTGTTACTTTATTGTCATTTGTTAAAGATAGCCGTGCCACCTGCAGCCCCAGCCTGGGAAAGACACCAGAGTGGCGCTCTTTTTGTTCAATAAATTCATTATACTTCACCCTGCATCTGCGTTCGCATCCTTAGTATGGAAGACATAACACTTATAAGCATTCTAAATATTTATCTGAGAAATTCTAAAAGACCTGATGGATTAAACCAATATCACCTACATAATAATAATAATAATAATAATAATAATATATCCTAATTTCTTAGTTCATAGCATTAAATATTTCACTTATTATTACATACGATTATACAATTATTAGCAAAACCTTTAGCAGGAAGGTTTATGGACTGTTTGTTTCTCTTTTTCCCTCCTAGTGGAATAAAAGCTTAGCTTTAACCTTTAACCTTCAGGAGACTTCTCAAAGCCATACACACATTCTTTTGTGTGTGTGTGTGTGTGTGTGTGTGTGTGTGTGTGTGTGTGTTGTGTTTTATAGCCTTAACCAAGTATTTACGTTAAATTGTAAATGTGAACATTTTGATTCCTTGCCTTAATAGTTTATTATTCTACATTACACATATTATGATGTACATTAGTTATTCTACATTTGGAAAGGGTGTGTTAGATAAACTGATTCTGAAGTGTGCTATGCTAACATCAATCTTTATCACAGTCTTATCCAAACATTTAGGCTCCCCATGATAAATAACAGACTTTGGTGATTTTATTGAATGAAAAGATGTTAACACAATCTCTATTTGCTTGGTAGATTTTAGTGCAATATTAAGACAGAATGAGCACAGTAATGTTTTGCTCAATTTTTCTTTTGTATATATTTTTTTCTTATATGGCAAGAAGAAAAACAAATCATGGTATTTTGTGAATTTTATGGTAAAGTTATAGCTTTATATAAACTTGAGGATTTTTGGATTGCTCTTTTTGTTTATGGGTTGAATGTGTGTGTGTGTGTGTGTGCGTGTGTTGTGTATGGTGTTGTGCATGTGTGTGTGTGAGAGTCTATTTCAGGTTTTCCTGGTGAATGAACATGAAAATAAAAACTAAATGTGACTGTTTTATTTCTATGGAATTTATTGTCGAGCACAATTTAGAAATTTTATATATATATTTTTTAAATAAACATAATTATTTAATTGATATTAAACACCAACACTGAAACTGACTGAATCACACACACAGGCTATTCTACATTATTTATATCTACACTACTGTATATACACAATAAACTGTATAACTAATGTTCAGCCTTTATTCATCACACATACTATAATGCACAGTGACATTTTTTTTTCTTTGCATATACCAGCTTTATGTAAGTATGTAGGGGCAGACAGGGCTTGCTCAAGGGCACAACAGGGGCAAACCAGGCAGAGCTGGGACTCGAATCGCCAACCTTCCAATCAGTAACTCCGAGCATTAACACACTGAGCCACCACTGCCCCAGTCTGTTTTCCATTGTTTCTCCCGCTCACGTTTTTGGAAGAAGCTCTCTCTCTCTCTCTCTCTCTCTCTCTCTCTATATATATATATATATATATATATATATATATATATATATATATATATATATATATATAATCTCCAGTATGTTCTAGGAGTGTGACTGCAAGCTTTCTGCAGTATGTCTGCTCTGGAATCTTTTGAGACTGTTGATAAGGATGACCTACTGGATGTGTTAAATGCACATGACTACCACTCCCTTGCCAGTAAAAAGTCAGTTACTATTGTCACAATTAGAACAAAAAAAAAACCCTATTCTAGACTCCAATGTTCATCACTGGATGCCGATCTTGAACACTGGCAGATACCTTGTATCCACAAAGGCTTGTTGAGATAATAGAAGAATGTGTTAAACCACAATGTGGGACTCACCCCCTGTTTTCACGAGGGTGGGGATAAGAGAAAACATCTTACGTACATTTGTTCAGTAACAGAGGAAACACCTAGTCAGGTAGGCACAAGCTGCTTGTACTGCATAGATACGTATATTTTGAGTTCTTAATTTTCTTTTCTCTGTCTCTTTTTGACATTTGGAATTCCCATCTGCTTGTCTTTAAGTCTGTGTTTGTTTATGTAATTGCATTTTTGCAATGTCTGAATGTTTATATGTGTTAACATTGTATTTCTATATGTATATATGTTGAAACTTTTAAACTTTGTTGCTGCCACATTGGCCAGGATGGGACGTGGGACAATGGGACATTCCTGGTAAAATAAAGGATAAATAAAAATAAAAAGACCTTAAATGTTTACAATTTATAAATCCATTGATGATGATGATGATAGCCTCATCTATAATCAAATCTTAACATCATGGCTGAAGCAACCAGGTTTGTTCAAGAGAACTTGGGACACCCTGGATGTGTTGTGAACTTATCACAGTGCATGATCAGATATACCATACAGTATACAGTATATGTATAATTGCCAGACAAGGCCTTTATTTATGTCGTGGTGGAAGTCAGTATTTGGGTTTAAAAAAATGTTTGAGTTAATTTCTTTAAGTAGATGAAAATATTTGATCAAACTAAACTTGAGTTGTAGTACAGTAATACAGCAGATTAACTATGTGATTAATATATGTTTCATGTAAAGTGTTACTGTTAACATTATGCCTAATTAGCATCATTAGACCCCTTTTTTTCCCCCAAGAACACATGGTGCGTTGAGATTTTTGGAACGGTATGAGCTTATCTCTCACACCTCCCATGTTTCTTATTTGTATTAATTTTATTCCTGCAACTAATCCAACGGCCTTGAGTTTGGTCTGGTTTATCTAAGTTCTAACCCTAACCCCAATGTGATGATGTAATGTTCCTAACACACACACACACACACACACACACACACAGGCACTCAGTGTCTCTCTATTTTACAGGTTGCTGATATGGCTGATAATTCCATAGAGTTCAACCCGTTCACAGTGGAGCTCTCCCACACTATTAATGATGCCCCCTGCTGGAGGACGAGGAGAGGTAACGAGACTAGAGGTCAGTACTGTTGGGACTTTGACCAATAAGTATATATTTAAAGATTGCTAAGTGATGTTTTATGTGGTATTGTTTTTGTTCTTGAGGTTTCATTCCTCAATTGTATATTTAACATCTGGATTGAGTTAAATTCTATGAAAGACGTAAGATGAGGTAAATTTGTAAATGAGTAACATATTAGTTTTTGTGATATTATTGATTATAAAGCTGGGAGAATGAAATTAGCAATTTCTTAAAATCCTTCACATCTCCCTTAAATTTCTATCCTCTATGCTTAGTATTTTGGTTCAGCACTCCTCAGACTTGATTTCTTCTTATTAAAGATATATCAGTGTTTTAATGTTATTTACAACAAAACTATGATTAAACTGCCAATAAGTGACTTGTAAGCTTTCACTGTCAACTGCTTACACGTGCTGAGGAATCCTGAGAATCCAGAGAAGAACTGCTGGTTAAACAGTATATGCCCTCAAAGTGACTCTCTCTCTCTCTCTCTCTCTCTATCTATCTCTCTCTTTCTCTATCTCTCTCTTTCTCTATCTCTCTCTTTCTCTATCTCTCTCTTTCTCTATCTCTCTCTTTCTCTATCTCTCTCTTTCTCTATCTCTCTCTTTCTCTCTCTCTATCTATCTCTATCTCTCTCTATCTATTTCTCTCTCTATCTATCTCTCTCTTTCTCTATCTCTCTCTTTCTCTATCTCTATCTATCTCTATCTCTCTCTATCTATTTCTCTCTCTCTATCTATCTCTCTCTTTCTCTCTCTCTATCTATCTCTCTCTATCTCTCTCTCTCTCTATCTATTTCTCTCTCTATCTATCTCTCTCTCTCTCTATCTATCTCTCTCTATCTCTCTCCCTCTCTCTCTCTGGTGCATGCTGGGAGGTGGTGTGTGTGAGAGCGGTGTGTGGAGTGGTGTGTGTGAGAGCGAATGAGCGTTTTCAAAATCTTTTTGAAAACTTTCAAACACTTTGAGCTTTTTGTTAAAAGCACAAACATATAATTACTATATATATATTAAACATCTAGCAGCGATCACGCGGCGTTATTAGCTTTTAGCCCGCCGGTGTGTGTAGCTGTTGATCCGGTGGCGGGGTGCAGGGATGGCGGCTCACCCGAGCGGTGCAGTCCGTCCTCTCTCGCTCCGTCACGGGGTGCGCTGTGAGGTGAGCGCCGCGGTGTCGGTGGAGCAGGTGTTACTGGCGGTAGGAGAGTGTGTCGGGTGTGAGAACATCATGTCGGCGTCGCGGATGAACAAGGCCGTGGTGGTGTTTGTGAAGGAGAGGGAACTCGTGCACCAGCTGATTGAACACGGAGTAAAGGTAAGTGGAGAACTTTATTCCGTTACTCCGCTCGGTGCCACAACAATGAAGGTCACCGTGTCGAACATTCCTCCTTTTATCCCCGATGAGGATATAGAGAGGGAATTGTCTTGATTCGGGAAGATCGTGAGCAGTATGAGGATGTTGTCACTCAACTGTAAAAACCCCCCGCTGAAGCACGTGGTGTCCTTCAGGCGTACAGTGCTCATGTTCCTGACTGAGGCCACTCTGGACATCTCATTCAGGGTCACACATGAGGGGAAATCATACATGCTGTACGCCAGCACTGGGAGCATGAGGTGCTTCGAATGCGGGGACATCGGGCACAAAAAGTTCAGCTGCCCACATAGAGCACAGGGCAGGGAGGAGGCGGGGCCTAGTGGGGTCAGGGTGGAGCGGGTTCCAGTGTGGTGCGGGGTGATGGTGATGTAGTGCAGGATGCGGGTGTAGCGGTGCAGGATGCGGGTGTAGCGGTGCAGAGTGGGGGTGTAGCGGTGCAGGATGCGGGTGTAGCGGTGCAGAGTGGGGGTGTAGCGGTGCAGAGTGGGGGTGTAGCGGTGCAGGATGCGGGTGTAGCGGTGCAGGATGCGGGTGTAGCGGTGCAGGATGCGGGTGTAGCGGTGCAGGATGCGGGTGTAGCGGTGCAGGATGCGGGTGTAGCGGTGCAGGATGCGGGTGTAGCGGTGCAGGATGCGGGTGTAGCGGTGCAGGATGCGGGTGTAATGGTGCAGGAGGGAGGTGTAATGGTGCAGGATGGAGGTGTAATGGTGCAGGGTGCGGGTGTAGCGGAGCAGGATGGAGGTGTAATGGTGCAGGAGGGAGGTGTAACGGTGCAGGGTGCGGGTGTAGCGGTGCAGGATGGAGGTGTAATGGTGCAGGAGGGAGGTGTAATGGTGCAGGGTGCGGGTGTAGCGGTGCAGGATGGAGGTGTAATGGTGCAGGAGGGAGGTGTAATGGTGCAGGATGGAGGTGTAACGGTGCAGGATGGAGGTGTAACAATGCAGGATGAAGGTTTTGTGGTGCAGGAAGGAGGTGCAACGGTGCAAAATGAAGACTCAATGGATGAGGACTTTGAGGAGGACAGATTTTCTGACATATCAGATATTAGTGAGTCAGGTTTTGGAGGGGATCAACAACTATATACACTTGATGACATAAATGAATACCTGAAAAAAACATACAAAAAACCAATCAATATTGAAAAACATCTTAAAGATGTAAAAAAATTCATAGCATCGGTTGCAAAATTACAGCGCACTACAGGCTATGACCAACTGAGTAAAAAAAAGAGATGGCGCTTAAAAGATCACATAACGCGATGGCGGCGGTCACATGCAAAACACAAATGAATTTTTCACACTGGGTGTTTTCTTGTCTCTATAATGCACTTCACAGCTACCTCTTCTTTCTCCTTCTGTTATTCCTAATGGACAATCTAAAAATAGGGTCCTTAAACATGAATGGTGGCAGAGATAGGAAAAAAAGAGCAGTAGTTGGGGATTTCATAAGACAAAAGAACCTTGATGTAGTCTTCCTACAGGAGACACACAGTGACCAAGCAAATGAATCTGAGTGGGCCATGTGGTGGGAAGGGAAACTTTTCCTAAGTCATGGCTCCAACATCAGCGCTGGAGTGGCAATAATTTTTAATAAAGCAGTGAGCATAAAAGGGGTTGAAATAACAGAACTGGTAAAAGGTCGAGTTTTAATGATAAAGGCAGAAATAAAAAAAGAACTTTTTACTTTTTTAAATGTTTACGCCCCTAACAGTGGCAGTGAAAGAACACAACTCTTCAATAGAATCAAAAACATAATACAACGAAGTGGAAATAAATCCACTATAGTAATGGGAGGGGACTGGAATTGTACAGTAGACTTCACCTTAGACAGAAACGGCGAGGAACCACACCCAAAGTCTGCTGAGGCACTTGAAGAACTTATCATGCAGTGTAGTCTCAAATTCAAATTCAAATTCAAATTTTATTGGTCACATACACAATCATACACAGTATAATATGCAGTGAAATGCTTTATACGACCGCCAGTGACCTTAAAAAAGAAAATAAAAGCTTGTACGTAAAATAAATAATCAATAAAAAGGAAATACTAAAGAAATAAATTTAACTAGTAAAATTAACTGTGCATAAGGGCATAATAAAATATTGCAAAAATATAGGATTAAAGTGACAGTGGTTGTGCAAATATGCATGGAGGTGACATGTGCAATTGTCCAGATGTATGAGTATTTAGTGCAAGTGTGTATGAATGTGTCCATGATTGTCCAGTCAGTGTTGTGAGCTTAAAAGATGTTATTAGTCCTGTGTGGAGGTGTGATTGAGAGACCTTATCGCCTGCGGGAAGAAGCTCCTCCTCAGTCTCTCTGTGTTGGCCTTTAGGGAGCGGAATCTCTTCCCAGACCGCAACAAAGAGAACAGTCCATTACTGGGGTGACTGAGGTCCTTCATGATCTTCCTGGCCTTAGTCCAGCACCGCTTGCTGTAGATGGAGTGCAGGTCAGGGAGCTCAGTGCGGATGAAGCGCTCGGCTGATCGCACCACCCTCTGTAGAGCTCGTCTGTCCTGCATGGTGCTGTTCCCGAACCAGGTCGTGATGTTTCCCGTCAGGATGCTCTCTATGGTGCAGGAGTAGAAGTTCCTGAGCACCTTGGAGGGCAGTCTAAAGTCTCTCAAGCGTCTGAGGTGGTAGAGACGCTGCCGGGCTTTTTTCACCATGGTGTTGATGTGACAGGACCATGATAGGTCCTGCGTGATGTGAACACCGAGGTATCTGAAGCTGTCCACTCTCTCCACTGGGCTCCTGTTGATGACGGGGGTCTGGTAGTTCCTCTCCTGCTTTGTGCTAAAGTCCACTATCAGCTCCTTTGTCTTACTGACGTTCAGGAGGAGATTGTTCCTCTGGCACCAGTTCTCCAGATTTCCAATCTCCTCTAGGTAGTCCGACTCATCATTGTTGGTGATCAGTCCGACCACGACGGTGTCGTCAGCAAACTTGATGATGGAGGTGGAGTTGGTAGTGGCAACGCAGTCGTGGGTGTACAAAGAGTACAGCAGGGGGCTCAGAACACAACCCTGGGGGGCTCCAGTGCTGAGGGTGAGTGTGGCTGAGACATGACTGCCCATCCTTACTGCCTGTGGTCTGCCAGTCAGAAAATTGGAGATCCACTGACATATAGATGAGCTCAGTCCCAGGTGCTCCAGCTTGGTGGTGAGTGTGGAGGGAATTATTGTGTTAAAAGCAGAGCTGTAGTCGATGAAGAGCATTTTAACATAATTCCCTTTCCTAGTGTCCAGGTGAGTGAGTGATGTGTGGAGGAGATGAGAGATTGCATCGTCTGTGGAGCGGTTCTGACGGTATGCAAACTGTAGTGGGTCCAGTGTGTCGGGTAGTGAAGAAATGATGAAGTCTCTGATAAGGCGTTCAAAGCACTTCATCACTACTGAGGTGAGGGCTACAGGGCGATAGTCATTGAGGGAAGCAGGATGTGGTTTCTTTGGAACAGGAACAATAATGGACTCTTTGAAGCATTTGGGGATCACCGACTGAGATAAAGAGATGTTGAATATCTCAGTGAACACAGGTGCTAGCTGGTCTGCGCAGGCTCTGAGAATACGACCTGAGATGCCGTCTGGTCCTGCTGCTTTCCTGGTGTTCACTCTCTTGAAGGCTCTCCTCACGTCGTGCTCGGAGATGATGAGCGCGTTCCCGGTGCTGGCTGTGTCTTCCTGTCTGCAACTCTCTTTATTATGGTGTTTCTAAAGCTCAAATCGCCCGTCTTCAACTGGTTCAGAACGCTGCTGCTAAATTTCTTCTGAAAAAGAAAAAAAGGGATCATGTGACTCCGCTTCTGAAAGCCCTTCATTGGCTGCCTGTTCAATTCAGAATTCATTTTAAAATTTTACTATTTGTTTTTAAATCGTTACACCAGCAAGCACCCATCTATTTATCTGAATTGTTGCACCATCATACCCCCCTGAGAAGATTGAGATCCTGCGACCAGAACCTCCTCTTAATCCCACACTCCAGACTTAAGCGTAGAGGTGACCGTGCTTTCTCGGTTATTGGCCCTCGTCTCTGGAATGACTTGCCATTTTATATTCGAACGGCTCCCAGTTTGACCATTTTTAAATCCCTTTTAAAAACCCATTTGTTTTCCCTGGCCTACTAGGCGCTACTGTGCCTATTTCGTTGTTGTATGTACAGTATAGTGCATTTTTAGCCTATTACATTTTTGTGTGTATAATGTATTTTTAGCCTTTTTATGATATTATGATGTGGATGTACAGCACTTTGGTCAGTCTCACGGCTGTTATAAATGTGCTTTATAAATAAACTAAACCTAAACCTAAACCGTTAGCGCCGCTAGCATTAGCGCCGTTAGCATTAGCGCCGTTAGCATTAGCATTGCTAGCGTCTTTAGCTGCAGCCTCGAAGCGAGCGTAAAATGTGTTCAGCTCGTCTGCCAGAGTCGCGTCCGCGTTCGTCATACCGGATGTTGGTGCTCTATAATCCGTTATTGTTCTTAGTCCCTGCCACAGGCTCCTAGAGTCACTCTGTTGAAGCTGTGACTCTAGTTTTCTCCCGTAGCGCTGCTTCGCCTCTTTCACCGGCTTCCGGACGTTATATGACGCAGCCTTGTACGGTTCCATGTCCCCCGACGCAAGTCCCGTGTTGTAGGCAGCTGTGCGAGATCTCAGAGCGTCGCGGATGGTTTTATCCACCCACGGCTTCTGGTTGGGAAACGTTCTGATAGTCTTTTTCTCTACCGTATCGTCTGCCAGCTTTTCAATAAATCCCACAACCGCTTCCGTAAACACGCTGACGTCATCATCGGAGCTGTTTCTGAACATGTCCCAGTCTGCGTCATCGAGTGCGTCCTGTAACGCGGCCACCGATTGGTCCGTCCAGCGCGCGACCTCCCTCAGGACCGGAACTTCCTGTTTCAGCCTTTGTTTATATTTTGGCATGAGGAAAATGGCGGCGTGGTCGGATTTACCAAACGCTGGACGAGATTGTGCCTTGTAACCGTCTTTGACCGTGGTATAACAGTGGTCCAGTGTCCTTTCGCCCCTGGTGGGGCAGGTGATGTGCTGATAAAAGTTCGGCGCTGCGCGTTTGAGGTTGGCACTATTAAAATCCCCCGCCACAATGAGCGCAGCGTCCCGGTGTTGTGTCTGGTGCTGTGTGAGCGCCTCATGCAGCTCGCATAAGGCAGTGTCTGTGTCTGCTTGTGGAGGAATGTAAACGGCACTGATTATGACCGATGTGAACTCCCGTGGAAGATAAAATGGACGACACATGATGGACAGTAGTTCCAGGTTTGGTGTGCAGGAGCGTGTAAGAGGAACAACGCTCGCGCTGTTGCACCAGCTGTTGTAGTCTGGTGGATGTGTGGAGGGAAAAAAACCCAAACATAAGAAAATACACATGGGTCAAGGTCAACAACACAATGATTACCGCAGCAAGACTGGACAGGTTTTATATCACTAAGTCCCACAAAAATAATCTTCACAAAACAGCTATTTTCCCCACTGGTTTCTCTGATCATCACCTGATCAGCATAGAATTAAAAATACCAAACACAAAAAGGCAGAGCTCATACTGGCGTTTTAACATAAAGCTTTTACAGGATGAGAACTTTTATGAAAATTTTAAAGTTTTATGGAATGAATGGAAAAATAGAAAAGGGGATTTTAGCAGCTTGGTCTCTTGGTGGGAGGTGGGAAAAAATCAAATAAAAAATTACTGCAGAAAGTACACTGAACACACCTCAGACGCTCTTAAAACCACAATAAAAGATCTTGAGGCAGAAATCACCCAAATAGAGAGCAAAGTGACCAGCAAAGACGATGTTGGAACAGGTCGTCATCTGGAAGGAAAAAGGAAAGCTCTAAGCTCCTTCCTTCATGAGCAAGCTAAAACAGCCCTGATCAGGCATCGCATCTCCTGTATCAAGGACATGGACGCTCCCAGTGCTTTCTTTTTTAACCTATCCAGAAATACAAAACCCCAAAATCAGATGGTGTATCTGACACGGGAAGATGGAACAACAACAACCGACCCAAGTGAGATGAGGAGAGCGGCTACAAATTTCTACACACAGCTCTACAGTGCAGAACCCTGTGATCCATCCTGCAGGGAGGAACTACTCAGGGAACTTCCACAACTCTCCCTGGAGCAAAGCACCGTGCTGGACGCAGAACTTGAGCTGCAGGAACTTACTGACGCTGTACAGCAGCTCGCAACAGGACGCTCACCAGGAATAGACGGGCTGCCAAGTGAATTTTACAAACTTTTCTGGGACGTAATAGGTGCTGATCTACATGAAGTTTTTAAATGTGCTTTTAACAGCGGGAAACTACCGGTGAGCTGCACAAGGGCAGTTCTATCACTGATCCCCAAAAAAGGAGACTTGGGGCACCTCAAGAACTGGAGACCAGTGTCACTACTATGCAGCGACTACAAAATACTCTCAAAGTGCCTGGCGAACAGACTGAAACAACATATACACTCAATAATTCACAATAATCAGACATACTGCATACCTAACCGCACCATCACAGACAATCTTTTTTTAATGAGAGACTTAATGGATCTATGCAAAGTGAAACACTATGAACTTGGACTCTTGGCATTTGATCAAGAAAAAGCTTTTGATAGAGTCGACCATGACTATCTATTTCAGACTCTAAAATCCTTTGGTGTAGGAAACAACTTTTTAATGTGGATCAAACTTTTATACTCTGAAGCTGTTTTTACACTAAAGATTGGAGGTGGCCTTAGCTACCCCTACAAATGAAACGAGGAATTAGACAGGGGTGCCCATTATCTGGACAACTCTACAGTATCGCTATAGAACCCTTGCTGCATAAACTAAGAACCGAACTACAGGGTTCTCCTGTCAGAGAGTCACAGGAAAAACTTGTGCTGTCAGCATACGCGGACGACGTAACAGTTTTTATAAAAAATCAAAATGATGTTCAGGCCCTGACAAGGAACCTGAGCATCTATGCGAAAGCTTCCTCAGCACGTGTGAACTGGGCAAAATGCGAGAGTTTTTTAATCGGGCAGTGGCAGGAAACAGGCCCCCCAATCCTTCCAGGTGGTCTCAAATGGGGCAAAGTTGGCCTCAAATACCTTGGGGTGTTTTTAGGGACACATGACTTACAAAATAAAAACTGGGAGGGTGTAGTGGAAAAAGTGTGTGCTAAGTTGTCTCAATGGACCTGGGTCCTGCCACAGCTGTCCTACAGGGGGAGAGTACTGGTCGTCAATAATCTGATCGCCTCCATGCTCTGGCACCGCCTCGCTGTCCTTGAACCACCGGAGACTTTAATCAGGGAAGTGCAGAGGAAATTGGTGAACTTTTTCTGGACTGGTCAACACTGGACCCGAGCCTCTGTGCTTTATCTCCCTGTACAGGAAGGGGGGCAGGGCCTGATCGACTTGGCCTGCAGAATAAAAACCTTTAGACTGCAGGCTGCACAAAGATTCCTCTACGGCGAAGGACAAGCATGGACAGGCATAGCCAAAGCACTACTCCAACAGGTGGAGGGACTGAACTATGACACACATCTGTTTGCACTAGACCTCAACAAAATGGACCTATCAGCCACAACACCTTTCTACCAATCTGTACTCAAAGCCTGGACATCCGTAATAATGACGAGCAGGGTGGACACACAACCCTTTCAAAGCATAGATGAAGAACCACTGTTCCACAACCCACTCACAAACACAAGGATGCTATCATCAACCTTCGTGCAAAACCGCTTTAAAAAAGCAGGGATTAACAAAATCAAGGACCTGAGGAATGAAGCGGGGTGGAAGACTGCAGACGAACTTTGCAAAAAAACTGGACTGAAATCAAACCGTCTAATGGAGAGACTCCTGGGAGAGGTGATGTCAGCACTGCCCTCCCAACTCCGAGAATCTCTAGGGAAAAGCCCTAGAGAACGTCCGCAGCCTTCCCTAACACTCCTCATAAGTCCAGCAGTCGAAAACCCTCAGCGTGAGGAAGGAGCCCTCCTAACAACCTTCGAAGCCGCCTCAAAAAAAGCGATCTACGGAACGTGCGTCAAGGTCACGCACAAAAGCTCGCTGGCTGGAGTAAAAGACTCAAGGTGGTCAGAGTGGCTGACGCCAGGCTCATCCCCACGAGGACGCTGGAGGTCCCTGTACAAACCGCCCATAGAAAAGCGTACAGCCGATCTACAGTGGCGGATAGTACATGGGGCCGTGGCCACGAACAGACACGTGGCACACATGGACCCCACTAGGGGCACAGAGTGTCTCTTCTGTGGGAGGGAGGAAACAGTAGATCACCTGTTTTTAAAATGTAAAAGATTGGGAGGGCTGTTCACTCTGCTCAAGTCCTGGACTGGGGAGT